>OZ024761.1:4175725-4178225 GCA_964016885.1 Eledone cirrhosa | reverse complement strand
TCGTTGTTAATTCTAACCTTGCTGACTGTTTCTTTATACATGGCTTGTATAGCTCTCACAAGCCATTCATCAACACCTAGTTTTCTAAGAGCCCACCAGATAATGGAACGGGGGACTCTGTCGAAGGCTTTCTCCAAGTCGACGAAAGCTAAGTATAGGGGTTTACTTTTAGCTAGGTACTTCTCCTGTAGTTGTCGTACAATGAAAAGAGCGTCTGTGGTACTTTTGCCTGACACAAACCCGAACTGCATTTCCTCTAGATCAATTCGCTCTCTGATTAGTTGCGCTATTACTTTTTCCGTGACCTTCATGACCTGGTCGATTAATTTAATGCCTCTATAGTTACCCCTATCTAGGGCATCTCCTTTACTCTTGTAGCAGATAATGATGATGCTGCTACGCCAGTCCTTTAGGAACAACCCCATTCTGTATGACTTGGTTTACTATCCGGGTGACCATGGTGTGTCCCACCGTCCCAGAAGCTTTCAGCATTTCAGCAACTATTTCCGAAGGCCCAGCCACTTTATATATATATATATATATATATATATAAATACATATATACAGTGTATATATACACAGTATATATTTATATATATATATGTATATATATATATATACACACACATATATATATACACACAAACACACACACATATCTATATATATATATATATATATATATATAGCCGATGGATAAATTGGGCTATGAGACCCATTTCTTACCAAGAAATGTATTAAGAAACGGTATTTATGTGATTGTGGAAAATGTTTGACAATTATACTAAACAACTATTTAGGTATATTTGTAGCTCTATGTTTGCTAAAAGGGGGATTAAACCATGTGAAGGCCTTATACAGCTAGTTTTATTAGTTAACCCTTTAGCATTTACATTATTCTATATATCATCATCATCATCATTTTACGTCCACTTTTCCCTGCTTGCAAGGGTGGGACGGGAACTGATTCTGGCTTGATTTCTACAGCTGGATGCCCTTCCTAACACCAACCTCATTTACAGTGAGTGCTGGGTGCTTTTGTGCCGTGGCGCCTACACGTCAACTTTGCAGTGGAATGATATGGACCCATGTCCCTATCATCTCATTTCTACAGCTGAGTAAATTGGAGCAATGTGAAATAAAGTGTCTTGCACAAGGAAACAACACATCACCTGGTCTGAGAATTGAACTCACAACCTTTTGATTGCAAGGCCAATGCTCTAACTACTAAGCCATGTGCCTCCATACTATTGTATTTTCATGGTAAAGCCTTTATCTTACATAATATCTCACAAAACATTTACATTACTCTATATATACTATTGTATTTTCACGGTAAAGGCTTTACCTCACATAATGTCTCACATAACATTTACATTACTCTATATATATACTATTGTATTTTCACGATAAAGGCTTTACCTCACATATCTCACATAACATTTACATTACTCTATATATACTATTGTATTTTCGCAGTAAAGGCTTTACCTCACATAATATCTCACATAATATCTCACATAACATTTACATTACTCTATATATACTATTGTATTTTCACAGTAAAGACTTTACCTCACATAAGATTTACATTATTATATATACTATTGCATTTTCATGGTAAAGCCTTTATCTTACATAATTATCTGACATATCAAATCTATAAGATTTTGATGTTATTTATTTTAAGAACAATACCTTATCATAAGTATGAGTGGCCAGTTAGGGCCGGTTTAGATGACGTTGTCTTATCTAGAAGTTGTAAGTACTGTGATAGAAGGCAGGGAGCACGTACATTATTAGTGATATAGGGTGGTGGATTGGCAGTATCGGTAGAGAGTCTAATGCCATGCTTTGCAGCAATGACTTACGGCCCTTTATGGTCTGAGTTCAAATCCCACCGAGGTTAATTTTGCCTTTCTTCCTTACGGGGTCGATGTAATAAAGTACCAGTAATACACTGGGATAATTACTGGCCTTGTGCCAAAAGTAGAAACAATTATTAGTGCTATAGTTATTTATATCATTAGGTTCTAAAGGGTTTATTAGAATGTAAGTTATTTGTATAGAGTTTGAGTGTTTATAAGGGTTAAGTATATGTTGTGTTATTTGTTTGGTATTTCCATTATCTTAACTATAATAAAGTAAGGAGTGCGGGACTGCATCCAAAATATATATTATATATCCTGTTTGTAAAATAAGTTGGATTACTTTTAATAAATTATGAATGAATATTACATAATTTATGTGCTAAACTTCGTAGCTGTTGATTAAAGATTCACTTCTTTAAAATTTTCAAATGTCAACACTTCCGGTTAGCGATCGCTTAAATAAACATCGCATATATTTCCTTCATTAATTTTCTCCTAATGCAGTTTATATATAACATCGTCTTTTTTTAATGTATCATGGATTACATTACTGATTACAGAAGACAGTGTAACACAGTCTTCGTTCAATTTCTGTGTATATTGTCAATTATGATGTTATTTGATGTATC
>OZ024761.1:4130725-4170725 GCA_964016885.1 Eledone cirrhosa | reverse complement strand
GATGCTCCAGGGGGGGGGGGGGGGGGGGGTAAAACTTTTGTTACTAAACTTCTTCTTGCAAAGGTTAGACAGAATAAGGACATAGCAATACCAGTTGCGTCCTCTGGAATCGCAGCAACTTTGCTCCCTGGTGGAAGGACGGCACATTCAGTTTTTAAATTACCCCTTGATTTGGCAAAATTGGAAACTCCTACTTGTCATATCACCAAAGACTCCGAAAGGGCTCATCTGCTGTGAAGGTGTCACCTTATTGTTTGAGATGAGAGCACATTGGCGCACAAAGGTGCTCTTGAGGCACTGGACAGGTCTTTGCAAGACATACGGGATTGCAGTGATGTTATGGGGGGTGTCACTCTTCTGCTATCAGGAGACTTCAGACAGACTCTTCCTATAATACCAAAAGGAACAAGAGCAGATGCGGTAAATGCATGCCATTGTGGCGACAAGCGACATCATTAATACTAACTACCAACATGCATGTAAGGTTGCATAAGAACCCTCTGTCATCAACATTTTCTAGAGACATTTTCTGGAGACATTCTTACAATAGGAGATGGTAACCTACTTCCGGATACAGATGGACACATAGCAATTGATCACATCTGAAATGTTGTTGAAACTGTCGATGATCTCAAGGCGAGTGTATTCCTGAACTTGCGTGATAACTATACGAATCTTGATTGGCTATGCGAAAGAGCCATTCTTGCACCCAAAAATATCACGGTTAGCTGTATTAACGATCAGCTTCTTCAGCTTCTTCCTGGATGTCCACGGATATATAAATCTATTGATACTGTATGTGATCCACAGGATGCGGTCAATTATCCAGTTGAATTTCTAAATTCTTTAAATGCTCCGGGTTTACCTCCTAATACATTGGTTCTAAAAGAGGGAACGCCAGTTATTTTGCTGAGAAATATCACTCCTCCAAAACTATGCAATGGTACACGCCTTGTGGTTAAAAAAACTGTCTTCGCTTAGTATTGACGCTACCATTCTATCCGGATGTGAAAAAGGCGAGGATGTGATAATAACAAAAATTAGCCTGACTACATCAGGCATGGATACTCCCTTCTCCTTTCGCCGAACCCAATTTCCCCTTCGTGTTGCCTTTGCGATGTCCATAAACAAGTCGCAAGGTCAAACTCTATCCGTCGCTGGAATTCACTTGGATGAACCTTGCTTTTCGCACGGACAATTCTACGTTGCCTGCTCACGAGTTGGCAGTCGAGATAATCTCTTTGCGTTTGTTCCGAAAAGAAAAACAAAGAATATCGTCTATCCTGAAGTGCTCTAGTGTTAACAAAAACACTTATTACAGCTCTGCCTTGACTTCACCTTACTAATTACAAAACATACCAATGGATATGTCATGCAGGATATTTTGGATTATAAGTTCAAAATTTAACCATACACAGCAAAGGATGCTCTCAAAGAATAGATTTTCTCTTATTCTACTCTCATTGTATTTTTTTGTTTGTATACAACTCTGCTTTCATTACAACTTTTTGTACTTTAGTAAAACTGCCTGTTTTTTTACAGATTTGCAATGTGTATTGTCTTTAATCATTTGTATAACTACATCCTGTTCAGTGTTTTCCCTCATTATCAGCATAGTTTTATGTGTACACAGATTGCACTAAATATTCGTTTGCATTAATTATTGAAGACTTCTGTTTATTTTGACAGGTTGGGGACAAATAATGTTCTTCTTTTACTTCCTAGCTGTATATTCTTAGCATAATTTCAAACCCCGGGCAACGCCGGGTAAATCTGCTAGTATATATATATATATATATGTGTGTGTGTGTATATATATATATATGTATATATATATGTATGTATATATATGTATGTATATATATATAAATGAAAATATAAATGAAAATATAAATGAAAATAGAGAAATTAATGTGAGCAAGGAGCCAACAGTAATTCATACATATAAGTGACTATTACGTCAAGATGGAAAATATTTAATGTAAGATATGGGAAAATAATTCAATCCCAATTCAAAAAAAGTGAAGACAGAAATTTTATCCCCAGATTTTGTTTAATCCAGGGAAAAAACTATATATATATATATAGAATCTTATATCATCATCATCATCTTCATTTAACGTCCATTTTCCACGCTAGCATGGGCTTATATATAGAATCTTATATATATATATATAAATATATATATATATATGTATACATATATAAATATATATATATATATGTATACATACACACACACACACACACACACACACATATATATATATATATATATATATATATATATATATATACATGATGTATTTGATTCCCACCAACACATTGTATCCTTGAACAAATCACTTTATTTCACGTTGCGCCTGTTATTCAAAGGACCGGCCTTGTTACACTGTGTCGCATTGAATCTCCCTGAGATCTACATTAGTGGTACACGTGTCTGTGGAAATGAGCAGACTGTTTCATTTATGAAACAACTGGAACACTTGTCTAAGAACCATTGTAGGTCCAATACATACACACACACACACACAGACTTACTCAAGCACACACACACATATCTACACACACACACAGATCTACACACACACACACATAGAGACTTACTCATGCACACACACACAGACCTACACACACACACACACACACATATATATAGGTGTGTGTTGCCTGAATGTAAATATATATTATCTTCTTTTTCTTCTTCTTGCGAGGGTCACGAAGGCAGAGTCCTCAAACACTCCTTCCAGCGGGTCCTGTCAGAAGCAACCATCTCCAACTGATCTGGCTGGATCCCCAAGCAAGACCAGCCAAACTCATGGATGTTATCCAACTATCTTGCTCGGGGTCTACCTCTGGCTCTCCAGCCAGTTGGTTTGTCCATAAAATCTCTCCAATGATTCTTTCCTGAGACATTCTAACCACATGTCTGCATTATCAGAGCTGTGATCTCTCAAATCTGTCCAGTGATTCTTTCCTGAGACATTCTAACCCCATCTCTGTAATATCAGAGCTGTGATCTCTCAAATCTGTCCAGAGATTCTTTCCTGAGACATTCTAACCACATCTCTGTAGTATCAGAGCTGTGATCTCTCAAATCTGTCCAGAGATTCCTACCTGAGACATTCTAACCACATCTCTGTAGTATCAGAGCTGTGATCTCTCAAAGCTGTCCAGACATTCTTTCCTGAGACATTCTAACCACATCTCTGTAGTATCAGAGCTGTGATCTCTCAAATCTCTCCAGTGATTCTTTCCTGAGACATTCTAACCACATCTCTGTAATATCAGAGCTGTGATCTCTCAAATCTGTCCAGTGATTCTTTCCTGAGACATTCTAACCACATGTCTGTAATATCAGAGCTGTGATCTCTCAAATCTGTCCAGAGATTCTTTCCTGAGACATTCTAACCACATCTCTGTAGTATCAGAGCTGTGATCTCTCAAATATGTCCAGAGATTCCTACCTGAGACATTCTAACCACATCTCTGTAGTATCAGAGCTGTGATCTCTCAAATCTGTCCAGTGATTCTTTGCTGAGACATTCTAACCCCATCTCTGTAGTATCAGAGCTGTGATCTCTCAAATCTGTCCAGTGATTCTTTCCTGAGACATTCTAACCACATGTCTGCATTATCAGAGCTGTGATCTCTCAAATCTGTCCAGTGATTCTTTCTTGAGACATTCTAACCACATCTCTGTAATATCAGAGCTGTGATCTCTCAAATCTGTCCAGTGATTCTTTCCTGAGACATTCTAACCCCATCTCTGTAATATCAGAGCTGTGATCTCTCAAATCTGTCCAGAGATTCTTTCCTGAGACATTCTAACCACATCTCTGTAGTATCAGAGCTGTGATCTCTCAAATCTGTCCAGAGATTCCTACCTGAGACATTCTAACCACATCTCTGTAGTATCAGAGCTGTGATCTCTCAAATATGTCCAGAGATTCCTACCTGAGACATTCTAACCACATCTCTGTAGTATCAGAGCTGTGATCTCTCAAATCTCTCCAGTGATTCTTTCCTGAGACATTCTAACCACATCTCTGTAATATCAGAGCTGTGATCTCTCAAATCTGTCCAGTGATTCTTTCCTGAGACATTCTAACCACATGTCTGTAATATCAGAGCTGTGATCTCTCAAATCTGTCCAGAGATTCTTTCCTGAGACATTCTAACCACATCTCTGTAGTATCAGAGCTGTGATCTCTCAAATATGTCCAGAGATTCCTACCTGAGACATTCTAACCACATCTCTGTAGTATCAGAGCTGTGATCTCTCAAATCTGTCCAGTGATTCTTTGCTGAGACATTCTAACCCCATCTCTGTAGTATCAGAGCTGTGATCTCTCAAATCTGTCCAGTGATTCTTTCCTGAGACATTCTAACCCCATCTCTGTAATATCAGAGCTGTGATCTCTCAAATCTGTCCAGAGATTCTTTCCTGAGACATTCTAACCACATCTCTGTAGTATCAGAGCTGTGATCTCTCAAATCTGTCCAGAGATTCCTACCTGAGACATTCTAACCACATCTCTGTAGTATCAGAGCTGTGATCTCTCAAAGCTGTCCAGACATTCTTTCCTGAGACATTCTAACCACATCTCTGTAGTATCAGAGCTGTGATCTCTCAAATCTCTCCAGTGATTCTTTCCTGAGACATTCTAACCACATCTCTGTAATATCAGAGCTGTGATCTCTCAAATCTGTCCAGTGATTCTTTCCTGAGACATTCTAACCACATGTCTGTAATATCAGAGCTGTGATCTCTCAAATCTGTCCAGAGATTCTTTCCTGAGACATTCTAACCACATCTCTGTAGTATCAGAGCTGTGATCTCTCAAATATGTCCAGAGATTCCTACCTGAGACATTCTAACCACATCTCTGTAGTATCAGAGCTGTGATCTCTCAAATCTGTCCAGTGATTCTTTGCTGAGACATTCTAACCCCATCTCTGTAGTATCAGAGCTGTGATCTCTCAAATCTGTCCAGTGATTCTTTCCTGAGACATTCTAACCACATCTCTGTAATATCAGAGCTGTGATCTCTCAAATCTGTCCAGTGATTCTTTCCTGAGACATTCTAACCACATGTCTGCATTATCAGAGCTGTGATCTCTCAAATCTGTCCAGTGATTCTTTCTTGAGACATTCTAACCACATCTCTGTAATATCAGAGCTGTGATCTCTCAAATCTGTCCAGTGATTCTTTCCTGAGACATTCTAACCCCATCTCTGTAATATCAGAGCTGTGATCTCTCAAATCTGTCCAGAGATTCTTTCCTGAGACATTCTAACCACATCTCTGTAGTATCAGAGCTGTGATCTCTCAAATCTGTCCAGAGATTCCTACCTGAGACATTCTAACCACATCTCTGTAGTATCAGAGCTGTGATCTCTCAAATATGTCCAGAGATTCCTACCTGAGACATTCTAACCACATCTCTGTAGTATCAGAGCTGTGATCTCTCAAATCTCTCCAGTGATTCTTTCCTGAGACATTCTAACCACATCTCTGTAATATCAGAGCTGTGATCTCTCAAATCTGTCCAGTGATTCTTTCCTGAGACATTCTAACCACATGTCTGTAATATCAGAGCTGTGATCTCTCAAATCTGTCCAGAGATTCTTTCCTGAGACATTCTAACCACATCTCTGTAGTATCAGAGCTGTGATCTCTCAAATATGTCCAGAGATTCCTACCTGAGACATTCTAACCACATCTCTGTAGTATCAGAGCTGTGATCTCTCAAATCTGTCCAGTGATTCTTTGCTGAGACATTCTAACCCCATCTCTGTAGTATCAGAGCTGTGATCTCTCAAATCTGTCCAGTGATTCTTTCCTGAGACATTCTAACCCCATCTCTGTAATATCAGAGCTGTGATCTCTCAAATCTGTCCAGAGATTCTTTCCTGAGACATTCTAACCACATCTCTGTAGTATCAGAGCTGTGATCTCTCAAATATGTCCAGAGATTCCTACCTGAGACATTCTAACCACATCTCTGTAGTATCAGAGCTGTGATCTCTCAAAGCTGTCCAGACATTCTTTCCTGAGACATTCTAACCACATCTCTGTAGTATCAGAGCTGTGATCTCTCAAATCTCTCCAGTGATTCTTTCCTGAGACATTCTAACCACATCTCTGTAATATCAGAGCTGTGATCTCTCAAATCTGTCCAGTGATTCTTTCCTGAGACATTCTAACCACATGTCTGTAATATCAGAGCTGTGATCTCTCAAATCTGTCCAGAGATTCTTTCCTGAGACATTCTAACCACATCTCTGTAGTATCAGAGCTGTGATCTCTCAAATATGTCCAGAGATTCCTACCTGAGACATTCTAACCACATCTCTGTAGTATCAGAGCTGTGATCTCTCAAATCTGTCCAGTGATTCTTTGCTGAGACATTCTAACCCCATCTCTGTAGTATCAGAGCTGTGATCTCTCAAATCTGTCCAGTGATTCTTTCCTGAGACATTCTAACCACATCTCTGTAATATCAGAGCTGTGATCTCTCAAATCTGTCCAGTGATTCTTTCCTGAGACATTCTAACCACATGTCTGCATTATCAGAGCTGTGATCTCTCAAATCTGTCCAGTGATTCTTTCTTGAGACATTCTAACCACATCTCTGTAATATCAGAGCTGTGATCTCTCAATTCTGTCCAGTGATTCTTTCCTGAGACATTCTAACCCCATCTCTGTAATATCAGAGCTGTGATCTCTCAAATCTGTCCAGAGATTCTTTCCTGAGACATTCTAACCACATCTCTGTAGTATCAGAGCTGTGATCTCTCAAATCTGTCCAGAGATTCCTACCTGAGACATTCTAACCACATCTCTGTAGTATCAGAGCTGTGATCTCTCAAATATGTCCAGAGATTCCTACCTGAGACATTCTAACCACATCTCTGTAGTATCAGAGCTGTGATCTCTCAAATCTCTCCAGTGATTCTTTCCTGAGACATTCTAACCACATCTCTGTAATATCAGAGCTGTGATCTCTCAAATCTGTCCAGTGATTCTTTCCTGAGACATTCTAACCACATGTCTGTAATATCAGAGCTGTGATCTCTCAAATCTGTCCAGAGATTCTTTCCTGAGACATTCTAACCACATCTCTGTAGTATCAGAGCTGTGATCTCTCAAATATGTCCAGAGATTCCTACCTGAGACATTCTAACCACATCTCTGTAGTATCAGAGCTGTGATCTCTCAAATCTGTCCAGTGATTCTTTGCTGAGACATTCTAACCCCATCTCTGTAGTATCAGAGCTGTGATCTCTCAAATCTGTCCAGTGATTCTTTCCTGAGACATTCTAACCCCATCTCTGTAATATCAGAGCTGTGATCTCTCAAATCTGTCCAGAGATTCTTTCCTGAGACATTCTAACCACATCTCTGTAGTATCAGAGCTGTGATCTCTCAAATATGTCCAGAGATTCCTACCTGAGACATTCTAACCACATCTCTGTAGTATCAGAGCTGTGATCTCTCAAATCTGTCCAGTGATTCTTTCCTGAGACATTCTAACCCCATCTCTGTAATATCAGAGCTGTGATCTCTCAAATCTGTCCAGAGATTCTTTCCTGAGACATTCTAACCACATCTCTGTAGTATCAGAGCTGTGATCTCTCAAATCTGTCCAGTGATTCTTTTCTGAGACAATCTAACCCCATCTCTGTAGTATCAGAGCTGTGATCTCTCAAATCTGTCCAGAGATTCTTTCCTGAGACATTCTAACACATCTCTGTAATATCAGAGCTGTGATCTCTCAAATCTGTCCAGTGATTCTTTCCTGAGACATTCTAACCCCATCTCTGTAGTATCAGAGCTGTGATCTCTCAAATCTGTCCAGTGATTCTTTTCTGAGACAATCTAACCACATACCCATAGTATTGGAGTTGTGAAATTTCAACTCGGAGAAATAGCGAATCTACTTGGAGCTCTACCCTTCAGAGGAACCCCATTTCGATCACTTGTATTCACGATCGTATTCTTTCGGTAATTACTCAAGTTTCATGACCATAGGCAAGGGTTGGCATCAATACTGAATTGAAGATAGCTACTTTGGATTAATGAATGCTGAAGCTGGTGCATTACTGCACCAGCTCCTGTAATTCTTGCACTTATTTCAGCCTCCTGCCTTCCATCACTCCTGAACACGGCCCTGAGATACTAGAACTTCTCCACCTGCTTCAGTGGAACTCTATTCACATGTAGAGTGCACTGTGCAGGCTTCCTTGAGAGGACGAGTGTCTCAGTCTTTGCAGCACTGATTTTCATTCCAGCCATGCAGCACTCAGCATCAAACCTATCAAGTACAAGTCTGAGATCACCCTCTGTCGAGTTAAGTAACACCATGTCGTCTGCAAATTCCAGCCAATTGATTTTATACCTGTCAGTCATGATATCACTTACAACCTGGTTTCACATATCAATCCTGTTCATGTAAATGATGAACAGGAGGGGGTGACAGTACACACCCTTGAGGGAGTCTGACTCCCACATTCAATGGTTTCGATTTAACACTATTTATCCCAGTACAAATACTCAGGCCTTCATACAGAGACATCAGGACAGCAAGAAGCTGACTATCGTTCCCATACTCCTGTACAACCTTCCACAGCAGGTCCCGAGGAACGCGGTCATGTGCCTTTTCGAGGTCGACAAAACAAGAATATACATCTTTCCAACACTCCCAAGATTTCTTGAAGACCTGCCACAGTGTGAAAATTTAGTTGGCTGTGCTGTGTCGAGGGTAAAACCACACTGTTCATCTGCTAGCTTGGACTTGACAATATCCTTGCATCTCTTTGCCAGATACTTAACATAGACTTTACCGAGGAAGCTTAACAAGGAGATCCCTCTGTAATTAGAACAATCTCCCTTTTTGAAAATTAGGATTATCATTCCCAATTGCCATTACTTGGGTGTCTTTCCAGAGATCCAGGCCCCCTGGCACACACCAATCTGCCAGAAAATACCTTTGCTATTTAAGGCTTTTAGCATCTTGGGCCAGATTTTATCTTCTCCAGTGGCTTTTCCACATTTGAACTCTTTGACTGCTCTTGTGACCTCAGCCTCTGAGAGATTAGTCACCACTCCCAGATGCAACCTCGTCTACATCAGAAGATGCTGTTTTGATTGGGTTCAGGAGATATATTATCTCAATAATTATTTACTCACATAGAGAACTTGCAATGTAATAATAAAAAATTATTGTGTACAGTGCTCAGGTGCACTACAACTATATATACAGAGGAGTGGTTGAAGCATTTTTGAATTGGGGGGAGGGTGGGCAAATTTGGTCAATTTAGTTGTAATGTTTAGTTTAGCTGTTATTATCAAATATCAACCAAGATATATAAAAAAAACTCTGATATGCGATAAACATAACATGTAGATAAATTGTAGTGTATATACATATAGATGTGTGTTTTGGTAGTTGGGGGGTGGGGGGCATGCCACCCCACCAGTTCCACTGACCCTGATACATACACATACATACGTATACATACACATACATACATGCACATATACATGCATACATACATACATACACACATATGATGGCTGCCCCCTCGTTATCGAGTATGGCCATTGCACGATATACCATTATTAATAATTATTAATTAATTCTATTGTGCAATGCCTGTGTGTGAAAATAATTTTTAAAGTGAGGAAAGACTGTGCACTGAGCCAATCCCACTGTCTGAGCTACAGTAGCTATAACCCGAAAAGAAGAAAAGATCAACATCATTGGTAACTACTGAGCCGCAGGTTTTATATCGGAGTTAACCCAGTTTCCTGAGTTGCCTTCTCCTAGAAGAATGCCCTGACAAAGGCTAGGGGTCCTTCACTCCCAATATATATATATATACTCCCAATATATATATATATATATAAGTATGTATACGTACATACATATATGTATACAGACGTACAGTAGTATGTATATATATATATACATACATGCACACATATATATATGTACGTATGGATTCACCCAACATTTATTATAATGCTCGGTGTGTTTGTAAACAAACATCCCGAATTAAGCCGTACAGTGTTTAGCAACCATCGTTGCTCATTTGTTCAACACTGACAAAGGAACGCTGTACTAGTTTCAAGCTTATTAGCTATCGTCAGCAACGTATACCTTCCTGCCAAATGGTTGAACATCTGAAAGTATATACTTTCCTTATGCATATTAACGGCTGAGTAGCCTAATTTGCATATCGAGTGAGTTAATCGGCCGGGGTACCGAAAACGATAAAAGGAAAAAAATGAAACGAAATTTCATTTCTCACTCTTAGTACGGCTGTTACTTAAATATAAGTATGTACACGTACATACATATATGTATACATATATGTATGTACGTATACATACTTATATTTAAGTAACAGCCGTACTAAGAGTGAGAAATGAAATTTTGTTTCATTTTTTCCGTTTTATATATATATATATATATATATATATACATATATATACATACATATATACACACACACACACACGTGTATATAAATACACATATATATAAACATTGATCAGTATGCACTGGGGATGATGAACTGTATAGAAGCCTCCCAAATGTCAGCTCAAAAGTGACACAGAGGAGACTGAGGTTAGCTGAACATGCTCACTGACATTAGAGTTGACACTGTATTCAGTGGTCCTGTGAGAGCCCCAATAAGGACACACTAGAAGACGGACACCGATGATGACATATATTGATGCCCTAAGGACAGACACTGGTCTCTGGGAGACACAGGACATGGCGGCGATGATGAGGGACAGAGACTGCTGGAGAGAACTGAGTAATAGAGATAAAGGAAGCACTATCTCCAGTACAGCACTGGTACTTTATTGACCACGAAGGGATGAAAGGTAAAAGTTGACTTTGATGCAATTTAAACTCTCAACACAAAAAAGAATACCACAAAATATTCTAATGACTACTAAATACACACATACATATACATACATATATATATATACACACATATACATACATGACCCGCCTTGCCAAAGTACAAAGCGAAACCTACAATCTGTAGACACCTCTTAACCAAAATACACCCTCGTCCCAATACCCCTACCCCCACCGCCATCTACACCACCCCTTTCGATGTAAAGTTATGTTGGTACCACAACATCCAGTCCTAAATAAATGAGGTCGTGTAGGTGTCACGACAAAAAAACACACAGTCCACGCTGTAATGTGATCGTGTAGGTAACACGGTAAAAACCTCCCAGTCCACACTGGAAACGTGGTTGGTGTTAGGAAGGGCATCCAGCCGTAGATAACCCGCCAGACAGTCCTGAGTAAGACAACCAATCTTGCCTCAAGTGGGACAATTCCCGTCCAGACCCATGCTAGCGTGAATGTCTGTGCTTTGAAGGTTTTTTTAAGTGGAGAAAGGCCTTGCACTCGACCAATCTCACCCTCTGAGCATCGAAAACACTACCCAAAAAGAAGAACTGCTCAACAACATTGGATGCTTCTGAAGCCGTAGGTTTGCTTTCAGAGTTTCCCTCTCTTAGAAAGGTTTTGTGACAACAACTGGGGCCTTTCACTCCCAGGTGGGGGAAAAAAAAAGTACTATTTGGATGGCTGTTGACTGCTGAGTTCCTCCACCCTTCACTGGGTCTTGTATTTCATCCCGCAGGCTGTCCAAATATCACCCTCCTCACCAAGCAAGCCTGGTAGGGTTGCCAGTTTAGTCGCCGACGATCCGACCATGAGACAAGTTGTACTAGGTTACATGTAACCAATAGCAGTTGAGAGCGACTTGACATACATACATACATAGAGATAATGTGTGTGTGATTGTACGTATCATATGCACATGTGTTTCATTGCAATTTAAAAAAAAAAATATTTACAATTATTAGAGTGGTGTACTTTTCACTACACACGCACACACGCACACACACACACACGCACACACACACGCACACGCACACACACACACACACACACACACACACACACACACAAACTCGTGTCACTCAGCAACGTCTGAATTAATAGCCACTAAGCAGTCACGCAAGCTCAACAATCAACAACACATAAATATATGTGTGTGTGTGTATATATATACATATACATGACATACAGACATACACACACCTAAAAATGTTCCCTTCTATCTATCTATCAATCTATCCATCTATTTATCTATTTATTTATCTATCTATTTATTTACCTATCTATTAACATATCTGTGTATCTATCTACGAAAGAGAGGCGGTTTTCCTCTGTACGGTGGCTATGGTGAAAGAAGTTATATGGTGGACGAGGTTGAGAGGACTGAGGACAGATGCCTTTCTCTCCGGACAACAATTGATTCCCTTCTTTAAGTATCACTGTAGAAGGAGAATCAGGGTGGAGAGAGAGGCACTGCACCCCAGTAAATTTACTGAAAGGTGGGTGAATGAAGCGAAAATGGCCCGAGTGATTGGGCCTTCTCTGTTAATAAGCCTGTAGGTTGAGGGAGAGAGCAAAAGGAAGAAAGGAGCACTTGCACAACACACTGCTGGAGTTGAGGGTTGTTCTATCGACGGGGTATTAAACAACCCATTTGTGGTGCCTCCCCCCTATTGGGGATTTCGATTGTTGTAATTGTTTGTTTTTATATTTTTTACACGACTGTATGTAAAATCCCCGGCATGTCTTTGTATTGTCCCCTTTTCTTGTTGCGCCCTTGTGGCTAATAAAGAAATCTATCTATCCTTCCCTCTCTCTGTATGGTTTAGTGGTTATAGTGTTTGGATTGCAATCGAGACGTTGTGATGCGTTGTGTCCTTGAGCAAGACACTTTATTTCACGTTGTTCCAGTCCACTCACTGAGTTGTGACGTCACTGGTGCCAAACTGTATCAGCCATTGCCTCTACCCTGAACAACATCGGTGGCGTGGTCAGTGGAAGCTGGTATACATGGGTGACTGTTGCTCTTCCACAAAAAATATATTTACGTAAATATATTTTTTTTAAAATCATGTAAATACTTGACTACTTCAGATAAATATGATTGTTTGTTTATTTGTTCACGAGCTACTCCTGTGGTTTTGGAGATAGACGCCCATAACCATAAAATATCTGAAACTACATTGCCCAGGGTACTTGGATAAGTAAATTTCATTTTAATCAAAGGTTTCCCCGGGGACACAAACCCCCGCTGAAAATCTTTCCCCTTCGATTTTTATGAAATTTAAACCATAGGTAAATGACAAGATATGATGCCTATTCACAAAAGTTTTGAATTGATATTTTGAAAAAAATTATTTACTAGAAACAAAATAAGAATAAGATTTAATAATGTAATTTTGATTTGATATATTACAAAAAATAATTGTTTCTACTTTTGGCACAAAGCCAGCAATTATCCAGTGCATTACTGGTACTTTATTTTATTGACCCCGTAAGGATGAAAGGCAAAGTTAATCTCGGCGGGATTTGAACTCAGACCGTAAAGGGACGTAAATATGTTGGACTCAGAATGGCTGTGATTTGAACTCAGAATGGCAGGGTCGTAACTCTATACGTCAAAGCATGGCGTTCGACCCTCTACCGATATGCCAATCCACCGCCCTATATTACAAAAAATAATGTTTTCCAATTTTTCATGCATTACATTTTACATTGATACTGAAGGCACATGGCTTAGTGATTAGAGCATTGGGCTTGCAATCGAAGGGTTGTGAGTTCAATTCTCGGACTGGGTGAATTGTTGTTTCCTTGAGCAAGACACTTTATTTCACATTGCTCCAGTTTGCTCAGCTGTAGAAATGAGATGAAGAGGTACCGGCCTGCCCGCCCAGCCAGTGGGACGGCGTTATCTTATGGCTAAAACAGCACGACGTGTTGTGATCAGCGGCGCCGAATAGACGCCCGACAGACTAGTTGGTCAAGGTGACCAAGGTGATATTTTACATTAAGTAATTTTGAAATGCAGAGTTTTTCTCCATAAATTATATCACTGATTTAAAATCAATCATCATTTTCTTACCAAAAAATGTGTGAAATGCAGCAAGGTGCGGGTAATTCGGCTAGTATATATATATATATGCACATCTGAGTAAGGAGGGCAGTGAAGATCCTTGCTGGTACTTCCATAACAACACCAACCGAAATGGAAGACTACTGAGAGACACCCTGCTGGAGGCGAACTTGATGGCGACCAACCTAAGGTTTAGGAAGAATCTGGGGAAGATGTGGACCTACATCTCAGATATGCACCTGTCCAAGTCCCAGATTGATTTCATTCTGGTGAGGAAAAAGTGGCGGAATAGTGTTCTGAACACGGAACCATACAGCTATTTCAGTACACTGGGTAGTGACCACCGGCTTGTTATGAGTGAGGTCCGCGTGAGCTTAAGAAAGAGCAAGGCTCAGCCCCGGAGAACAATCTATGACTGGGGAGCTTTCAAGGAAGATGATAAGCTACAGGAGAGGTTCACAGTGGAAGTGAGAAACAGGTTTAGTGCTCTGTGTGGAGAGTCAGAGGAGAGAGAGATTGGATGGACTGAGGAGAGTGTGACGAGGAGGTACGGGCACTTCACCAATGCAGTGGCGAAAGCAAGTGAAACCCTGGTGCCGAGGAAAAAGAACAAAGGGAAGCACGTCAGCTCTGCAAACCCAAAAGTGTGTGCAGCCAGAGAACACCTGAAAGCTGCCAGGGACCAATTCTATGCTGATCCTACGGAGGAGAGGATGGAGACTGTGGAGGTGATGAGGGAAGAGCTCTGTACCGCTTACACTGAGGTCAGAGAGGAGGCACTGATAGAGAAGATCAGAAGTGTGGAGAGAGCGGTTGACAGATCTGGATGTAAGGAGAGCTGGATGATCATCAACGAGATCACAGGGAGGAAGAAAAGGTGTTCGAGTCAGATCCAGGGAACGGGGCCTGAGGATAGGAAGAGGAAATGGCTAGACCATTTTAGGACCCTACTAGGAGAGCCACCCTCCACAGCCCAGAGAACTGGGGAGATCAGGCGGTTGTTTGAGGAACTGGATGTTGAGACAGAGCCCTTCACCAGAGAGGAGCTTCAGAGAGCCAAGAAGAAGATCAAGGAGGGCAAGGCTCATGGAGAAGATGGAGTGGCATCAGAGGTGATGAAGAGGTGTGATTTTGATGATATCATCCTGGGGTTCTGTAACGGGGCACTGGAGAAAGGAGTTGCCCCGAATCAGTGGAGGATCAGTAACATCGTCCCAGTGCCAAAGAAGGGAGATCTCTCTAACACCAACAACTACCGGGGGATCTCACTGACGTCACTTGTGGCAAAGACCCTCAACAGGATGATTCTTAACAGGATCCAGCCTGAGATGGAGAAGAAGCTCAGGGACAATCAGAACGGCTTCAGAGAGGGTAGATCAACCACCAGTCACATCCTGATGCTGAGGAGGATATTAGAGGGAGCTAGAGCAAAGTGCCTTCCTGCGGTCATGGTTTTCATTGACTTTAGGAAGGCCTTTGATTCTGTGGACCGGTACTGCCTGATGAAGATCTTACAGGCTTATGGAATCCCCAAGAGGATAGTGGACCTGATATCACTGCTCTACACCAACACCAAAGCCCAAGTCATTACACCTGATGGGATGACAGAGTTCTTTGAGATACTGGCTGGAGTGCTCCAGGGAGATACATTGGCTCCCTACCTTTTTGTCATCGTAGTGGACTATTGTATGCGCCTTGCACTGGAGAAACACCAGGACTCTGGCTTTACTGTAGCACCGGCTCAGAGCAGGAGAGTTGGGGCGAAAAAGGTATTGGATGCTGAATTTGCCGACGACATAGTTTTGGTGACAAATACAGTGAAGGAGGCAGAGGATTTGATGCGGGAGGTTGAGACTGTGTCGATGAGTGTGGGGCTGAGAATGAATGAGACTAAAACAAAATATCTGGTAGAGAATGTTGAGAAGCCAGAGGGGATCACTAATGTAGGTGGGAAGCCGCTGGAATTGGTTGAGGACTTCCTGTATTTGGGAGCAAAGATTGGGAATACGGAAGATGATTTGGTTGAGAGGAAGAGCAAGGCCTGGGCGGCGTGCCACAGCTTGAGATCGGTGTGGAAGTCGGACCTTCGTAGAGACCTGAAAATCCGCCTCTTCATTGCTGTAGTGGAGTCTGTGCTGCTGTATGGGGTCTGAGACTTGGACACTGACCAAGAGACTCACTCAGATGGTGGATGGGTGCTACACGAGAATGCTGAGGATGGCTCTGAACATTAATCAGTATACACTGAGGATGAAAAACTCAGAGCTGTATGGGAGCATCCCAAAAGTCAGCTCAAAAGTGACACAGAGGAGACTGAGGTTGGCTGGACATACTCACCGACATCCAGAGTTGACATTGCACTCAGTGCTCCTTTGGGAGCCCCTACATGGACACACTAGAAGAGGAAGACCAAGGTTAACATATGTTGATGCCCTAAGGACAGACACTGGTCTGTTGGAGATGCAGGATATGGCAGCGATAATGAGGGACAGAGACCGCTGGAGAGAACTCGTCCATGGATCTCGGGAATTTTACCCGCCTTAGATAGATAGATAGATACATATATACAAGTTTATCTTAGAGAGGAAGATGCTATGTAGCCGGTCCCTGCTTTAGTTACATACATACACATCTACTGAGTTACACACACATACATCTACCGAGTTACATACACACATCTACCGAGTTACATACACACATCTACTGAGTTACATACACACACATCTACTGAGTTACATACTGTATATGTATGTAACTCAGTAGATGTGCGTGTGTAACTCTGTAGATGTGCGTGTATGTAACTCATACTGAGTTACATACACACACATCTACTGAGTTACACACATACATTTACTGAGTTACAGCCACACACATCTACTGAGTTACATACACACACATCTACTGAGTTACATACACACATCTACTGAGTTACATACACACACATCTACTGAGTTACATACACACATCTACTGAGTTACATACACACATCTACTGAGTTACATACACACATCTACTGTGTTACACACACACACACACACGCACACATCTACTGAGTTACATACACACACATCTACTGAGTTACATACACACATCTACTGAGTTACATACACACATCTACTGTGTTACATACACACATCTACTGTGTTACACACACACACACACACACATCTACTGAGTTACATACTGTATATGTATGTAACACAGTAGATGTGTGTGTATGTAACTTAGTAGATGTATGTGTATGTAACTCAGTAGATGTGTGTGTATGCAACTTAGTAGATGTATGTGTATGTAACTCAGTAGATGTGTGTGTATGTAACTTAGTAGATGTATGTGTATGTAACTCAGTAGATGTGTATGTATGTAACTCTGTAGATGTGTGTGTATGTAACTCAGTAGATGTGTATGTATGTAACTCTGTAGATGTGTGTGTATGTAACTCAGTAGATGCGTGTGTATGTAACTCAGTAGATGTGTATGTATGTAACTCTGTAGATGTGTGTGTATGTAACTCAGTAGATGCGTGTGTATGTAACTCTGTAGATGTGTGTGTATGTAACTCAGTAGATGTGTATGTATGTAACTCAGTAGATGTGTGTGTATGTAACTCAGTAGATGTGTGTGTATGTAACACAGTAAATGTGTGTATGTAACTCAGTAGATGTGTGTATGTAACACAGTAGATGTGTGTGTATGTAACTCAGTAGATGTGTGTGTATGTAACTCAGTAGATGTGTATGTATGTAACTCAGTAGATGTGTGTGTATGTAACTCAGTAGATGCGTGTGTATGTAACTCAGGAGTTCTGTGTGTATGTAACTCAGTAGATGTGTGGGTATGTAACTCATACTGAGTTACATACACACACATCTACTGAGTCACATACATACACATCTACTGAGTTACATACACACATATCTACTGAGTTACATACACACACAGCTACTGAGTTACATACACACACATCTACTGTGTTACATACACATACACACACATCTACTGAGTTACATACATACACATCTACTGACTTACATACACACACATCTACTGAGTTATATACACACACATACATCTACTGAGTTACATACACACACATCTACTGAGTTACATACACACATCTACTGAGTTACATACACACATTTACTGTGTTACATACACACACATATACTGAGTTGCATACACACACATCTACTGAGTTACATACATATACATCTACTGAGTTACATACACACATCTACTAAGTTACATACACACATCTACTGAGTTACATACACAGATCTACTGTGTTACATACACACATCTACTGAGTTACATACACACATCTACTGTGTTACATACACACATCTACTGTGTTACATACACACATCTACTGTGTTACATACACACATCTACTGTGTTACATACACACATCTACTGAGTTACATACACAGATCTACTGTGTTACATACACACATCTACTGCGTTACATACACACATCTACTGAGTTACATACACACATCTACTGTGTTACATACACACATCTACTGTGTTACATACACACATCTACTGAGTTACATACATATACATCTATTGACTTACATACACACACATCTACTGAGTTACATATTCTACTGAGTTAAAATATTTTAGCTGAAAGTCCCTACCTGGGTTAAAGGTAGCCCCTACCTGGGTTAAAGGTAGTAGTCCCTACCTGGGTTAAAGGTAGCCCCTACCTGGGTTAAAGGTAGTAGTCCCTACCTGGGTTAAAGGTAGTAGTCCCTACCTGGGTTAAAGATAGTAGTCCCTACCTGGGTTAAAGGTAGTAGTCCCTACCTGGGTTAAAGATAGAAGTCCCTACCTGGGTTAAAGGTAGTCCCTACCTGGGTTAAAGGTAGTCCCTACCTGGGTTAAAGGTAGTAGTCCCTACCTGGGTTAAAGATAGTAGTCCCTACCTGGGTTAAAGGTAGTAGTCCCTACCTGGGTTAAAGGTAGTCCCTACCTGGGTTAAAGGTAGTAGTCCCTACCTGGGTTAAAGGTAGTAGTCCCTACCTGGGTTAAAGGTAGTCCCTACCTGGGTTAAAGGTAGTAGTCCCTACCTGGGTTAAAGGTAGTAGTCCCTACCTGGGTTAAAGGTAGTAGTCCCTACCTGGGTTAAAGGTAGTAGTCCCTACCTGGGTTAAAGGTAGTAGTCCCTACCTGGGTTAAAGGTAGTAGTCTCTACCTGGGTTAAAGGTAGTCCCTACCTGGGTTAAAGATAGTAGTCCCTACCTGGGTTAAAGATAGTAGTCCCTACCTGGGTTAAAGATAGTAGTCCCTACCTGGGTTAAAGGTAGTAGTCCCTACCTGGGTTAAAGATAGTAGTCCCTACCTGGGTTAAAGGTAGTAGTCCCTACCTGGGTTAAAGATAGTAGTCCCTACCTGGGTTAAAGGTAGTAGTCCCTACCTAGGTTAAAGATAGTAGTCCCTACCTGGGTTAAAGATAGTAGTCCCTACCTGGGTTAAAGGTAGTAGTCCCTACCTGGGTTAAAGGTAGTAGTCCCTACCTGGGTTAAAGATAGTAGTCCCTACCTGGGTTAAAGGTAGTAGTCCCTACCTGGGTTAAAGGTAGTAGTCCCTACCTGGGTTAAAGATAGTAGTCCCTACCTGGGTTAAAGGTAGTAGTCCCTACCTGGGTTAAAGGTAGTAGTCCCTACCTGGGTTAAAGGTAGTAGTCCCTACCTGGGTTAAAGATAGTAGTCCCTACCTGGGTTAAAGGTAGTAGTCCCTACCTGGGTTAAAGATAGTAGTCCCTACCTGGGTTAAAGGTAGTAGTCCCTACCTGGGTTAAAGGTAGTAGTCCTTACCTGGGTTAAAGATTGTAGTCCCTACCTGGGTTAAAGGTAGTAGTCCCTACCTGGGTTAAAGGTAGTAGTCCCTACCTGGGTTAAAGATAGTAGTCCCTACCTGGGTTAAAGGTAGTAGTCCCTACCTGGGTTAAAGGTAGTAGTCCCTACCTGGGTTAAAGGTAGTAGTCCCTACCTGGGTTAAAGGTAGTAGTCCCTACCTGGGTTAAAGGTAGTAGTCCCTACCTGGGTTAAAGGTAGTAGTCCCTACCTGGGTTAAAGGTAGTAGTCCCTACCTGGGTTAAAGGTAGTAGTCCCTACCTGGGTTAAAGGTAGTAGTCCCTACCTGGGTTAAAGGTAGTAGTCCCTACCTGGGTTAAAGGTAGTAGTCCCTACCTGGGTTAAAGGTAGTAGTCCCTACCTGGGTTAAAGGTAGTAGTCCCTACCTGGGTTAAAGGTAGTAGTCCCTACCTGGGTTAAAGGTAGTAGTCCCTACCTGGGTTAAAGGTAGTAGTCCCTACCTGGGTTAAAGGTAGTAGTCACTACCTGGGTTAAAGGTAGTAGTCCCTACCTGGGTTAAAGGTAGTAGTCCCTACCTGGGTTAAAGGTAGTAGTCCCTACCTGGGTTAAAGGTAGTAGTCCCTACCTGGGTTAAAGGTAGTCCCTACCTGGGTTAAAGGTAGTAGTCCCTACCTGGGTTAAAGGTAGTAGTCCCTACCTGGGTTAAAGGTAGTAGTCCCTACCTGGGTTAAAGGTAGTAGTCCCTACCTGGGTTAAAGGTAGTAGTCCCTACCTGGGTTAAAGGTAGTAGTCCCTACCTGGGTTAAAGATAGTAGTCCCTACCTGGGTTAAAGGTAGTAGTCCCTACCTGGGTTAAAGGTAGTAGTCCCTACCTGGGTTAAAGGTAGTAGTCCCTACCTGGGTTAAAGGTAGTAGTCCCTACCTGGGTTAAAGGTAGTAGTCCCTACCTGGGTTAAAGGTAGTAGTCCCTACCTGGGTTAAAGGTAGTAGTCCCTACCTGGGTTAAAGGTAGTAGTCCCTACCTGGGTTAAAGATAGTAGTCCCTACCTGGGTTAAAGGTAGTAGTCCCTACCTGGGTTAAAGGTAGTAGTCCCTACCTGGGTTAAAGGTAGTAGTCCCTACCTGGGTTAAAGATAGTAGTCCCTACCTGGGTTAAAGATAGTAGTCCCTACCTGGGTTAAAGGTAGTAGTCCCTACCTGGGTTAAAGGTAGTAGTCCCTACCTGGGTTAAAGGTAGTAGTCCCTACCTGGGTTAAAGGTAGTAGTCCCTACCTGGGTTAAAGATAGTAGTCCCTACCTGGGTTAAAGATAGTAGTCCCTACCTGGGTTAAAGGTAGTAGTCCCTACCTGGGTTAAAGGTAGTAGTCCCTACCTGGGTTAAAGGTAGTAGTCCCTACCTGGGTTAAAGATAGTAGTCCCTACCTGGGTTGAAGGTAGTAGTCCCTACCTGGGTTAAAGGTAGTCCCTACCTGGGTTAAAGGTAGTAGTCCCTACCTGGGTTAAAGGTAGTAGTCCCTACCTGGGTTAAAGGTAGTAGTCCCTACCTGGGTTAAAGGTAGTAGTCCCTACCTGGGTTAAAGGTAGTAGTCCCTACCTGGGTTAAAGATAGTCCCTACCTGGGTTAAAGGTAGTAGTCCCTACCTGGGTTAAAGGTAGTAGTCCCTACCTGGGTTAAAGGTAGTAGTCCCTACCTGGGTTAAAGGTAGTAGTCTCTACCTGGGTTGAAGGTAGTAGTCCCTACCTGGGTTAAAGGTAGTCCCTACCTGGGTTAAAGGTAGTCCCTACCTGGGTTAAAGATAGTAGTCCCTACCTGGGTTAAAGGTAGTAGTCCCTACCTGGGTTAAAGGTAGTAGTCCCTACCTGGGTTAAAGGTAGTAGTCCCTACCTGGGTTAAAGGTAGAAGTCCCTACCTGGGTTAAAGGTAGAAGTCCCTACCTGGGTTAAAGGTAGAAGTCCCTACCTGGGTTAAAGGTAGTCCCTACCTGGGTTAAAGGTAGTCCCTACCTGGGTTAAAGATAGTAGTCCCTACCTGGGTTAAAGGTAGTAGTCCCTACCTGGGTTAAAGGTAGTAGTCCCTACCTGGGTTAAAGGTAGTAGTCCCTACCTGGGTTAAAGATAGTCCCTACCTGGGTTAAAGATAGTAGTCCCTACCTGGGTTAAAGGTAGTAGTCCCTACCTGGGTTAAAGGTAGTAGTCCCTACCTGGGTTAAAGGTAGTAGTCCCTACCTGGGTTAAAGATAGTCCCTACCTGGGTTAAAGGTAGTAGTCCCTACCTGGGTTAAAGGTAGTAGTCCCTACCTGGGTTAAAGGTAGTAGTCCCTACCTGGGTTAAAGGTAGTAGTCCCTACCTGGGTTAAAGGTAGTAGTCCCTACCTGGGTTAAAGGTAGTAGTCCCTACCTGGGTTAAAGGTAGAAGTCCCTACCTGGGTTAAAGGTAGTCCCTACCTGGGTTAAAGGTAGTCCCTACCTGGGTTAAAGATAGTAGTCCCTACCTGGGTTAAAGGTAGTAGTCCCTACCTGGGTTAAAGGTAGTAGTCCCTACCTGGGTTAAAGGTAGTAGTCCCTACCTGGGTTAAAGGTAGTAGTCCCTACCTGGGTTAAAGGTAGAAGTCCCTACCTGGGTTAAAGGTAGTCCCTACCTGGGTTAAAGGTAGTCCCTACCTGGGTTAAAGATAGTAGTCCCTACCTGGGTTAAAGGTAGTAGTCCCTACCTGGGTTAAAGGTAGTAGTCCCTACCTGGGTTAAAGGTAGTAGTCCCTACCTGGGTTAAAGGTAGTAGTCCCTACCTGGGTTAAAGGTAGAAGTCCCTACCTGGGTTAAAGGTAGTCCCTACCTGGGTTAAAGGTAGTCCCTACCTGGGTTAAAGATAGTAGTCCCTACCTGGGTTAAAGGTAGTAGTCCCTACCTGGGTTAAAGGTAGTAGTCCCTACCTGGGTTAAAGGTAGTAGTCCCTACCTGGGTTAAAGATAGTCCCTACCTGGGTTAAAGGTAGTAGTCCCTACCTGGGTTAAAGGTAGTAGTCCCTACCTGGGTTAAAGGTAGTAGTCCCTACCTGGGTTAAAGGTAGTAGTCCCTACCTGGGTTAAAGGTAGTAGTCCCTACCTGGGTTAAAGGTAGTAGTCCCTACCTGGGTTAAAGGTAGAAGTCCCTACCTGGGTTAAAGGTAGTCCCCACCTGGGTTAAAGGTAGTAGTCCCTACCTGGGTTAAAGATAGTAGTCCCTACCTGGGTTAAAGGTAGTAGTCCCTACCTGGGTTAAAGATAGTAGTCCCTACCTGGGTTAAAGGTAGTAGTCCCTACCTGGGTTAAAGATAGTAGTCCCTACCTGGGTTAAAGGTAGTAGTCCCTACCTGGGTTAAAGGTAGTAGTCCCTACCTGGGTTAAAGGTAGTAGTCCCTACCTGGGTTAAAGATAGTAGTCCCTACCTGGGTTAAAGGTAGTAGTCCCTACCTGGGTTAAAGATAGTCCCTACCTGGGTTAAAGGTAGTAGTCCCTACCTGGGTTAAAGGTAGTAGTCCCTACCTGGGTTAAAGATAGTAGTCCCTACCTGGGTTAAAGATAGTAGTCCCTACCTGGGTTAAAGATAGTCCCTACCTGGGTTAAAGGTAGTAGTCCCTACCTGGGTTAAAGGTAGTAGTCCCTACCTGGGTTAAAGATAGTAGTCCCTACCTGGGTTAAAGGTAGTAGTCCCTACCTGGGTTAAAGATAGTAGTCCCTACCTGGGTTAAAGGTAGTAGTCCCTACCTGGGTTAAAGGTAGTAGTCCCTACCTGGGTTAAAGATAGTCCCTACCTGGGTTAAAGGTAGTAGTCCCTACCTGGGTTAAAGGTAGTATTCCCTACCTGGGTTAAAGATAGTAGTCCCTACCTGGGTTAAAGATAGTAGTCCCTACCTGGGTTAAAGATAGTCCCTACCTGGGTTAAAGGTAGTAGTCCCTACCTGGGTTAAAGGTAGTAGTCCCTACCTGGGTTAAAGATAGTAGTCCCTACCTGGGTTAAAGGTAGTAGTCCCTACCTGGGTTAAAGATAGTAGTCCCTACCTGGGTTAAAGGTAGTAGTCCCTACCTGGGTTAAAGGTAGTAGTCCCTACCTGGGTTAAAGGTAGTAGTCCCTACCTGGGTTAAAGGTAGTAGTCCCTACCTGGGTTAAAGGTAGTAGTCCCTACCTGGGTTAAAGGTAGTCCCTACCTGGGTTAAAGGTAGTCCCTACCTGGGTTAAAGGTAGTAGTCCCTACCTGGGTTAAAGGTAGTAGTCCCTACCTGGGTTAAAGGTAGTCCCTACCTGGGTTAAAGGTAGTAGTCCCTACCTGGGTTAAAGGTAGTAGTCCCTACCTGGGTTAAAGATAGTAGTCCCTACCTGGGTTAAAGGTAGTAGTCCCTACCTGGGTTAAAGATAGTCCCTACCTGGGTTAAAGGTAGTAGTCCCTACCTGGGTTAAAGGTAGTAGTCCCTACCTGGGTTAAAGGTAGTAGTCCCTACCTGGGTTAAAGATAGTCCCTACCTGGGTTAAAGGTAGTAGTCCCTACCTGGGTTAAAGGTAGTAGTCCCTACCTGGGTTAAAGGTAGTAGTCCCTACCTGGGTTAAAGGTAGTAGTCCCTACCTGGGTTAAAGGTAGTAGTCCCTACCTGGGTTAAAGGTAGTAGTCCCTACCTGGGTTAAAGGTAGTAGTCCCTACCTGGGTTAAAGGTAGAAGTCCCTACCTGGGTTAAAGGTAGTCCCTACCTGGGTTAAAGGTAGTCCCTACCTGGGTTAAAGATAGTAGTCCCTACCTGGGTTAAAGGTAGTAGTCCCTACCTGGGTTAAAGGTAGTAGTCCCTACCTGGGTTAAAGGTAGTAGTCCCTACCTGGGTTAAAGGTAGTAGTCCCTACCTGGGTTAAAGGTAGAAGTCCCTACCTGGGTTAAAGGTAGTCCCTACCTGGGTTAAAGGTAGTCCCTACCTGGGTTAAAGATAGTAGTCCCTACCTGGGTTAAAGGTAGTAGTCCCTACCTGGGTTAAAGGTAGTAGTCCCTACCTGGGTTAAAGGTAGTAGTCCCTACCTGGGTTAAAGGTAGTAGTCCCTACCTGGGTTAAAGGTAGAAGTCCCTACCTGGGTTAAAGGTAGTCCCTACCTGGGTTAAAGGTAGTCCCTACCTGGGTTAAAGATAGTAGTCCCTACCTGGGTTAAAGGTAGTAGTCCCTACCTGGGTTAAAGGTAGTAGTCCCTACCTGGGTTAAAGGTAGTAGTCCCTACCTGGGTTAAAGATAGTCCCTACCTGGGTTAAAGGTAGTAGTCCCTACCTGGGTTAAAGGTAGTAGTCCCTACCTGGGTTAAAGGTAGTAGTCCCTACCTGGGTTAAAGGTAGTAGTCCCTACCTGGGTTAAAGGTAGTAGTCCCTACCTGGGTTAAAGGTAGTAGTCCCTACCTGGGTTAAAGGTAGAAGTCCCTACCTGGGTTAAAGGTAGTCCCCACCTGGGTTAAAGGTAGTAGTCCCTACCTGGGTTAAAGATAGTAGTCCCTACCTGGGTTAAAGGTAGTAGTCCCTACCTGGGTTAAAGATAGTAGTCCCTACCTGGGTTAAAGGTAGTAGTCCCTACCTGGGTTAAAGATAGTAGTCCCTACCTGGGTTAAAGGTAGTAGTCCCTACCTGGGTTAAAGGTAGTAGTCCCTACCTGGGTTAAAGGTAGTAGTCCCTACCTGGGTTAAAGATAGTAGTCCCTACCTGGGTTAAAGGTAGTAGTCCCTACCTGGGTTAAAGATAGTCCCTACCTGGGTTAAAGGTAGTAGTCCCTACCTGGGTTAAAGGTAGTAGTCCCTACCTGGGTTAAAGATAGTAGTCCCTACCTGGGTTAAAGATAGTAGTCCCTACCTGGGTTAAAGATAGTCCCTACCTGGGTTAAAGGTAGTAGTCCCTACCTGGGTTAAAGGTAGTAGTCCCTACCTGGGTTAAAGATAGTAGTCCCTACCTGGGTTAAAGGTAGTAGTCCCTACCTGGGTTAAAGATAGTAGTCCCTACCTGGGTTAAAGGTAGTAGTCCCTACCTGGGTTAAAGGTAGTAGTCCCTACCTGGGTTAAAGATAGTCCCTACCTGGGTTAAAGGTAGTAGTCCCTACCTGGGTTAAAGGTAGTATTCCCTACCTGGGTTAAAGATAGTAGTCCCTACCTGGGTTAAAGATAGTAGTCCCTACCTGGGTTAAAGATAGTCCCTACCTGGGTTAAAGGTAGTAGTCCCTACCTGGGTTAAAGGTAGTAGTCCCTACCTGGGTTAAAGATAGTAGTCCCTACCTGGGTTAAAGGTAGTAGTCCCTACCTGGGTTAAAGATAGTAGTCCCTACCTGGGTTAAAGGTAGTAGTCCCTACCTGGGTTAAAGGTAGTAGTCCCTACCTGGGTTAAAGGTAGTAGTCCCTACCTGGGTTAAAGGTAGTAGTCCCTACCTGGGTTAAAGGTAGTAGTCCCTACCTGGGTTAAAGGTAGTCCCTACCTGGGTTAAAGGTAGTCCCTACCTGGGTTAAAGGTAGTAGTCCCTACCTGGGTTAAAGGTAGTAGTCCCTACCTGGGTTAAAGGTAGTCCCTACCTGGGTTAAAGGTAGTAGTCCCTACCTGGGTTAAAGGTAGTAGTCCCTACCTGGGTTAAAGATAGTAGTCCCTACCTGGGTTAAAGGTAGTAGTCCCTACCTGGGTTAAAGATAGTCCCTACCTGGGTTAAAGGTAGTAGTCCCTACCTGGGTTAAAGGTAGTAGTCCCTACCTGGGTTAAAGGTAGTAGTCCCTACCTGGGTTAAAGATAGTCCCTACCTGGGTTAAAGATAGTAGTCCCTACCTGGGTTAAAGGTAGTAGTCCCTACCTGGGTTAAAGATAGTCCCTACCTGGGTTAAAGGTAGTAGTCCCTACCTGGGTTAAAGGTAGTAGTCCCTACCTGGGTTAAAGGTAGTAGTCCCTACCTGGGTTAAAGGTAGTAGTCCCTACCTGGGTTAAAGGTAGTAGTCCCTACCTGGGTTAAAGGTAGTCCCTACCTGGGTTAAAGATAGTAGTCCCTACCTGGGTTAAAGGTAGTAGTCCCTACCTGGGTTAAAGGTAGTAGTCCCTACCTGGGTTAAAGGTAGTAGTCCCTACCTGGGTTAAAGGTAGTAGTCCCTACCTGGGTTAAAGGTAGTAGTCCCTACCTGGGTTAAAGGTAGTAGTCTCTACCTGGGTTAAAGGTAGTAGTCCCTACCTGGGTTAAAGGTAGTAGTCCCTACCTGGGTTAAAGGTAGTAGTCCCTACCTGGGTTAAAGATAGTAGTCCCTACCTGGGTTAAAGGTAGTAGTCCCTACCTGGGTTAAAGGTAGTAGTCCCTACCTGGGTTAAAGGTAGTAGTCCCTACCTGGGTTAAAGGTAGTAGTCCCTACCTGGGTTAAAGATAGTAGTCCCTACCTGGGTTAAAGGTAGTAGTCCCTACCTGGGTTAAAGGTAGTAGTCTCTACCTGGGTTAAAGGTAGTAGTCCCTACCTGGGTTAAAGGTAGTAGTCCCTACCTGGGTTAAAGGTAGTAGTCCCTACCTGGGTTAAAGGTAGTAGTCCCTACCTGGGTTAAAGGTAGTAGTCCCTACCTGGGTTAAAGATAGTAGTCCCTACCTGGGTTAAAGGTAGTAGTCCCTACCTGGGTTAAAGGTAGTAGTCTCTACCTGGGTTAAAGGTAGTAGTCCCTACCTGGGTTAAAGATAGTAGTCCCTACCTGGGTTAAAGGTAGTAGTCCCTACCTGGGTTAAAGGTAGTAGTCCCTACCTGGGTTAAAGATAGTAGTCCCTACCTGGGTTAAAGGTAGTAGTCCCTACCTGGGTTAAAGGTAGTAGTCCCTACCTGGGTTAAAGGTAGTAGTCCCTACCTGGGTTAAAGGTAGTAGTCTCTACCTGGGTTAAAGATAGTAGTCCCTACCTGGGTTAAAGGTAGTAGTCCCTACCTGGGTTAAAGGTAGTAGTCCCTACCTGGGTTAAAGGTAGTAGTCCCTACCTGGGTTAAAGGTAGTAGTCCCTACCTGGGTTAAAGATAGTAGTCCCTACCTGGGTTAAAGGTAGTAGTCCCTACCTGGGTTAAAGGTAGTAGTCTCTACCTGGGTTAAAGGTAGTAGTCCCTACCTGGGTTAAAGGTAGTAGTCCCTACCTGGGTTAAAGGTAGTAGTCTCTACCTGGGTTAAAGGTAGTAGTCCCTACCTGGGTTAAAGGTAGTCCCTACCTGGGTTAAAGGTAGTAGTCCCTACCTGGGTTAAAGATAGTAGTCCCTACCTGGGTTAAAGGTAGTAGTCCCTACCTGGGTTAAAGGTAGTAGTCCCTACCTGGGTTAAAGGTAGTAGTCCCTACCTGGGTTAAAGGTAGTAGTCCCTACCTGGGTTAAAGATAGTAGTCCCTACCTGGGTTAAAGGTAGTAGTCCCTACCTGGGTTAAAGGTAGTAGTCTCTACCTGGGTTAAAGGTAGTAGTCCCTACCTGGGTTAAAGGTAGTCCCTACCTGGGTTAAAGGTAGTCCCTACCTGGGTTAAAGGTAGTAGTCCCTACCTGGGTTAAAGGTAGTAGTCCCTACCTGGGTTAAAGGTAGTAGTCCCTACCTGGGTTAAAGGTAGTAGTCCCTACCTGGGTTAAAGGTAGTAGTCCCTACCTGGGTTAAAGGTAGTAGTCCCTACCTGGGTTAAAGGTAGTCCCTACCTGGGTTAAAGGTAGTCCCTACCTGGGTTAAAGGTAGTCCCTACCTGGGTTAAAGGTAGTAGTCCCTACCTGGGTTAAAGGTAGTAGTCCCTACCTGGGTTAAAGGTAGTAGTCCCTACCTGGGTTAAAGGTAGTAGTCCCTACCTGGGTTAAAGATAGTAGTCCCTACCTGGGTTAAAGGTAGTAGTCCCTACCTGGGTTAAAGGTAGTAGTCCCTACCTGGGTTAAAGGTAGTAGTCCCTACCTGGGTTAAAGGTAGTAGTCCCTACCTGGGTTAAAGGTAGTAGTCCCTACCTGGGTTAAAGGTAGTAGTCCCTACCTGGGTTAAAGGTAGTAGTCCCTACCTGGGTTAAAGGTAGTAGTCCCTACCTGGGTTAAAGGTAGTAGTCCCTACCTGGGTTAAAGATAGTAGTCCCTACCTGGGTTAAAGGTAGTAGTCCCTACCTGGGTTAAAGGTAGTAGTCTCTACCTGGGTTAAAGGTAGTAGTCCCTACCTGGGTTAAAGGTAGTCCCTACCTGGGTTAAAGGTAGTCCCTACCTGGGTTAAAGGTAGTAGTCCCTACCTGGGTTAAAGGTAGTAGTCCCTACCTGGGTTAAAGGTAGTAGTCCCTACCTGGGTTAAAGGTAGTAGTCCCTACCTGGGTTAAAGGTAGTAGTCCCTACCTGGGTTAAAGGTAGTAGTCCCTACCTGGGTTAAAGGTAGTCCCTACCTGGGTTAAAGGTAGTCCCTACCTGGGTTAAAGGTAGTCCCTACCTGGGTTAAAGGTAGTAGTCCCTACCTGGGTTAAAGGTAGTAGTCCCTACCTGGGTTAAAGGTAGTAGTCCCTACCTGGGTTAAAGGTAGTAGTCCCTACCTGGGTTAAAGATAGTAGTCCCTACCTGGGTTAAAGGTAGTAGTCCCTACCTGGGTTAAAGGTAGTAGTCCCTACCTGGGTTAAAGGTAGTAGTCCCTACCTGGGTTAAAGGTAGTAGTCTCTACCTGGGTTAAAGGTAGTAGTCCCTACCTGGGTTAAAGGTAGTAGTCCCTACCTGGGTTAAAGGTAGTAGTCCCTACCTGGGTTAAAGGTAGTAGTCCCTACCTGGGTTAAAGGTAGTAGTCCCTACCTGGGTTAAAGGTAGTAGTCCCTACCTGGGTTAAAGGTAGTCCCTACCTGGGTTAAAGGTAGTAGTCCCTACCTGGGTTAAAGATAGTAGTCCCTACCTGGGTTAAAGGTAGTAGTCCCTACCTGGGTTAAAGGTAGTAGTCCCTACCTGGGTTAAAGGTAGTAGTCCCTACCTGGGTTAAAGGTAGTAGTCTCTACCTGGGTTAAAGGTAGTAGTCCCTACCTGGGTTAAAGGTAGTAGTCCCTACCTGGGTTAAAGGTAGTAGTCCCTACCTGGGTTAAAGGTAGTAGTCCCTACCTGGGTTAAAGGTAGTAGTCCCTACCTGGGTTAAAGGTAGTAGTCCCTACCTGGGTTAAAGGTAGTAGTCCCTACCTGGGTGAAAGGTAGTAGTCCCTACCAGGGTTAAAGATAGTAGTCCCTACCTGGGTTAAAGATAGTAGTCCCTACCTGGGTTAAAGATAGTAGTCCCTACCTGGGTTAAAGGTAGTAGTCCCTACCTGGGTTAAAGATAGTAGTCCCTACCTGGGTTAAAGGTAGTAGTCCCTACCTGGGTTAAAGGTAGTAGTCCCTACCTGGGTTAAAGATAGTAGTCCCTACCTGGGTTAAAGATAGTAGTCCCTACCTGGGTTAAAGGTAGTAGTCCCTACCTGGGTTAAAGGTAGTAGTCTCTACCTGGGTTAAAGGTAGTAGTCCCTACCTGGGTTAAAGGTAGTAGTCCCTACCTGGGTTAAAGGTAGTAGTCCCTACCTGGGTTAAAGGTAGTAGTCCCTACCTGGGTTAAAGATAGTAGTCCCTACCTGGGTTAAAGGTAGTAGTCCCTACCTGGGTTAAAGGTAGTAGTCCCTACCTGGGTTAAAGGTAGTAGTCCCTACCTGGGTTAAAGGGTAGTCCCTACCTGGGTTAAAGATAGTAGTCCCTACCTGGGTTAAAGATAGTAGTCCCTACCTGGGTTAAAGGTAGTAGTCCCTACCTGGGTTAAAGGTAGTCCCTACCTGGGTTAAAGGTAGTAGTCCCTACCTGGGTTAAAGGTAGTAGTCCCTACCTGGGTTAAAGGTAGTAGTCCCTACCTGGGTTAAAGATAGTAGTCCCTACCTGGGTTAAAGATAGTAGTCCCTACCTGGGTTAAAGATAGTAGTCCCTACCTGGGTTAAAGGTAGTAGTCCCTACCTGGGTTAAAGGTAGTAGTCCCTACCTGGGTTAAAGGTAGTAGTCCCTACCTGGGTTAAAGATAGTAGTCCCTACCTGGGTTAAAGGTAGTAGTCCCTACCTGGGTTAAAGGTAGTAGTCCCTACCTGGGTTAAAGATAGTAGTCCCTACCTGGGTTAAAGATAGTAGTCCCTACCTGGGTTAAAGGTAGTAGTCCCTACCTGGGTTAAAGGTAGTAGTCCCTACCTGGGTTAAAGATAGTAGTCCCTACCTGGGTTAAAGGTAGTAGTCCCTACCTGGGTTAAAGGTAGTAGTCCCTACCTGGGTTAAAGGTAGTAGTCCCTACCTGGGTTAAAGGTAGTCCCTACCTGGGTTAAAGGTAGTCCCTACCTGGGTTAAAGGTAGTAGTCCCTACCTGGGTTAAAGGTAGTAGTCCCTACCTGGGTTAAAGGTAGTCCCTACCTGGGTTAAAGGTAGTAGTCCCTACCTGGGTTAAAGATAGTAGTCCCTACCTGGGTTAAAGGTAGTAGTCCCTACCTGGGTTAAAGGTAGTAGTCCCCTACCTGGGTTAAAGGTAGTAGTCCCTACCTGGGTTAAAGATAGTAGTCCCTACCTGGGTTAAAGGTAGTCCCTACCTGGGTTAAAGATAGTAGTCCCTACCTGGGTTAAAGATAGTAGTCCCTACCTGGGTTAAAGGTAGTAGTCCCTACCTGGGTTAAAGGTAGTAGTCCCTACCTGGGTTAAAGGTAGTAGTCCCTACCTGGGTTAAAGATAGTAGTCCCTACCTGGGTTAAAGGTAGTAGTCCCTACCTGGGTTAAAGGTAGTAGTCCCTACCTGGGTTAAAGATAGTCACTACCTGGGTTAAAGGTAGTAGTCCCTACCTGGGTTAAAGGTAGTAGTCTCTACCTGGGTTAAAGTAGTAGTCCCTACCTGGGTTAAAGATAGTAGTCCCTACCTGGGTTAAAGATAGTAGTCCCTACCTGGGTTAAAGATAGTAGTCCCTACCTGGGTTAAAGGTAGTAGTCCTTACCTGGGTTAAAGATAGTAGTCCCTACCTGGGTTAAAGGTAGTAGTCCCTACCTGGGTTAAAGATAGTCCCTACCTGGGTTAAAGATAGTAGTCCCTACCTGGGTTAAAGGTAGTCCCTACCTGGGTTAAAGATAGTAGTCCCTACCTGGGTTAAAGATAGTAGTCCCTACCTGGGTTAAAGGTAGTCCCTACCTGGGTTAAAGATAGTAGTCCCTACCTGGGTTAAAGGTAGTAGTCCCTACCTGGGTTAAAGATAGTCCCTACCTGGGTTAAAGGTAGTAGTCCCTACCTGGGTTAAAGGTAGTAGTCTCTACCTGGGTTAAAGATAGTAGTCCCTACCTGGGTTAAAGATAGTAGTCCCTACCTGGGTTAAAGGTAGTAGTCCCTACCTGGGTTAAAGATAGTAGTCCCTACCTGGGTTAAAGATAGTAGTCCCTACCTGGGTTAAAGGTAGTAGTCCCTACCTGGGTTAAAGATAGTAGTCCCTACCTGGGTTAAAGGTAGTAGTCCCTACCTGGGTTAAAGATAGTAGTCCCTACCTGGGTTAAAGGTAGTAGTCCCTACCTGGGTTAAAGGTAGTAGTCCCTACCTGGGTTAAAGATAGTAGTCCCTACCTGGGTTAAAGATAGTAGTCCCTACCTGGGTTAAAGATAGTAGTCCCTACCTGGGTTAAAGGTAGTAGTCCTTACCTGGGTTAAAGATAGTAGTCCCTACCTGGGTTAAAGGTAGTAGTCCCTACCTGGGTTAAAGATAGTCCCTACCTGGGTTAAAGGTAGTAGTCCCTACCTGGGTTAAAGATAGTAGTCCCTACCTGGGTTAAAGGTAGTAGTCCCTACCTGGGTTAAAGGTAGTAGTCCCTACCTGGGTTAAAGATAGTCCCTACCTGGGTTAAAGGTAGTAGTCCCTACCTGGGTTAAAGGTAGTAGTCCCTACCTGGGTTAAAGGTAGTAGTCCCTACCTGGGTTAAAGATAGTAGTCCCTACCTGGGTTAAAGATAGTCCCTACCTGGGTTAAAGGTAGTAGTCCCTACCTGGGTAAAAGGTAGTAGTCCCTACCTGGGTTAAAGATAGTCCCTACCTGGGTTAAAGGTAGTAGTCCCTACCTGGGTTAAAGGTAGTAGTCCCTACCTGGGTTAAAGGTAGTAGTCCCTACCTGGGTTAAAGATAGTAGTCCCTACCTGGGTTAAAGATAGTCCCTACCTGGGTTAAAGGTAGTAGTCCCTACCTGGGTTAAAGGTAGTAGTCCCTACCTGGGTTAAAGATAGTCCCTACCTGGGTTAAAAGTAGTAGTCCCTACCTGGGTTAAAGGTAGTAGTCCCTACCTGGGTTAAAGGTAGTAGTCCCTACCTGGGTTAAAGATAGTAGTCCCTACCTGGGTTAAAGATAGTAGTCCCTACCTGGGTTAAAGGTAGTAGTCCCTACCTGGGTTAAAGGTAGAAGTCCCTACCTGGGTTAAAGGTAGTCCCTACCTGGGTTAAAGGTAGTAGTCCCTACCTGGGTTAAAGGTAGTAGTCCCTACCTGGGTTAAAGGTAGTAGTCCCTACCTGGGTTAAAGGTAGTAGTCCCTACCTGGGTTAAAGGTAGTAGTCCCTACCTGGGTTAAAGGTAGTAGTCCCTACCTGGGTTAAAGGTAGTAGTCCCTACCTGGGTTAAAGGTAGTAGTCCCTACCTGGGTTAAAGGTAGTAGTCCCTACCTGGGTTAAAGATAGTAGTCCCTACCTGGGTTAAAGGAGTAGTCCCTACCTGGGTTAAAGGTAGTAGTCCCTACCTGGGTTAAAGGTAGTAGTCCCTACCTGGGTTAAAGGTAGTAGTCCCTACCTGGGTTAAAGGTAGTAGTCCCTACCTGGGTTAAAGGTAGTAGTCACTACCTGGGTTAAAGGTAGTAGTCCCTACCTGGGTTAAAGGTAGTAGTCCCTACCTGGGTTAAAGGTAGTAGTCCCTACCTGGGTTAAAGGTAGTAGTCCCTACCTGGGTTAAAGGTAGTAGTCCCTACCTGGGTTAAAGGTAGTAGTCCCTACCTGGGTTAAAGGTAGTAGTCCCTACCTGGGTTAAAGATAGTAGTCCCTACCTGGGTTAAAGAGTAGTCCCTACCTGGGTTAAAGGTAGTAGTCCCTACCTGGGTTAAAGGTAGTAGTCCCTACCTGGGTTAAAGGTAGTAGTCCCTACCTGGGTTAAAGGTAGTAGTCCCTACCTGGGTTAAAGGTAGTAGTCCCTACCTGGGTTAAAGATAGTCCCTACCTGGGTTAAAGGTAGTAGTCCCTACCTGGGTTAAAGGTAGTCCCTACCTGGGTTAAAGGTAGTAGTCCCTACCTGGGTTAAAGGTAGTAGTCCCTACCTGGGTTAAAGGTAGTAGTCCCTACCTGGGTTAAAGGTAGTAGTCCCTACCTGGGTTAAAGGTAGTAGTCCCTACCTGGGTTAAAGGTAGTAGTCCCTACCTGGGTTAAAGGTAGTAGTCCCTACCTGGGTTAAAGGTAGTAGTCCCTACCTGGGTTAAAGGTAGTAGTCCCTACCTGGGTTAAAGGTAGTAGTCCCTACCTGGGTTAAAGGTAGTAGTCCCTACCTGGGTTAAAGGTAGTAGTCCCTACCTGGGTTAAAGGTAGTAGTCCCTACCTGGGTTAAAGGTAGTAGTCCCTACCTGGGTTAAAGGTAGTAGTCCCTACCTGGGTTAAAGGTAGTAGTCCCTACCTGGGTTAAAGGTAGTAGTCCCTACCTGGGTTAAAGGTAGTAGTCCCTACCTGGGTTAAAGGTAGTAGTCCCTACCTGGGTTAAAGGTAGTAGTCCCTACCTGGGTTAAAGGTAGTAGTCCCTACCTGGGTTAAAGGTAGTAGTCCCTACCTGGGTTAAAGGTAGTAGTCCCTACCTGGGTTAAAGGTAGTAGTCCCTACCTGGGTTAAAGGTAGTAGTCCCTACCTGGGTTAAAGGTAGTAGTCCCTACCTGGGTTAAAGGTAGTAGTCCCTACCTGGGTTAAAGAGTAGTCCCTACCTGGGTTAAAGGTAGTAGTCCCTACCTGGGTTAAAGGTAGTAGTCCCTACCTGGGTTAAAGGTAGTAGTCCCTACCTGGGTTAAAGGTAGTAGTCCCTACCTGGGTTAAAGGTAGTAGTCCCTACCTGGGTTAAAGGTAGTAGTCCCTACCTGGGTTAAAGGTAGTAGTCCCTACCTGGGTTAAAGGTAGTAGTCCCTACCTGGGTTAAAGGTAGTAGTCCCTACCTGGGTTAAAGGTAGTAGTCCCTACCTGGGTTAAAGGTAGTAGTCCCTACCTGGGTTAAAGGTAGTAGTCCCTACCTGGGTTAAAGGTAGTAGTCCCTACCTGGGTTAAAGGTAGTAGTCCCTACCTGGGTTAAAGGTAGTAGTCCCTACCTGGGTTAAAGGTAGTAGTCCCTACCTGGGTTAAAGGTAGTAGTCCCTACCTGGGTTAAAGGTAGTAGTCCCTACCTGGGTTAAAGGTAGTAGTCCCTACCTGGGTTAAAGGTAGTAGTCCCTACCTGGGTTAAAGGTAGTAGTCCCTACCTGGGTTAAAGGTAGTAGTCCCTACCTGGGTTAAAGGTAGTAGTCCCTACCTGGGTTAAAGGTAGTAGTCCCTACCTGGGTTAAAGGTAGTAGTCCCTACCTGGGTTAAAGGTAGTAGTCCCTACCTGGGTTAAAGGTAGTAGTCCCTACCTGGGTTAAAGGTAGTAGTCCCTACCTGGGTTAAAGGTAGTAGTCCCTACCTGGGTTAAAGGTAGTAGTCCCTACCTGGGTTAAAGGTAGTAGTCCCTACCTGGGTTAAAGGTAGTAGTCCCTACCTGGGTTAAAGAGTAGTAGTCCCTACCTGGGTTAAAGGTAGTAGTCCCTACCTGGGTTAAAGGTAGTAGTCCCTACCTGGGTTAAAGGTAGTAGTCCCTACCTGGGTTAAAGGTAGTAGTCCCTACCTGGGTTAAAGGTAGTAGTCCCTACCTGGGTTAAAGGTAGTAGTCCCTACCTGGGTTAAAGGTAGTAGTCCCTACCTGGGTTAAAGGTAGTAGTCCCTACCTGGGTTAAAGGTAGTAGTCCCTACCTGGGTTAAAGTAGTAGTCCCTACCTGGGTTAAAGGTAGTAGTCCCTACCTGGGTTAAAGGTAGTAGTCCCTACCTGGGTTAAAGGTAGTAGTCCCTACCTGGGTTAAAGGTAGTAGTCCCTACCTGGGTTAAAGGTAGTAGTCCCTACCTGGGTTAAAGGTAGTAGTCCCTACCTGGGTTAAAGGTAGTAGTCCCTACCTGGGTTAAAGGTAGTAGTCCCTACCTGGGTTAAAGGTAGTAGTCCCTACCTGGGTTAAAGGTAGTAGTCCCTACCTGGGTTAAAGGTAGTAGTCCCTACCTGGGTTAAAGAGTAGTCCCTACCTGGGTTAAAGGTAGTAGTCCCTACCTGGGTTAAAGGTAGTAGTCCCTACCTGGGTTAAAGGTAGTAGTCCCTACCTGGGTTAAAGGTAGTAGTCCCTACCTGGGTTAAAGGTAGTAGTCCCTACCTGGGTTAAAGGTAGTAGTCCCTACCTGGGTTAAAGGTAGTAGTCCCTACCTGGGTTAAAGGTAGTAGTCCCTACCTGGGTTAAAGGTAGTAGTCCCTACCTGGGTTAAAGGTAGTAGTCCCTACCTGGGTTAAAGATAGTAGTCCCTACCTGGGTTAAAGGTAGTAGTCCCTACCTGGGTTAAAGGTAGTAGTCCCTACCTGGGTTAAAGGTAGTAGTCCCTACCTGGGTTAAAGGTAGTAGTCCCTACCTGGGTTAAAGGTAGTAGTCCCTACCTGGGTTAAAGGTAGTAGTCCCTACCTGGGTTAAAGGTAGTAGTCCCTACCTGGGTTAAAGGTAGTAGTCCCTACCTGGGTTAAAGGTAGTAGTCCCTACCTGGGTTAAAGGTAGTAGTCCCTACCTGGGTTAAAGGTAGTAGTCCCTACCTGGGTTAAAGGTAGTAGTCCCTACCTGGGTTAAAGGTAGTAGTCCCTACCTGGGTTAAAGGTAGTAGTCCCTACCTGGGTTAAAGGTAGTAGTCCCTACCTGGGTTAAAGGTAGTAGTCCCTACCTGGGTTAAAGGTAGTAGTCCCTACCTGGGTTAAAGGTAGTAGTCCCTACCTGGGTTAAAGGTAGTAGTCCCTACCTGGGTTAAAGGTAGTAGTCCCTACCTGGGTTAAAGGTAGTAGTCCCTACCTGGGTTAAAGGTAGTAGTCCCTACCTGGGTTAAAGGTAGTAGTCCCTACCTGGGTTAAAGGTAGTAGTCCCTACCTGGGTTAAAGGTAGTAGTCCCTACCTGGGTTAAAGGTAGTAGTCCCTACCTGGGTTAAAGGTAGTAGTCCCTACCTGGGTTAAAGGTAGTAGTCCCTACCTGGGTTAAAGGTAGTAGTCCCTACCTGGGTTAAAGGTAGTAGTCCCTACCTGGGTTAAAGGTAGTAGTCCCTACCTGGGTTAAAGGTAGTAGTCCCTACCTGGGTTAAAGGTAGTAGTCCCTACCTGGGTTAAAGGTAGTAGTCCCTACCTGGGTTAAAGGTAGTAGTCCCTACCTGGGTTAAAGAGTAGTCCCTACCTGGGTTAAAGGTAGTAGTCCCTACCTGGGTTAAAGGTAGTAGTCCCTACCTGGGTTAAAGGTAGTAGTCCCTACCTGGGTTAAAGGTAGTAGTCCCTACCTGGGTTAAAGGTAGTAGTCCCTACCTGGGTTAAAGGTAGTAGTCCCTACCTGGGTTAAAGGTAGTAGTCCCTACCTGGGTTAAAGGTAGTAGTCCCTACCTGGGTTAAAGGTAGTAGTCCCTACCTGGGTTAAAGGTAGTAGTCCCTACCTGGGTTAAAGGTAGTAGTCCCTACCTGGGTTAAAGGTAGTAGTCCCTACCTGGGTTAAAGGTAGTAGTCCCTACCTGGGTTAAAGGTAGTAGTCCCTACCTGGGTTAAAGGTAGTAGTCCCTACCTGGGTTAAAGGTAGTAGTCCCTACCTGGGTTAAAGGTAGTAGTCCCTACCTGGGTTAAAGGTAGTAGTCCCTACCTGGGTTAAAGGTAGTAGTCCCTACCTGGGTTAAAGGTAGTAGTCCCTACCTGGGTTAAAGGTAGTAGTCCCTACCTGGGTTAAAGGTAGTAGTCCCTACCTGGGTTAAAGGTAGTAGTCCCTACCTGGGTTAAAGGTAGTAGTCCCTACCTGGGTTAAAGGTAGTAGTCCCTACCTGGGTTAAAGGTAGTAGTCCCTACCTGGGTTAAAGGTAGTAGTCCCTACCTGGGTTAAAGGTAGTAGTCCCTACCTGGGTTAAAGGTAGTAGTCCCTACCTGGGTTAAAGGTAGTAGTCCCTACCTGGGTTAAAGGTAGTAGTCCCTACCTGGGTTAAAGGTAGTAGTCCCTACCTGGGTTAAAGGTAGTAGTCCCTACCTGGGTTAAAGGTAGTAGTCCCTACCTGGGTTAAAGGTAGTAGTCCCTACCTGGGTTAAAGGTAGTAGTCCCTACCTGGGTTAAAGGTAGTCCCTACCTGGGTTAAAGGTAGTAGTCCCTACCTGGGTTAAAGGTAGTAGTCCCTACCTGGGTTAAAGGTAGTAGTCCCTACCTGGGTTAAAGGTAGTAGTCCCTACCTGGGTTAAAGGTAGTAGTCCCTACCTGGGTTAAAGGTAGTAGTCCCTACCTGGGTTAAAGGTAGTAGTCCCTACCTGGGTTAAAGGTAGTAGTCCCTACCTGGGTTAAAGGTAGTAGTCCCTACCTGGGTTAAAGGTAGTAGTCCCTACCTGGGTTAAAGGTAGTAGTCCCTACCTGGGTTAAAGGTAGTAGTCCCTACCTGGGTTAAAGGTAGTAGTCCCTACCTGGGTTAAAGGTAGTAGTCCCTACCTGGGTTAAAGGTAGTAGTCCCTACCTGGGTTAAAGGTAGTAGTCCCTACCTGGGTTAAAGGTAGTAGTCCCTACCTGGGTTAAAGGTAGTAGTCCCTACCTGGGTTAAAGGTAGTAGTCCCTACCTGGGTTAAAGGTAGTAGTCCCTACCTGGGTTAAAGGTAGTAGTCCCTACCTGGGTTAAAGGTAGTAGTCCCTACCTGGGTTAAAGGTAGTAGTCCCTACCTGGGTTAAAGGTAGTAGTCCCTACCTGGGTTAAAGGTAGTAGTCCCTACCTGGGTTAAAGGTAGTAGTCCCTACCTGGGTTAAAGGTAGTAGTCCCTACCTGGGTTAAAGGTAGTAGTCCCTACCTGGGTTAAAGGTAGTAGTCCCTACCTGGGTTAAAGGTAGTAGTCCCTACCTGGGTTAAAGGTAGTAGTCCCTACCTGGGTTAAAGGTAGTAGTCCCTACCTGGGTTAAAGGTAGTAGTCCCTACCTGGGTTAAAGGTAGTAGTCCCTACCTGGGTTAAAGGTAGTAGTCCCTACCTGGGTTAAAGGTAGTAGTCCCTACCTGGGTTAAAGGTAGTAGTCCCTACCTGGGTTAAAGGTAGTAGTCCCTACCTGGGTTAAAGGTAGTAGTCCCTACCTGGGTTAAAGGTAGTAGTCCCTACCTGGGTTAAAGGTAGTAGTCCCTACCTGGGTTAAAGGTAGTAGTCCCTACCTGGGTTAAAGGTAGTAGTCCCTACCTGGGTTAAAGGTAGTAGTCCCTACCTGGGTTAAAGTAGTAGTCCCTACCTGGGTTAAAGGTAGTAGTCCCTACCTGGGTTAAAGGTAGTAGTCCCTACCTGGGTTAAAGGTAGTAGTCCCTACCTGGGTTAAAGGTAGTAGTCCCTACCTGGGTTAAAGGTAGTAGTCCCTACCTGGGTTAAAGATAGTAGTCCCTACCTGGGTTAAAGGTAGTAGTCCCTACCTGGGTTAAAGGTAGTAGTCCCTACCTGGGTTAAAGGTAGTAGTCCCTACCTGGGTTAAAGGTAGTAGTCCCTACCTGGGTTAAAGGTAGTAGTCCCTACCTGGGTTAAAGGTAGTAGTCCCTACCTGGGTTAAAGGTAGTAGTCCCTACCTGGGTTAAAGGTAGTAGTCCCTACCTGGGTTAAAGGTAGTAGTCCCTACCTGGGTTAAAGGTAGTAGTCCCTACCTGGGTTAAAGATAGTAGTCCCTACCTGGGTTAAAGGTAGTAGTCCCTACCTGGGTTAAAGAGTAGTCCCTACCTGGGTTAAAGATAGTAGTCCCTACCTGGGTTAAAGGTAGTAGTCCCTACCTGGGTTAAAGGTAGTAGTCCCTACCTGGGTTAAAGGTAGTAGTCCCTACCTGGGTTAAAGATAGTAGTCCCTACCTGGGTTAAAGGTAGTAGTCCCTACCTGGGTTAAAGGTAGTAGTCCCCTACCT
>OZ024761.1:4129248-4130525 GCA_964016885.1 Eledone cirrhosa | reverse complement strand
TTTTTTTTTCGATTTTTTTTGTTTAATATAAGGAACTGTTTCATTGTTTTATTCATTATTTTTTTAATATTTTATATATATATATATATATATATATATATAAATGGAATAGAATGAAACGAAATTTCATTTCTCACTCTTAGTACGGCACTTACTTAAATATAAGTATGTATGTATACGTACATACATATATGTATACACACGTACAGTAGTATGTATATATACACATATATGACACACGACCGTGACTTCTGGCGTCACGCAGTAATACAGTGACACACGACCGTGACTTCTGGCGTCACGCAGTAATACAGGGTACCCGACCTCCCATGGGTACATGCTGAAGCATATAAACAATATGCCCCCCCCCCACCGCAAGGTGGTCGTGGAGGTGCCACGGCAAAAAAGCACCCAGCCCACACTGTAAAGTGGACGTGTAGGCGCCACGAAAAAAGCACCCAGCACTCACTGTAAATGAGGTTGGTGTTAGGAAGGGCATGCAGCTGTAGAAATCAAGCCAGAATCAGTTCCTGTATGAGCAAGGCATGGTCAGCCGACCAGACACTGCCCACAACAGGACAACCCGTCTAACCCATGCTAGCGTGGAAGAACGGACGTAAAACGGTGATGATGATGATGATGATGATATACATGCACGTATCGGTTTACCTGTGTCAGTGTTGATCAAAAAGGTGACGTGGTTGCCTAAACATTGTACGGCGTAATTCGGGCTGTTTGTTTGTTTACAAACGAACAAACCGAACATTATAATAAATGTTCGGTAAACCAATACGTGTATGTATATGTGTGCATGTATGTATATATATATACATACTACTGTACGTCTGTATACATATATGTATGTACTTATACATATATATATATATATATATATATATATATATATATCATCATCATCATCATCAACGTTTAACGTCCGTGTTCCACACTTGCATGGGTTTGGACGGGGGTATTCCCACTTGAGGCAAGAGTGATTGTCTTGCTCGCATAGGACTGTCTGGCAGGTTTTCTACAGTTGGATGCCCTTCCTAACACCAACCACATTTACAGTGTGGGTCTGGGAGGTTTTTACCGTGTTGCCTACACGGCCACATTACAGCGTGGAGTGTGTGTGTATTTGTCGTGACACCTACACGATCTCATTTGTTTCGGCCTGGATGGCGTGGCACCGACACAACTTTACATAGAAGGGGGTGGTGTGGATGGGGTGGGGGTGGTGGGACGGGGTGTATTTTGTTAGAGATGCCTACTGGCTG
>OZ024761.1:4071748-4121748 GCA_964016885.1 Eledone cirrhosa | reverse complement strand
GACTGGAGGGCCTTATCATTAAGTTCTGGGTAACATAGAGAGGTGATGATAGGACTGGAGGCCCTTATCATTAAGTTCTGAGTAACATAGAGAGGTGATGATAAGACTGGAGGCCCTTATCATTAAGTTCTGGGTAACATAGAGAGGTGATGATAGGACTGGAGGCCCTTATCATTAAGTTCTGGGTAACATAGAGAGGTGATGATAGGACTGGAGGTCCTTATCATTAAGTTCTGGGTAACATAGAGAGGTGATGATAGGACTGGAGGCCCTTATCATTAAGTTCTGGGTAACATAGAGAGGTGATGATAGAACTGGGGGTCCTTATCATTAAGTTCTGGGTAACATAGAGAGGTGATGATAGGACTGGGGGTCCTTATCATTAAGTTCTGGGTAACATAGAGAGGTGATGATAGGACTGGGGGGCCTTAGCATTAAGTTCTGAGTAACATAGAGAGGTGATGATAGGACTGGGGGTCCTTATCATTAAGTTCTGGGTAACATAGAGAGGTGATGATAGGACTGGAGGCCCTTATCATTAAGTTCTGGGTAACATAGAGAGGTGATGATAGGACTGGAGGCCCTTATCATTAAGTTCTGGGTAACATAGAGAGGTGATGATAGGACTGGAGGCCCTTATCATTAAGTTCTGGGTAACATAGAGAGGTGATGATAGGACTGGAGGCCCTTATCATTAAGTTCTGGGTAACATAGAGAGGTGATGATAGGACTGGAGGCCCTTATCATTAAGTTCTGGGTAACATAGAGAGGTGATGATAGGACTGGAGGCCCTTATCATTAAGTTCTGGGTAACATAGAGAGGTGATGATAGGACTGGGAGCCCTTATCATTAAGTTCTGGGTAACATAGAGAGGTGATGATAGGACTGGGGGCCCTTATCATTAAGTTCTGGGTAACATAGAGAGGTGATGATAGGACTGGGGGCCCTTATCATTAAGTTCTGGGTAACATAGAGAGGTGATGATAGGACTGGAGGCCCTTATCATTAAGTTCTGGGTAACATAGAGAGGTGATGATAGGACTGGAGGGCCTTATCATTAAGTTCTGGGTAACATAGGGAGGTGATGATAGGACTGGAGGCCCTTATCATTAAGTTCTGAGTAACATAGAGAGGTGATGATAGGACTGGAGGCCCTTATCATTAAGTTCTGGGTAACATAGAGAGGTGATGATAGGACTGGAGGCCCTTATCATTAAGTTCTGGGTAACATAGAGAGGTGATGATAGGACTGGAGGTCCTTATCATTAAGTTCTGGGTAACATAGAGAGGTGATGATAGGACTGGAGGCCCTTATCATTAAGTTCAGGGTAACATAGAGAGGTGATGATAGAACTGGGGGTCCTTATCATTAAGTTCTGGGTAACATAGAGAGGTGATGATAGGACTGGGGGTCCTTATCATTAAGTTCTGGGTAACATAGAGAGGTGATGATAGGACTGGGGGGCCTTATCATTAAGTTCTGAGTAACATAGAGAGGTGATGATAGGACTGGGGGTCCTTATCATTAAGTTCTGGGTAACATAGAGAGGTGATGATAGGACTGGAGGCCCTTATCATTAAGTTCTGGGTAACATAGAGAGGTGATGATAGGACTGGAGGCCCTTATCATTAAGTTCTGGGTAACATAGAGAGGTGATGATAGGACTGGAGGCCCTTATCATTAAGTTCTGGGTAACATAGAGAGGTGATGATAGGACTGGAGGCCCTTATCATTAAGTTCTGGGTAACATAGAGAGGTGATGATAGGACTGGGAGCCCTTATCATTAAGTTCTGGGTAACATAGAGAGGTGATGATAGGACTGGGGGCCCTTATCATTAAGTTCTGGGTAACATAGAGAGGTGATGATAGGACTGGAGGCCCTTATCATTAAGTTCTGGGTAACATAGAGAGGTGATGATAGGACTGGAGGCCCTTATCATTAAGTTCTGGGTAACTTAGAGAGGTGATGATAGGACTGGAGGCCCTTATCATTAAGTTCTGGGTAACATAGAGAGGTGATGATAGGACTGGGAGCCCTTATCATTAAGTTCTGGGTAACATAGAGAGGTGATGATAGGACTGGAGGCCCTTATCATTAAGTTCTGAGTAACATAGAGAGGTGATGATAGGACTGGAGGTCCTTATCATTAAGTTCTGAGTAACATAGAGAGGTGATGATAGGACTGGAGGCCCTTATCATTAAGTTCTGGGTAACATAGAGAGGTGATGATAGAACTGGGGGTCCTTATCATTAAGTTCTGGGTAACATAGAGAGGTGATGATAGGACTGGAGGCCCTTATCATTAAGTTCTGGGTAACATAGAGAGGTGATGATAGGACTGGAGGCCCTTATCATTAAGTTCTGGGTAACATAGAGAGGTGATGATAGGACTGGAGGCCCTTATCATTAAGTTCTGGGTAACATAGAGAGGTGATGATAGGACTGGGGGGCCTTATCATTAAGTTCTGAGTAACATAGAGAGGTGATGATAGGACTGGAGGCCCTTATCATTAAGTTCTGGGTAACATAGAGAGGTGATGATAGGACTGGAGGCCCTTATCATTAAGTTCTGAGTAACATAGAGAGGTGATGATAGGACTGGGGGTCCTTATCATTAAGTTCTGAGTAACATAGAGAGGTGATGATAGGACTGGAGGCCCTTATCATTAAGTTCTGGGTAACATAGAGAGGTGATGATAGGACTGGGGGGCCTTATCATTAAGTTCTGAGTAACATAGAGAGGTGATGATAGGACTGGAGGCCCTTATCATTAAGTTCTGGGTAACATAGAGAGGTGATGATAGGACTGGGGGTCCTTATCATTAAGTTCTGAGTAACATAGAGATCATCATCATCATCATCATCATCATCAGGTTTAGCGTCCGTGTTCCACGCTTGCATGGGTTTGGACGGGGGTTTTCCCACTTGAGGCAAGAGTGGTTGTCTTGCTCGCATAGGACTGTCTGGCGGGTTTTCTACAGTTGGATGCCCTTCCTAACACCAACCACATTTACAGTGTGGGGCTGGGAGGTTTTTACCGTGTTGCCTACACGGCCACATTACAGCGTGGACTGTCTGGCGGGTTTTCTACAGCTGGATGCCCTTCCTAACACCAACCACATTTACAGTGTGGGGCTGGGAGGTTTTTACCGTGTTGCCTACACGGCCACATTTACAGCGTGGACTGTGTGTTTTTTGTCGTGACACCTACACGATCTCATTTGTTTCGGCCTGGATGTTGTGGGGCCAACATAACTTTACATTGAAAGGGGCGGTGTGGGTGGGGTGGAGGTGGAGGTGGTGGGACGGGGGTGTGTTTTGATAGAGGTGCCTACTGACTGTAGTAGGTTTTTACTTTGTATTTAGGTAAGGCGGGTCTTCTCTATTACTGAGTACCGCCAAAGGTCTCGGTCCAGTGACATTGTCTTGGAGAGGTGTAAGCGTGTGAGGTCGGAAATTATCAGCTCGTCCCATGTTTTTCTGGGTCTGCCTACTCCGTGGCTACCGTCTATCTTTATTGCCCTGCACTTTGTTATACAGCTGTCGTCTTTCATGCGCATCACGTGACCGTACCAACGTAGCCTTCTCTCGAGTAAACAACATCTGATCCCTCTTATTTCTAATTTTTTCCTTAGTTCGTTTATGCTTTGCCGTTCACGTATATTACTATTGCACATCCAGCGGAGCATGCAAGCTTCGTTCCTCTCTAGTCTGCGTATATCCTCTGCACACAATGCCCAGGTCTCACTGCCATGCAGCATTGCTGTTCGTATGCAGGCATCGTATAACCTGCCTTTCATTTTTAGGGAGAACCCTCTAGCGGCTAATAGTGGTATAAGCTCTCTGAACTTTTTCCATCCAGTTCTGACTCTAGCTACTGTACTTTCAGAGCACCCTCCCCCACTGCTGATTTTGTCACCCAGATAACGGAAGCTATCCACTATTTCTATAGAACCCTCTGCGCAGTTGAAGGAGCTAGTATTTTGTGGGCACTTGCTGCTACTTATTGCACCAGAGCACCGGCCACATGTAAAATCTATGTTCTTAGTTAGCTTACCTGTGATCCCACTACATCTTTTATGCACCCATACTTTGCATTTGGGACATAAAATGGAGTTTCTACCTACGCCTTTCCTACACACTGAGCATGGCCATTTCCCCGATGGGACCGCCGCCTTATTTTCTTTCCTACAAACTAGAACTTTAGTCTTAGCCAGGTTAATTTTAAGGCCTTTTGATTCTAGGCCGTGCTTCCACGTTTGGAATTTCTTCTCTAGTTCGGTCATTGATTCAGCTATGAGCGTTAGATCATCTGCGTATAGGAGTTCCCATGGGCAGCCGGTCTTGAACTCCTCTGTTATAGCCTGAAGGGCAATAATAAATAGTAGGGGGCTAAGTACAGAGCCCTGATGGACACCAACTTTTACGCTAAACTCTTCACTATATTCGTTGTTAATTCTAACCTTACTGACTGTTTCTTTATACATGGCTTGTATAGCTCTCACAAGCCATTCGTCAACACCTAGTTTTCTAAGAGACCACCAGATAATGGAACGGGGGACTCTGTCGAAGGCTTTCTCCAAGTCGACAAAAGCTAAGTATAGGGGTATATAATTTATTTGTCTTTAAGTTTGTTCAACTTTGTAATCATGATTCTAAAGTAGGAGCTAGCTGCTGCTACTACTGATACTACTACTACTACTACTACTACTACTACTACTACTACTACTACTACTACCCCCACTGCTACCACTACTACTGTTATTGTTCTAGGATTGCTACTGTATATAACTCAAGTGGTTGTAATATCTCTCCTTCACTCCTGATGTCACTCCACAGGAAGAAAGAGTTAAATCATCAACACCACTACCACCACCATCACCACTACCATCACCACCACCACCATCATCACCACCACCATCATCACTACCATCACCATCACCATCACCATCACCACTACCATCACCATCACCACTCCCATCACCACTCCCATTACCATTACCATCACCATCACCACCACCATCACCACCATCATCACCACCACCACCACCACCATCATCACCACCACCACCAATACCATCATCATCACCACCACCACCACCATCACCACCACCACCATCATCATCACCACCATCACCACCACCAACGCCATCATCACCTTCACCATCATAATCATCATCACCCTCACCATCATCAGCATCATCACTGCCATCATCAGCATCATCACTGCCATCATCATCAGCATCATCACCACCACCATCACCACCATCACCACCATCACCATCATCACCACAATCACCATCATCACCACAATCACCATGATCAGTATCATCACCATCACCACAATCATCATCATCATCATCCTCACACCACTACCACCATCACCACCACTCTTTTATCCATCTTCTCTGAACTGTCCTCCCAGGCAAAGCCGGGTACCTCATCTAGTATATTATATTTCAGAAATGTAATTCTGCTCCAGAGTTGTGTTGCTTTTAGAGAGACCTTATTCCTGTCTTGGTTCATAAATCTTGGTCACACACACACACACACACACACCACACACACACACCACACACATACACACACACACACACCACACACATACACACACACACACACCACACACATACACACACACACACACACACGCACACACACACACGCACACACACACACCACACACACACACACACACACACACACACACACACACACACACACACCACACACACACCACACACACACACCACACACACACACCACACACACACCACACACACACCACACACACACACACACCACACACACACCACCCACACACACATACACACACACACACCATACACACACACACACACACACACACCACACACCATACCACACACCACACACACACACACACACACACCACACACCATACCATACACCACACACACACACACACAGACACACTCACACTCACACAGTAGGATACAGGTGTTGGTGTTGTTGGTGGTGGTGTTGGTGTTGGTGTTAGTGGTGGTGTTAGTGGTGGTGTTGGTGGTAGTGGTGTTGATGGTGTTGTTAGTGGTGGTGTTGGTGTTGGTGGTGGTGTTAGTGGTGGTGATGCTGGTGTTGGCGGTGGTGTTGGTGGTGTTGGTGTTGGTGTTAGTGGTGGTGGTGTTGGCAGTGGTGTTGGTGGTGGTGTTGTTGTTAGTGGTGGTGTTGGCAGTGGTGTTGTTGGTGTTAGTGGTGGTATTGGCGGTGGTGTTGGTGGTGTTGTTGGTGTTGGTGTTAGTGGTGGTGTTGGTGTTGTTGTTGGTGGTGGTGTTGTTAGTGGTTGTGTTGGTGTTGTTAGTGGTGGTGTTGGTGTTGGTGTTCTTGGTGGTGGTGGTGTTGGTGGTGGTGGTGTTGGCAGTGGCGGTGTTGTTGGTGTTGTTGGTGGTGTTGGCGGTGGCGGTGTTGGTGTTAGTGGTGGTGTTGGTGGTGGTGGTTGTGTTGTTAGTGGTGGTGTTGGTGTTCTTGGTGGTGTTGGTGGTGTTGGCGGTGGTGGTGTTGGTGGTGGTGGTGTTGGCGGTGTTGGTGGTGTTGGTGGTGTTGGTGTTGTTGGTGGTGTTGGCGTTGGTGTTGGTGGCAGTGTTGGTGTTAGTGGTGGTGTTGGTGGTGGTGGCAATGGTGGTGGTGGTGTTGTTGTTGGTGGTGGTTTTTATAATGAATTGTCTTGTTTTAGTATTGTATTACATGATGGTAGGACTTGGTGGTAGGTTGGGGTGGGACTTTTTGATTGATGGTGGGGGGGGGGCACTTGGTGATTGATGGTGATTAAATATACAACAGTTGTGATTGTATGTGTGGGGTGTGGTGTTCACCTGTGATGGTGGTGGTGGTGGTGGTGGTGGTGATGGTGTTGGTGTGGTTTTAGTGGTGGTGATGGTGTGGTGGTGGTGGTAATGGTGTGGTGGTGCTGGTGATGGTGTTGGTGTGGTGGTGGTGGTGTGGTGGTGGTGGTGTTGGTGGTAGTGGTGGTGGTGGTGTTCATAGTAGCGATGAAACTGACAATGGTGGGGTTGTGGAGAAGAGAAGTTGAGCTGACACCAAGAAATGAAGTGTCTTGCTCAAGAACATGAGGCCATAATGTCTTTGCACTTCTTTGTTTTGTTGTTGTTTCTCTCAACTATTTGACCCTTTATTCTTTTTTGTCTTTCATTCCAGTGGGAAAATCGTGTCCCCGAAATGGAAACCATTCAAAGGGATGAGACTGCGAGGCAAGGAGATAGTACGTCTTAACAACATTATATGGAGAGAGTGGTTCATGCAGTGTAAGTAACATGTAGCTCTTTACATTATCTGGAGAGAGTGGTCCATGTAGTGTAAGTAACATGTAGCTCTTTACATTATCTGGAGAGTGTGGTTCATGCAGTGTAAGTAACATGTAGCTCTTTACATTATCTGGAGAGAGTGGTCCATGTAGTGTAACATGGAGAGAATGGTCCATGTAGTGTGAGAAACAAATGTACAGTTGAATAAATTTCACAAATGTGTCAGATAGGGCCCCAAAATACATGAAAGCACCCTGTACATTATGTAAAGTGTTAATGCTGGAGCCACTAACTAAAGTACTAGTGTGTGTGTGTGTCTGTTTATGACTCATAACTTAGCAGTTTGACAAAACAGATTGATAAAATAAGCACTAGACATGAAAAGATAAACACTGGGGTTAATATGATAAACTAAATCAAGGCTGTGCCCCAGCATGACCATAGATCACTGACTGAAATAAGTTAAAGAGTAAATCTACATTTACCTAGGTAATGCTGAGATGATGTTATAGCAAGGTGACAATTGACAAAGTTGTTGGAATGTTGGATTGAATGCTTTTTGGTGTTCCAGCTTTCTGAATTCAGGTCTTTCTGAGGTTTACTTTGCCTTTCATCCTTTTGAGGTTGATAACAAAAGTACCAGTCTAGTACTGGGGTCGATTCTTCCTCTTTATCTCTTTCTCACTTCCTGTCTTTCTCTGCTGTATTCAGACCTAGACAGGGGATCGGCTTTGCCTGGCTTAAAATACCCTGGTAACGCTGCTATTTGCCACTTCAACTCATTCAGGAGTTACAGGACCATGCATCATAATCATCATCATCACCGTTTTACGTCTGTTCTTCCACGCTAGCATGGGTTAGACGGGTTGTCCTGTTGTGGGCAGTAGCCGGTCGGCTGATCATGTCTTGCTCATACGGGAACTGATTCTGGCTTGATTTCTACAGCTGGATCCCCTTCCTAACACCAACCTGATTTACAGTGAGTGCTGGGTGCTTTTTTCCATGGCGCCTACACATTCACTTTACAGTGTGGGCTGGGTGCTTTTTTGCCATGGGACCTCCACGACCACTTTGTAGTGGAATGATAGGGACCCCAGTCCTATCATCTCATTTCTACAGTTGAGTAAACTGGAGCAATGTGAAATAAAGTGTCTTGCTCAAGGAAACAACACATCACCCGGTCCGAGAACTGAACTCACAACCTTTCGATTGCAAGGCCAATGCTCTAACCACTAAGCCATGTGCCTCCATATATATATATATATATATATATCACCATCACAATGGCTCCCTCACCCCCAACACCTCCCATAGTCACCCTCAATCAATCATCTTAATTTTTCTCTTTGTTTTTATTTTATTTTCCCCAAAAGATGACATGTACTTTACACCTCAGTGACACTTTCCAAGACCCCCCACCCAATTATTTATATATACACCAACACATTACAACTTTAGATGAATTTGACAATCGTCACCAACGAATGCAAGAAAGTTCTCCAGAAAGTTAAACAGGATTTTCAAAAACTCTCCACCGAAGTTAACAAAGGACTTATTAGATCTACATAGCAAAATTATAAAATTAAATTGTTATAGAACATCAACTACAAGTGAAGTCATTCTTTTCCTTTTTTCAAATATATATATATATATATATATATATATATATATATATATATATACGTTATTCCGGGTTGAATCGGAGGTAACCACAGTAAGTAAGGTACTCAATACATAGCAGAGTATAAAAGTTTTAATATAGATGCGATTCTACAGGACTAGAACTGTTTCATTCTTTAGAAATCATCAGGAATCTGGGTATCAAAAAATAAATATGGTATTTATAGGTCTCTTCAGGTGGTAGGAGAGGGTAGGGAGTGGTAAGGGTGGAGGTCATTGGTTGATAGAAAAGGAAATTCATTAAAAGCTAATTCTTTAAAGCTATAATTTATATTTAGAGTTTGTTACTCTAAATATAAATTATAGCTTTAAAGAATTATACCAGATTTATTTTTTGATACCCAGATTCCTGATGAGTTCTAAAGAATGAAACAGTTCTAGTCCTGTAGAATCTCATCTATATTAAAACTATATATATATATATATATATATATATATATATATATATAATATTTTTCGAATATTAATAATAATACTTGATTTGTTTACAATTATGAAAACAGCCCCTTTAAAAGCCATGTCAGTAGAATGACCACATCATTCTTGCTGCAAACGAATCGAGTATTATTATTAGTATTCAAAAAACTCAGATTACATTTATTGTATTCAGCCATGTAGAGCGATAAACTACTTGTTTGTTATATATGTATATATATATATATATATATATATATATATACATATATGAAAAGGATATCATTTTTTACAAAAACACTATAAAAAACTGGAAACAGATACAGAAGTTAAAACAGCTCAAAATACAGTAATTTATTATAATAAGCAGTAGAAAAGGCTGTTTCATACCTCTTTGAAGAATGTTTTCAAACAAGCATCTGTACAAAATCCTTTTCTGTTAAAAATAATAATTACATATGAAGCAAATTATTCATTAATTACCAAATACGTTTTTACATTAAATATTGGTTTATGAACATTTCGTACCCCTATTGGGACGTATCAAAATCAATTATTTATAAGTAAAAGTCTCATTGTCTCACCAAACCAACCAGCAGTCAGAAGATATGTTTACATTTAAAATTTAATCTGACAAAACGTTCGTTAATCAATATTTAATGTAAAAATGTATTTGGTAATTACTTAAATATATATATAGGGTGCGGACAATATTTGTTTGCAAGATTACTGTCTAGGAAAAAATAACACAGTAGTTTTATTTTTTAAGATATATTTATCAAACCTGGGTCAGTTTGTCTTCATGACTTGTTCTTTCGATCTCACTCGATAAACCCGCCATTGACCTTGATGACGGCCTCGGAACCGGCTACAGGCCTTCGTCACTGTCCCTCGACTTAGACCCCTAAAGGCACTTGTGATCCTGGCCTTCAGATCGTCTTTCGTATTGCAGCTAGATCTGTTGGTATCTCGTTCCACTGCGCCCCACACAAAGAAGTCGAGGGGGAGGCCTGATGTCAGATGAAGTGTGGTCGACGAAGTTCTCTGACAGCCAGGCTTGGGTCTTTCGGCTGGTATGGCAGGGCGCTGAGTCTTGCTGCCACACGTACGGCCTACCTGCAGCTACCTGGTTGATCCAGGGCTTTACTACCTCGCTCAGAACGCGGATGTAGCCATCGGTGTTCAGCTTGAGGCCTTCAGGGAAAAAGTGAGGTGGCATGATGTGACCTTGACTGCTGACGACACCTAAGACCAATGTTGTCGCTGGAAACTTTGTCTGTATGACTCAGGGCATGTCTTTGGATAAGACAGCGAGCCACCTGTTGTTCTGGGAGTTGATCTTCTCGTTGATCATGTGTTTTCCTCTCTGATGTTGCTTCGTAGTCGAATCTTGAATCTTCCAATTCCTCTCTGACCTTTTCCACCATTCTCCTGCTGCTTCTTCCACAAATTTGGAGGTTCAAAATTGTTCATAATCAATTATTCTGAAAATAAATAACGGAAATATAGTCACTGTTTTTATGAAGACAAGGGTGACAACGGAAGTAAAAAAAATTAGCATAAAATTAGCAGTTGAAAATTGCGAACAAATATCGTCTACACCCTGTATATATATTATTATTATTACTATATATAAATATATATATATATAAACAAGAAGTGTAAGTCAACAGGTTAAAATTAACTTCGTTTAATCATATTTGCTGTGATAATCATATTTCGGTGATAACCATTATTCAACAGCTATGACCTCATCAGACAGCTAGAACTTAAACAGAAAAACATAATGGTGGAACATAGTTTACCTCTGTTATTTCAATCCTTTGATATGCCCTGTCCCGAAGTGTGGTGTTGTTTTCCTCAAAGAACTGGTGGCATATCTATATATATATATATAAATATATATATATATCATCATCATCATCATCACCGTTTTACGTCCGTTCTTCCACGCTAGCATGGGTTAGACGGGTTGTCCTGTTGTGGGCAGTGTCTGGTCGGCTGACCATGCCTTGCTCATACAGGAACTGATTTGGCTTGATTTCTACAGCTGGATGCCCTTCCTAGCACCAACCTCATTTACAGTGAGTGCTGGGTGCTTTTTCGTGGCGCCTACACGTCCACTTTACAGTGTGGGCTGGGTGCTTTTTTGCCGTGGCACCTCCACGACCACCTTGCGGTGGGGGGTGTGGGGGCATATTGTCTATATGCTTCAGCTTGTACCCATGGGAGGTCGGGTACTCTGAATTACTGCGTGACACCAGAAGTCACGGTCGTGTGTCATCGCCTTTGAGAGGTGTAATTGGGTAAGGTCGGCTTTTATCACCTCATCCCAGGTCATCTTGGGTCTCCCCACTCCGCGGTTTCCATCAACTTCTAGTACTCTGCACCTTTTTATGCAGCTGTCATCCTTCATACGCATCACATGTCCATACTAGCGCAACCGCCTCTCCTGCACACAGCATTTGATTCCTCTTATGCTCAGTCTCTCTCTCAATTCATTTATGCTTTGTCGTTCACGTATATTATTGTTACACATCCATCGGAGCATGCAGGCTTCGTTTCTCTCTAATCTACGTAAGTCTTCCACCTTCAGCGCCCAGGTCTATATATATATATATCAATGATATTAATAAATGGAAGCTATATTTATAAAACCATATTTATTCTATTATATATATTTCAAGGGTACCAAAACTGGTACGCTCTCATCAGATAAAATACAGAACTTGTTTTATAAATATTGACATATCCATGAATGAGACCTTAACGGTTCAAGTTTTACCTGGATAGTAAAGTACTCTTGGTACCCTTGAAATATATATAATAGAATAAATATGGTTTTATAAATATAGTTTCCATTTATTAATATCATTGATATATATATGAAAGATTCAGGACCCCAGCGGCTGAGCTACCGTTTTAACAGCTAGATCCGAACTGAATCACCATGTACAGGCATATACTTATGGGACCATTCAAATATCTTTATTATAACTGGTATAACTTGGAAAAATCAAACACAGCAAATTTTATGTTTCTGCCAATATATTGTGGAGTGTTCAGCACTTATTTCAGTTCAATGTGACGCTATTTGCTTCCTTTATCATTTTACCAAATGCTCGCTTGAACAAATCCTTCAGTGAAGACAGTTGTGAGAAGTTGTGTTGGATATTGCTTCAACTGTGCCCCATAGACAAAGATCACACAGATTCAAGTCTGGTGAGCTAGACTCTAGCTCACCAGACTATCTAGCTGCTAGAGGACCAGATATCTTTGGGGACAAACATAGACAATTCCTTCTTCAAACCTTCTTGCATTCCTTTTGAAGAATGGGTGGTCGCAGAGACCTGTACAAACATGACTCGACTTGCATCATAATACTTCCTAAACCATGGCAACAAAACTTCTAAGACTTTGAAATACCTTGCTGTGTTGATTTTAAGACTCGCGTCAATAAAATGAGGAGGCATCAATTTCCTATCACTTGCAACAGCTCCAAAGACCATAATAGAAGCTGAACTCTTGCTATACATAGCTGAAGGAACATGGGAAGGGCCGTATGCTATCATTTGTGTCTTTTGATGGTTTGCAACTTTGTCAACCATGAACTTCTTTTCATCCAGAAAGATACGAACATCTCTGCCATGATGTTTCAGATGACAAAGAAGTTTAGGACTTCAGCTCAAATGGCTTTGGAGCAGGTAGTTAGGATGTTACTGTGTCTCGTCACGTACGATTTCATACAGAGGTCTTGTCTCACAGCCCTAGAAACAGTCATTTTACTGATTCCTCGATCTTCAGCCAACTTTGCCATCAATTTTAATGGGTTTGACTAAATCAATCTTTTAAGTTTTGCTAAGAAACGAGATGTGTGTTTTCAGTCACTGGGAGGACTGGGAGGCTTTCTCTGAACATCCTCACTTTTCTTCAAATTGACTACAACTCTAAAAACAGTAGATTTGGTATACTTTGTGGCTCTAACACTCTACCCAGCACTTTTGGCAGTGTGGAATAATTTGGCAATGACATTTCTGCTGTTTAATCCTCTATTAACATTCATAATTTGTTCAATATGAAATAAAAAATAGTACAAGTGATTATTCAAGATGGTAAAATTTAAAATGTAGACTCCAACAAAATCTATACAGTTAGAAATTTACCCATTTGAAACTTGTCCCAATTTACCAGTTACACCCTGTAAATATATATATATATATATATATATATATATATATATATATAAATATAAAATGTTTCATCAGTATGTAATTATGTAAGATTTTTAATTAAGTCTATGATTAGGTATGTCTTAATTATTACTTGAATAGAAACTAATTTAATCAAGTCCTTGACGAGGTATTTCTCAATTATTATTACATAAGCACAAACTCGTTGAATTGTCCGTTGTTAAGATGAAAACTTCCATTTCTAGGGTCACTGTACCACACCACAGGTCATTGTACCACACCACAGGTCACTGTACCACACCACACCACATGTCACTGTACCACACCACAGGTCACTATACCACACCACAGGTCACTGTACCACACCACACCACAGGTCACTGTACCACACCCCAGGTCACTGTACCACACCCCAGGTCACTGTACCACACCCCAGGTCACAGTACCACACCACAGGTCATTGTACCACACCACAGGTCACTGTACCACACCACAGGTCACTGTACCACACCACAGGTCACTGTACCACATCACAGGTCACTGTACCACATCACAGGTCACTGTACCACACCACACCACAGGTCACAGTACCACACCACAGGTCACTGTACCACACCACAGGTCACTGTACCACACCACACCACAGGTCACTGTACCACACCACAGGTCACTGTACCACACCACAGGTCACTGTACCACACCACAGGTCACTGTACCACACCACAGGTCACTGTACCACACCACACCACAGGTCACTGTACCATATCACAGGTCACTGTACCACACCACAGGTCACTGTACCACACCACAGGTCACTGTACCACACCACAGGTCACAGTACCACACCACAGGTCACTGTACCACATCACAGGTCACTGTACCACACCACACCACAGGTCACAGTACCACACCACAGGTCACTGTACCACACCACAGGTCACTGTACCACACCACACCACAGGTCACAGTACCACACCACAGGTCACTGTACCACACCACAGGTCACTGTACCACACCACACCACAGGTCACTGTACCACATCACAGGTCACTGTACCACACCACACCACAGGTCACTGTACCACACCACACCACAGGTCACAGTACCACACCACAGGTCACTGTACCACACCACAGGTCACTGTACCACACCACACCACAGGTCACTGTACCACATCACAGGTCACTGTACCACACCACACCCCAGGTCACTGTACCACACCACACCACAGGTCACAGTACCACACCACAGGTCACTGTACCACACCACAGGTCACTGTACCACACCACATGTCACTGTACCACACCACAGGTCACTGTACCACACCACAGGTCACTGTACCACACCACAGGTCATTGTACAACACCACAGGTCACTGTACCACACCACAGGTCACTGTACCACACCACAGGTCACTGCACCACACCACAGGTCACTGCACCACACCACAGGTCACTGTACCACACCACAGGTCATTGTACAACACCACAGGTCACTGTACCACACCACAGGTCACTGTACCACACCACAGGTCACTGCACCACACCACAGGTCACTGTACCACACCACAGGTCACTGTACCACACCACAGGTCACTGTACCACACCACAGGTCACTGTACCACACCACAGGTCACTGTACTATACGTCACTGTAGTATAGGTCACTGTAACATACCACAGGTCACTACTAGAAGTCACTACTATAGGTCACTACTATAGGTCACTACTAGAAGTCACTATGCTATAGGTCACTATGCTATAGGTCACCACTAGAGGTCACTAGTATAGGTGACCACTGTAGGTCACGGTAACATAGCACCTGTTATGTCAGGTGTCCTAGTGTTAGGGTGTTTGACTCAACAGTGTTGGGGATGATTGCTTAACCAGGTGGCATGTTGTGTTCTTGAGCAAGATCCTTCATTTCTTGTGGCTTGTCATGTCTGGAGGCCCTATCATTAAAACACCTGAGAAACATCCTGTGAGATAAAACTTTGTAGGAGGAAAGTTAAACCTATATTGGTGTGGGCTGTAACAACACTCACACACATCTCTCTCTCTCTCTCTCTCTCTCTCTCTCTCTCTCTCTCTCTCTCTCTCTCTCTCTCTTCTCTCTCTCTCTCTCTCTCTCTCTCTCTCTCTCTCTCTCTCTCTATGATGAAAGCGGTGCAGCGATTCTTAGCTTAAACTTTAATCTGTTATTTTAATAAATATTTGCTCTACGGTTCTTATATATCTGATATATATTTATCCTTATCGAGTCCTCTTTTGATTTTAGTCTTCAAATTTATTATTATTACTATATATATATATATATATATATATAGTTAGATGCTGGGAATGAGTAGCCCCTGTCATTATAACACCTGAGAAACCTATGACAAAACCTCACAGGTAGCCAGCTAAACCTACATAGGTGGGAGCTGTAACAACAACATGGTATGACTGGGGTCCCTATCATTATAACACCAGAGAAACCTATGACAAAACCTCACAGGAAGCCAGCTAAACCTACATAGGTGGGAGCTGTAACAACAACATGGTATGACTGGGGTCCCTATCATTATAACACCTGAGAAACCTATGACAAAACCTCACAGGTAGCCAGCTAAACCTACATAGGTGGGAGCTGTAACAACAACATGGTATGACTGGGGTCCCTATCATTATAACACCTGAGAAACCTATGACAAAACTTCACAGGAAGCCAGCTAAACCTACATAGGTGGGAGCTGTAACAACAACAAGGTATGACTGGGGTCCCTATCATTATAACACCTGAGAAACCTATGACAAAACTTCACAGGAAGCCAGCTAAACCTACATAGGTGGGAGCTGTAACAACAACATGGTATGACTGGAGTCCCTATAATTATAACACCAGAGAAACCTATGACAAAACCTCACAGGAATCCAGCTAAACCTACATAGGTGGGAGCTGTAACAACAACATGGTATGACTGGGGTCCCTATCATTATAACACCTGAGAAACCTATGACAAAACCTCACAGGAATCCAGCTAAACCTACATAGGTGGGAGCTGTAACAACAACATGGTATGACTGGGGTCCCTATCATTATAACACCTGAGAAACCTATGACAAAACCTCACAGGAAGCCAGCTAAACCTACATAGGTGGGAGCTGTAACAACAACAAGGTATGACTGGGGTCCCTATCATTATAACACCTGAGAAACCTATGACAAAACTTCACAGGAAGCCAGCTAAACCTACATAGGTGGGAGCTGTAACAACAACATGGTATGACTGGGGTCCCTATCATTATAACACCTGAGAAACCTATGACAAAACCTCACAGGTAGCCAGCTAAACCTACATAGGTGGGAGCTGTAACAACAACATGGTATGACTGGGGTCCCTATCATTATAACACCTGAGAAACCTATGACAAAACCTCACAGGTAGCCAGCTAAACCTACATAGGTGGGAGCTGTAACAACAGCATGGTATGACTGGGGTCCCTATCATTATAACACCAGAGAAACCTATGACAAAACCTCACAGGAATCCAGCTAAACCTACATAGGTGGGAGCTGTAACAACAACATGGTATGACTAGGGTCCCTATCATTATAACACCAGAGAAACCTATGACAAAACCTCACAGGAATCCAGCTAAACCTACATAGGTGGGAGCTGTAACAACAACATGGTATGACTGGGGTCCCTATCATTATAACACCTGAGAAACCTATGACAAAACCTCACAGGAATCCAGCTAAACCTACATAGGTGGGAGCTGTAACAACAACATGGTATGACTGGGGTCCCTATCATTATAACACCTGAGAAACCTATGATAAAACCTCACAGGAATCCAGCTAAACCTACATAGGTGGGAGCTGTAACAACAACATGGTATGACTGGGGTCCCTATCATTATAACACCTGAGAAACCTCAGACAAAACCTCACAGGAATCCAGCTAAACCTACATAGGTGGGAGCTGTAACAACAACAAGGTATGACTGGGGTCCCTATCATTATAACACCTGAGAAACCTATGACAAAACTTCACAGGAAGCCAGCTAAACCTACATAGGTGGGAGCTGTAACAACAACATGGTATGACTGGGGTCCCTATCATTATAACACCAGAGAAACCTATGACAAAACCTCACAGGAATCCAGCTAAACCTACATAGGTGGGAGCTGTAACAACAACATGGTATGACTGGGGTCCCTATCATTATAACACCTGAGAAACCTATGACAAAACCTCACAGGTAGCCAGCTAAACCTACATAGGTGGGAGCTGTAATAAAAAGAAACTAGAATAAAATATAAAATAGTCTACAAAAGAAAATATTGATGAATAATTTATTGATATTATGCCACATATTAAACAGTAGGAGACAGCTGCCCTTGTCAGGTTGATAGGAGCTATATAAGGTCAACATAGCTAGCTTGATCTAATTGGGCCATATGGAAGAATATATAAACCAGTGTTGATGGTTCTCTTCTGGTCATCAGTTTAGGCACCAAATCCTTCTCCCACATGTTTGGCACCAAATCCTTCTCCAGCATGTTTGGTACCAAATATTTCTCCCACACGTTTGACACCAAGCCCTTCTCCCACATGTTTGGCATCACATCTTTCTCCCACATGTTTGGCACCAAATCTTTCTCCCACATGTTTGGCACCAAATCTTTCTCCCACATGTTTGGCACTAAATCTTTCTCCCGCATGTTTGACACTAAATTTTTTTCACCAAATTTTTCTCCCACATGGGTGGTACCAGATCTTTACCCCACATGCTTGACACCAAATCTTTATCCCACATTTGACACCAAAACATTCTCCCACATGTTCGGAAACTATTGCATTGTATAGATTACATTTTCAATAAATACATTGTCGAAAAACATGTGACTTACCATAACAGGAGTCCAACAAGATATTGATTCCAGAGTCGAGCCCGATCAATACAGATCAAACCTTGAGCTGATAAATCGTGAAATATGCATCACACCTCAATAAATCTTTTTATTATCATTACTATATATATATATACTATGGTAGAGTCATGCTGTCAACAAAAACACATGTACCAGTTGAGTTTCACTTCAGTTTTATAATTAGTACTTTAGGAGAGATGGTCACAATTTTAGAAGGCTGCGTTGTTTTACGATTTAGAGGGGAGTTTGTTTCCCTAGCTTGGCTGCTAGAACATCTCTATTTGTTGTTAGGTGTAGGTAAATGATTAAGCAAAAAGAACATTCCTCGAGATTATATGTACATGAGCATTTTAATTAGAGCAATAAACAAAACAGGTTATCATATCAGTTGCTCCTTGATTGGTAATTCATAATTATCATTTTGTGGCGGTGTTCAAATATCCCGTGACCGCATGGTGTGATATCGCTGTTTCGCCACCATGAAACGCGTCTGCTCGCATCAACATACAAAGTTGAAAAAAGAGTGTATTCAGCTACTGACGTCAGAACGTGACGTCAGAACTAAGGGCAGTTAATCGACTGCCTCCAAAGTCAAAGCTAGGTGGCGTGATCTTCTACATGGCCTCCCACCAGATTTTTAGAAAAGGAAATAAAAATCGGTTCATCGGACCATGTATGTAGAAAAACGATGAGCAACTAGCAAAAACCCCAAACCAAGGAGCAATCAGCCCAACCGAGCATGAAGGGCACAACAAATTTCAAAAGGACATATGAAACAAGCATGCAAGAACGAGAAAAAAAAAAAATTATAATAAAATGTAAATACAATTTTTAAAAGTTCAAATAGGAAATATAGGATTAAAGCGCTGCACAATAGCAGCTTAAAAATATACAGTGCTACACAGTTTTTTTGCAAAAAGGGTCCAGTGGCCAGTTCATATAATAAAAGTTTGGAAGAGTTCTTTGGGCCAGTGGACTCTTCGACCGGAACGGGTCTTGTATCTTGGTGATGGTGGGGACGAAGAAGCAGGTGTGTGTGCGAAAGAAAAAGACGGTGGCGTTTGTGGCTCAGGTGTGATAGCGTCTGTGTCCAAATGTGCTCGTTTGAGTCGATCAATAGAAACCGTCTCTCTGGAACCCTTAATGTCTACAGTGAAATGTTTCTCGGAACGAGCTAATACACGGTAGGGTCCAGAGTAGAGTTGTGTGAGAGGTGGTCTCACAGCATCGTTTCTCACGAACACATGGGTCCACGAGGCAATATCCCTTGGGACTGCAGATTTTACAGTTTGCTTCCTCGTATCCATTGGCGGCAGGTCCTGAAAATAGGAACGCAGACTGGATACGTAGGAAAGCGGATCCTGTGCAGCAAGGGCAATTCACAAATTCAGATGATGTAACATCCAATGATTCGAGGGTAGGCTGATCGGCTGCCAAGCGATTCAAATCTATGTCATCGGATGACGAGATCGAAGCAATCGGCAAACGAGACAGGGCGTCGGCCGCTGTATTCATAGAACCCGGAATGTGTTGAATATCATTAGTAAATTGAGAGATGAGGTCAAGATGTCTAGTTTCTCTGGGCGAGTATTTGTCGGCCTCGGCTTGTGGTCCGTGAAGATGGTGAACATTCTTCCTTCAAGCATGTGCGAAAAATGCTTCACTGATAAGTATATTGCTAGCAACTCCCGTCCAAAGGTGCTGCAGCAGGTTTCGGCAGGTTTCAGCTTCCTGGAGAAAAATTCCAACGGTTGCTGTTGATCATTTCTACTTTGCTGCAAAACTGCGCCCACGGCAGTATCCGACGCATCAACACAAAGCGAAAGCTTAGCGTTGGACACTGGGTGAGCCAGCAAAGATGTATTGGCTAGAGAAATTTTCGCATTCTGAAAATCCTGGAGCTGAGTTTCATTCAAAGAAATGTCTCTATTTTTCTTTTGGCAATTTTTCAAAATTTCCATCAAAGAGAAGAGTAGCTTAGCACAATTAGGCACAAACCGCCTATAAAAATTAATCAGCCCCAAGAATTGGTGCAACTGACGGAGTGAGGTTGGTGGAGGTAAATCCTCTATAGCTTTAACTCTCTCAGGAATAGGTCGAATACCGTCAGCGTCAATGACGTGGCCCAAAAAATTCAGAGATTCGTAACCAAAAACACATTTTGATGGATTAATCTGAACACTGTAATCCTTCAAACGACAAAATAGAAGGTCCAGATGGCACAAATGTTGCTCTGGAGAAGAGCTAGCAACAACAAGATCATCAATATATGTGTATACAAAGTCAAGGCCGCGAATGACCTCATCCATAAATCGCTGGAAGGTGCTAGCAGCATTTCTTAACCCGAAAGGCATGGTGAGAAATTCAAAAGATCTAAATGGCATAGTTATAGCCGTTTTCGGGATGTCGTCTCTGTTGACAGGAATCTGGTTGTAGGCTCGTATCAAATCGAGTTTTTAAAAAATGTTACAACCTTGCAACGAGGATGCAAAATCCTGCAGATGAGGGATAGGATACCGATCCGGTATGGTTATTGAGTTCAATCTTCTATAATCTCCAGTGGGTCTCCAATCGCCAGAAGATTTTGGCACCATATGCAATGGAGATGCCCACGGGCTCGTGGTAGGATGAATAATTCCGAGCTGCAGCATATGATCGAACTCGGACTGTGCTGCTTTCAGTTTGTCCGCTGGCAATCGAAGGGGACGTGAACAAACCGGTGCGAGCGCCAGTAGTAGTAATGAAATGCTCCGTGGCGTGGTTCGGATCAGTGACTCTAAAATTTCCATGAGTCAGTTGCGGGAACGATTTCAACAATCCATGATATGGGTTTCCGGAGTTAGCGATGAAGAATGTCGGGCTAACCGTAGAAACTTCTGCCGTCCTGCCACAAAGAGAAAAACCAGTAATATCATCGACTAGGCGTTGGTGAGGGACGTCCACCATCAAAGAAAAATGATGCAGGAAGTCCGCGCCCAAAATCGAGTATGGCAGGTCGGCAACAGTGAAAACCCATTTGAAATCCCGACGAAGATTTCGAAACTGAAGAGGAAGCGAGATCTGTCCAAAAGTTTGGATTGGTGACTGGTTGACAGCTTGCAATTCAATCGACGACTCGGGAGGAGTCACTGTCATACAATTAACAGGCCAAATACTGCACGAAGCTCCTGCGTCTACAAGGAAGGCTCTTCCAGGCAGGAGGTCCTCTATGAAGAAATGGCGGTTCTGTTGTGTCTCACAGTTCACTTGCCGCCTTTAGTGACTCTGATCTACATTTCCTGAAGCTGAATATTTACATGGAGGCCGGCAATGTTTTGCCCTATCCGCGAAGGTGGCATGATACCAGCAAAATAATGGATTGCTGGCGGGCGAAGTAGTATGCCGACGTGGAGTCGTGAAAGAACGCAAACGACTCCTAGGCCGCCGGGAATACGGCCTATTCTCCCTGCATAAATGAGTGACTTGTTGTGTCAAAGCGTCAATAGCCTTTAACATGGCATCTTTGCGCGTCAAGACGGGTTGGTTCGAATGTGAAGAAGCAGGTAAATTAGGACCACTCATTGTCAATCTATATCAACTTGGACGTATAAAAGTAAGTGATATTCACGTAAAAAGAATGCAGAAATTTCTTTAGATGTTCAGAACAACGGGAAAACTACACAAATTTCACTCGACATCCATGAAGAAAGAAGAAATGTAAAATCCAGAATCGACAAGTCACAATAATTCAAGGCAGAAAAATAAAAGGTTTTTTTTTTTTTTAAATTGGAGGAGATGGCATCACATGATGCGTCTCAGCCAATCAGATGGCTGCATTTCGGAGAAGAAAGACAATTGGCAGGAAGATTATTGGCCATTACAAAAATTAAGAATTATTATTTTTTTTTTTTTTTTTTTTTTGCGTTAAAAGAACAATTTTCAATTTCCTTATTTTCGCATAGTTGCAAGAAATAAAATTTTAGTTTCGTCAATTTTTTTTTTATATGTTTCTCTAGAAGTTTTTAGAAGTCTTTTTTAGAAGGCTGTGTAATGCATAATCGGGGTCAACCACTTTAGGAGAGATGGTCACCATTTTAGAAGGCTGAGTTGTTTTACTATTTAGAGGGGAGTTTGTTTCCCTAGCTTGGCTGCTAGAACATCTCTTCTATTTGTTGTTAGGTGTAGGTAAACAATTAAGCAAAAAGAACATACCTCGAGATTATATGTACATGAGCATTTTAATTAGAGCAATAAACAAAACAGGTTATCATATCAGTTGCTCCTTGATTGGTAATTCGTAATTATCATTTTGTGGCGGTGTTCAAATATCCCGTGACCGCATGGTGTGATATCGCTGTTTCGCCACCATGAAACGCGTCTGCTCGCATCAACATACAAAGTTGAAAAAAGAGTGTATTCAGCTACTGACGTCAGAATGTGACGTCAGAACTAAGGGTAGTTAATCGACTGCCTTCAAAGTCAAAGCTAGGTGGCTTGATCTACAGTACCTAATCTATTTGTCATTTTAGTAACTGGATGGTTGTTTGACAATATGAATTGTCAAAGTTCTTTTGTCACACATCCTGTCACCTTTTCAATCACTATTCTTGTTATTCTCTTCCCCATCTTCTGTTGTCTTTGAAAAAAAAAAAAGGTTATTGGGAGTTAATATAACTTACATTCTCATTATGAGGCTTGTGTTTGGAACATAACTTAACAAAGGTTCTTACATAATATTATTGTATTATAGTATAAAAGAGGGCATTGGATTGGCAGTATTGATAAAGCTTCAGACAATATGCTTTGCGGCATATAGTTATGATCCTTTAAGTTCAAATCCCGCGGAGGTTGGCTTTACCTTTCATCCTTACAGGGTCGATAAAATAAAGTACCAGTAACACACCCTTTTACTCTTTTACCTTTTCCAGCTGAGGCTATGCTGGGGCACTGGCCTTGTTGCTACATGTTCTATCTCCAGCATGCGTTGGCTGGCCATTGATGTAGGAGGGAGTTAATTCCTGCTGCCCTTAGGTTACCTTTGGTCTGTGCTGTGGGTTCATCTGGGATCCTGGGTAGCAGGGTGTCACGATGTTTCTTGAAAACATCCATGTCCACACCATACAGATCTCTCAAGTTTCTTGGCAGCTTATTAAAGAGTTGAGGGCCTTTGAACCCCAGCCTATTGCAATATCTGCTCCTTATTCTAGATGTGAAAGACAGGACCTTTGGCACCACACAATGATGTCCTGTTCAAGGGCTGGTCCTTCCCTCAATACCAAAGTTTGGTGCTGGACCTTCCAGGATCTTCCATGTAGATCACTGCGTATCTCTCCCGTCTTCATTCCAAGGAGTAGAGTTTTAGCTCTTTTAGCCTCTCTCGGAGCTCATCTCCTTCATCGTGGCAATCCTCTTGGTGTAGCTTTGGTGGATTGCTTCAAGCTCCGTGGTTAGTTTGACGCTATGGGGTGACCTGTTGGGAGCAACAGTCCAGTCGGTTTAGGACAAATGTCCTTCATAGTACCAAAATGGTTTCTTGGTCTCTTCTCTTGAAAGTCCTCAAGATCCAGCCAGCGAGTTGTCTGCACATTGTCGCTATTTTCATTGATAGACCAATAAAAACAATAGATACACATAATTTATCCTTAGTTACTACAACAGGGTTATGAAAGAGACATGTGTCTAACACACATATGAGAAAGGCCGAAATAATTTGTTCTAAAATAATAAATAAAAAATGATCATATGGAATATTTTTACTTATTTTATACAATGTTCCAGAGATGTGATATTCAAGAAATGAGACAGCTGTATATAAGATGCTTTAACACTTTAGGATTTAAACCGGCCTTACCCGGCCAGAATTCTCTCAAACCAGCTGTAACTGGCTGCTCATACTGATGTTAAGGTATTCTCAAAATAAATAACATCATAATCTCATAGATTTGATATAATGTGAGATTATTATGTGAAGTAAAACCTTTACTGTGAAAATACAATAGTGTATATATATATATAGAGTAATGTAAATGTTATGTGAGGTAAATGATGGTGATGGTTATGGTGGTTATGATAGTGTTGGTGGTAGTGATGATGATGATGGTGGTAGTGGTGGTTATGATGATGGTGGTAGTGGTTCTGATGATGAGGATAATGAGATGATGTTGATGATGATGATGATGATGACAATCATTTCTCCACTTTGACTATATGTTGTTTCTGTTGTTGTTTGTAGATATTCAAAACAAGAAGCCAGTCGTCTGTCAATTTGCCAATCCTTTGCCTGATGACAGCCACAAGAGAACTGAAGTAGGTCTATCTATCTATCTATCTGTCTATCTACCTATCTATCTATCCCAGTCCTCTGTCAAGTGGGCACAGCAATCAGTGGAGACTCCACTTCGTCATTCTATTGAGGGTTATTAAGGTACAAGTGCGACAACGTTCTCGGAGAGACTCTGGGAGTCAAAGAAGAGCTGATCTGTCTGTTCGTTAGGACTTTCCGCCCAGGACCTATGGACAACTTCCAAAAGTCCCTGGCCTGGCAGTGCTACCGAGGAGCTCTACCACTACACGACAAGATCTACAGGCACGGATCCTCGACATGTCCAAGATGCGAGCAGGACATTGAAACTGTCCTGCACGCAATCGTACACTGCCCAGGTGTAACTGACCTGTGGAACTACGCAGAACAACTGCTATTACGTGTGGGACAAATCCAGTTGACTGCCGAGTCCATAGTAAGGATCAAACCGCCAACTTCATTTAAAAATGAAAGAGAGGCGGTTTTCCTCTGTATAGTGGCTATGGTGAAAGAGGTAATATGGTGGACGAGATTGAGAGGACTGAGGACAGATGCCTTTCTCTCCGGACAACAGTTCATTCCCTTCTTTAGGTACCACTTTAGAAGGAGAATCAGAGTGGAGAGAGAGGCACTGCACCCCAGTAAATTTACTGAAAGGTGGGTGAATGAAGCGAAAATGGCCCGAGTGATTGGGCCTTCTCTGTTTATAAGCCTGTAGGTTGAGGGAGAGAGCAAGAGGAAGAAAGGAGCACTTGCACAACACACTGCTGGAGTTGAGGGTTGTTCTATCTACGGGGTATAAAACAACCCATTGTAAACCCCCCCCCATTGGAAATTTTGATTGTTATATTTTCATGTTAAAACTTTTTTGCACGATTATATGTAAAATCCCCGCCATATGTCCTTGTATTGTCCCCTTTTTTGTGCGCCCTTGTGGCAAATAAAGAAATATATCTACCTATCTGTCTATATATATATCTGTCTATCCATCCATCTTTTTAACTATCTACCTACCTATCTACCTACCTATCTACTATCTAACTATCTACCTACCTATCTAACTATCTACCTACCTACCTACCTACCTACCTACCTACCTACCTACCTACCTACCTACCTGCCTACCTACCTATCTGTCGCTTTGTCTGTCTGTTGGTCGGTTTATCAGTCTATCTATTCATCTGTCTGTCTATATATCAATTTATCTATCTATCTGTCTGTTTCTGTGATGAGATGGAAAGAACAGGCAGGTGTCTATATGTATATATGTATATATGTATGTATATTAAATATATATTTATATATATATATATATATATGATCACTGGATGAAGAAGTGACAAGCAATCTCAGTGGAAGGAAGCCACAGTAGAGGAAGGCCAAGGAAGACCTGGTGGTGAAAGCTAATCTCAAATCACTGAGACTCGCAGAGGAGATGAAGAAGGATCGCAATGCGTGAAAAGATACTGTGTTGAAAAGGTCTCGTCCAACTCATACAAGCGTGGAAAGACATGCAAAAACGATGATATATATCATCATCATCATCATTTCATTTTACGTCCGCTTTTCCCTGCTTGCAAGGGTGGGACGGGAACTGATTCTGGCTTGATTTCTACAGCTGGATGCCCTTCCTAACACCAACCTCATTTACAGTGAGTGCTGGGTGCTTTTTTTTTCCGTGGCACCTCCACGACCACTTTGCAGTGGAATGATATGGACGCCAGTCCCTATCATCTCATTTCTACAGCTGAGTAAACTGGAGCAATGTGAAATAAAGTGTCTTGCTCAAGGAAACAACACATTACCCGGTCTGAGAATTGAACTCACAACCTTTCGATTGCAAGGCCAATGCTCTAACCACTAAGCCATGTGCCTCCATATACATATATTACACATATATATATATATATATATATATATATATATATATATATATATATATATATATATATATATATATATATATATATATATATATATATATATATATATATATAAATATATGTGTAAAACAATTTTGTCACTGATTGAGACGAAGCAAAAGTGTATTTGAATACATATAAAAATGAGAAAACTAATAGCTAGAGCAACTGTTAAAACAGCTAAATGTTGCCAAAGATAGTGTTCAGCAAAAATGCCTCAGAAGACAAACCAGCAGCCAGGGGTCAACAGAGAGAGACAATCTACAAGGTGGGTGACAGGCAGATGATATATAATGCCTCAGTGGACAGAGACCAGTGACCAGTGGTCAACAGAAAGACAATCCACAAGGTGGGTGACAGGCAGATGATATATGCCTCAGTGGACAGACCAGTGGTCAGTGGTCAACAGAGAGAGACAATCCACAAGGTGGGTGACAGGCAGATGATATATAATGCCTCTGGACAGAGACCAGTGGTCAACAGAGACAATCCACAAGGTGGGTGACAGGCAGATGATATATAATGCCTCAGGGGACAGACCAGTGGTCAGTGGTCAACAGAGAGAGACAATCCACAAGGTGGGTGACAGGCAGATGATATATAATGCCTCAGTGGACAGACCGGTGGCCAGTGGTCAAGAGAGGCAATCTATAAGCTGGGTGACAGGCAGATGATATATAATACCACAGAGGACAGAGACCAGTGGTGAGTGGTCAACAGAGACAATCCACAAGGTGGGTGACAGGCAGATGATATATAATACCACAGAGGACAGACCAGTAGTCAGTGGTCAACAGAGACAATCCACAAGGTGGGTGACAGGTAGATGATATATAATGCCACAGAGGACAGAGACCAGTGACCAGTGGTCATTAGAGAGAGAATCCACAAGGTGGGTGAGAGGCAGATGATATATAATGCCTCAGGGGATAGAGACCAGTGGTCAGTGGTCAACAGAGAGAATCTACAAGCTGGGTGACAGGTAGATGATATATAATGCCACAGAGGACAGACCAGTGACCAGTGGTCAACAGAAAGACAATCCACAAGGTGGGTGACAGGCAGATATATAATGTCTCAGGACAGAGACTGGTGGTCAGTGTTCAACAGAGACAATCCACAAGGTTGGTGACATGCAGATGAAATATAATACCTCAGTGGACAGAGACCAATGGCCAGTGGTCAACAGACATTCCACAAGGTGGATGACAGGTAGATGATATATAATGCCACAGAGACCAGTGGTCAGTGGTCAACAGACATTCCACAAGGTGGGTGGCAGGCAGATGATATATAATGCCTCAGTGGTCAACAGAGAGAGACAATCCACAAGGTGGGTGACAGGCAGATGATATATAATGCCTCAGTGGTCAACAGAGACAATCCACAAGGTGGGTGACAGGCAGATGATATATAATGCCTCAGTGGACAGAGACCAGTGGTCAACAGAGACAATCCACAAGGTGGGTGACAGGCAGATGATATATAATGCCTCAGTGGACAGACTGGTGGTCAGTGGTCAACAGAGAGAGACAATCCACAAGGTGGGTGACAGGCAGATGATATATAATGCCAGAGACCAGTGACCAGTGGTCAACAGACAATCCACAAGGTGGGTGACAGGTAGATGATATATAATACCACAGAGGACAGAGACCAGTGGTCAGTGGTCAACAGAGAGACAATCTACAAGCTTGGTGACAAGCAGATATATAATACCTCAGTGGACAGACCAGTGGTCAGTGGTCAACAGAGAATCCACAAGGTGGGTGACAGGCAGATGATATATAATGCCTCAGTGGATAGAGACCAGTGGTCTGTGGTCAACAGAGAGAGACAATCTACAAGCTGGGTGACAGGTAGATGATATATAATGCCACAGAGACCAGTGACCAGTGGTCAACAATCTACAAGGTGTGTGACAGGCAGATGAAATATATCTCTTTGGACAGAGACAATCCACAAGGTGGGTGACAGGCAGATATATAATGCCACAGAGGACTGAGACCAGTGGCCAGTGGTCAACAGACAATCCACAAGGTGGGTGACAGGCAGATGATATATAAAGCCACAGAGGACAGAGACCAGTGGTCAACAGACAATCCACAAGGTGGGTGACAGGTAGATATATAATGCCACAGAGGACAGACCAGTGACCAGTGGTCAACAGAGAGACAATCCACAAGGTGGGTGACAGGTAGATGATATATAATGCCACAGAGGTCAGAGACCAGTGACCAGTGGTCAACAGAGACGATCCACACGGGTGGGTGTCAGGCAGATGAAATATACCTCAGTGGTCAGTGGTCAACAGCGACAATCCACAAGGTGGGTGACAGGCAGATGATATATGTCTCAGAGGACAGACCAGTGGTCAGTGGTCAACAGAGAGACAATCCACAAGGTGGGTGATAGGTAGATGATATGTCTCAGAGGACAGACCAGTGGTCAGTGGTCAACAGAGACAATCCACAAGGTGGGTGATAGGTAGATGATATATGTCTCAGAGACCAGTGACCAGTGGTCAACAGAGACAATCCACAAGGTGGGTGATAGGTAGATGATATATAATGCCACAGAAGACAGACCAGTGACCAGTGGTCAACAGAGACAATCCACAAGGTGGGTGATAGGTAGATGATATATAATGCCACAGAGGACAGTGACCAGTGGTCAACAGAGACAATCCACAAGGTGGGTGACAGGCAGATTATATATAATGCCACAGAGACCAGTGGTCAGTGGTCAACAGAGACAATCCACATGGTGGGTGACAGGCAGATATATAATGCACCAGAGGACAGAGACCAGTGACCAGGGGTCATTAGAGAGAGAATCCACAAGGTGGGTGACAGGCAGATGATATATAATGCCTCAGGGGATAGAGACCAGTGGTCAGTGGTCAACAGAGAGAGAATCTACAAGCTGGGTGACAGGTAGATGATATATAATGCCAATACACAAGGTGGGTGACAGGCAGATGAAATATAGAAAAGATTGAGAGAGCGGGAGGACAAGAAGTATGTTGGTGCAGAGAAGTAACTGGAAGAAGGAAATAAAGGTGATGTACAAGACAAGTTGACACACACCTTCACCGTCATCAGCTATCAAACCAAAGGTGATGTACAAGCCAAGTTGACACACACCTTCACCGTCATCAGCTATCAAACCAAAGGTGATGTACAAGACAAGTTGACACACACCTTCACCGTCATCAGCTATCAAACCAAAGGTGATGGACAAGCCAAGTTGACACACACCTTCACCGTCATCAGCTATCAAACCAAAGGTGATGGACAAGCCAAGTTGATACACACCTTCACCGTCATCAGCTATCAAACCAAAGGTGATGTACAAGACAAGTTGACACACACCTTCACCGTCATCAGCTATCAAACCAAAGGTGATGGACAAGCCAAGTTGACACACACCTTCACCGTCATCAGCTACCAAGCCAGAAAAATGGTTTCACACGATTTAAAAAGCTGGGTATATATATACCGTGACGAATGGAGAGATGCTGTGCTGAATAGGACCTGTCCCACCCTTGCAAGCAGGGAAAAGCGGACGTAAAATGGTGATGATGATACAGGTTGGTTGCTGGAAAAGCGGAAAATTTGAAGGTCAGATTAGATCATCAATAAAATCTGTGATTGATGGCTTTTGATTGGTTCTTTTGTTGTCAAATAGGTGTACAATCACAAGAAGCATTGATTTCATTACGTCTTGCTTATTCATTTCTTTGGTTTCGATTTTGGTACCCACATCATGGACGGAAGCAGCAGGAGGAAACAGCTTTCAAACTTTCAAAGGCAGGTGATTGTTCTGTTCAAAACTGAAAATCCGACTTGGGGGCTGTCAAAATGTTTAACCGTGTTACCCAATTTTTTTTCCAACGATCACAAGGCATCAGTTTGATAAAGTTGTTGCAATTTTGAAACAAGAAGGACATGAAACAACTAATGCTCACCGACAAGGGACGGGTTCGAAGAAACGAATTTTGGATGAAACATCCGAGCCTGGATTTCCAGGTTAAGACGGTGCCATCAAGTGCACGGATGACATTTTGAGTATTTGTTAGTGTAATGCTTTGTAACATCAGTCTTTGTAAAAATAAATCGCAGTTTGACAAATTTTCCGCTTTTCTAGCGACCACCCTGTATGTATGTACATATATATATATATATATACATTTAGGTTTGTTGGTTCACCACTGGATAGAACTGGTCATTCCGTATGGTCAACCTTGATGTAATAGTAGGGAGAGCACTCGACATAATACAACTCATCCATCTTCGTTTGTGTTGTTGGTGGTGCGAGTACGGAATTAATTATTATAAGATAACAGGAGGCTGGACTGTTGTAATTCCTGAAAGGTTTATTATACTATGAACATTTCAATGACCGGGTTCAGATGAATCCGGTGACATCATCAGGTATTCAAAATTTAACAAAGGAATATAATCCATGGGGCTGAAGCGGCAGAGAGACAAGAAGGCGGCCACACATTTAGCAGTTTCTAGTTCGGTCGGCCGCCTTCTTGTCTCTCTGCCTCTTCAGCCCCATGGATTATATTCCTTTGTTTAATTTTGAATACCTGATGATGTCACCGGATTCATACTGAACCCGGTCATTGAAATGTTCATAGTATAATAAACCTTTAAGGAATTACACCAGTCCAGCCTCCTGTTATTTTATATATATATATATATATATATATATATATATATATATATAAAATAATATTTGTAAGTCAAACATGTTAATGTTAGCTTCGTTTATTCTAATTCGCTGTTATATATATTTCAGTGACAGCCATTATTGGCTGTGACGTCGTCAGGCAGTAAGAATTAATGTAGAAAAAACAGGTAAACATACTGTTGTAATGTGTCCTACCCTGTTAATTCATTGATATGTCCAGCTCCTGGGTGTGGTGTTAGTCCTCAAAGGAACTGGAATCATATCTGTCATGGCTGTCACTGAAATATATATAGCAGGGAATTAGAATAAACGAAGCCAATTTTAACATGTTTGACTTACACATATTATTTTACATTACTCCGTAGTAAACAAACCAACCTGCGTACTGCATTGAGTGCTCCAACCTGCATACTGAGGTGTCGGTAAACAACTAACACATATTAAACATTTATATATATATATATATATATATATATATATAGTCTATTATATTTATACATTAGATGTATATATATATCTTGCTATATATTATATTTCTAAACAGGCAGTTGTTATGGAAGGGAAATACTGGAAACGAAGGCTGGAATCAGTTACTGGAGAATATAAAAGTTGGAGAAAGTTTTCTAAGAACCAAATCACTCGTGCACGACGTAATTCTACAACATCTAAAGTAAGTTGGTGGTGGTGGTGATGTTATTAGTTGTAGTGGTGGTGTTCAATGTACTGTACTATACTGTACTATAATATAATATACTATACTGTACAGTACTATACTATACTGTACTAATACTATACTATACTATGCTATAGTATACCGTACTGTACTATACTATATTATACTATACTGTACTATACTGTACTATACTATTCTATAATATACTATACCATACTGTACTATACTAGACTATACTATAATATACTATACTATACTATACTATACTGTACTATACTATACTATAATATACTGTACTGTACTGTACTATACTATACTGTACTATACTGTACTATACTATACTCTACTATACTCTACTATACAGTACTATACTGTACTGTACTATACTGTACTGTACTATACTATAATGTACTATACTATACTATATTATACTATACTGTAGTGTACTATACTATACTATATTGTACTATACTCTATTGTACTATAATGTACTATACTCTACTGTACTATACTGTAATATACTATACTGTCTATACTGTAATATACTATACTATACCATACTATACTATACTGTACCATACTGTACCATACTATACTGTACTATAATGTACCATACTATACTATACTGTACCATACTATACTATACTACACTATACTGTACTGGACTAAACTGTATTATACTATACTGTACCATACTATACTGTACTATACTATACTGTACTATACTGTACCATACTATAATATACTATACCGTATTGTACTATACTGTACTATACTATACTGTACCATACGATACTATACTGTACTATACTATACTGTACTGTACTGTACCGTACCGTACTATGCTATACTGTACTGTACTGTACTATATTGTACTATACTATACTGTACAATACTATACCATACTATACTGTACTATACTGTACTGTACTACACTGTACTGTACTGTACTATACTATACTGTACTATAATATACTATACTACATTGTACTATACTATACTGTAATATACTGTACTATACTATACTATACTGTACTATACTATACTGTACTATACTGCACTGTACTATACTACACCATAATATACTGTACTATACTGTACCATACTAAACTGTACTATACTGTACTATAATATACTATGCTATAGTGTACTGTACTATACTATACTGTACTATACTATACTGTGCTATACTATACTGTACTTACTGTACTACACTGTACTATACTATACTGTACTATACTATAGTGTACTATACTATACTATACTATACTGTACTATAATTTACCGTACTATACTGTACTATACTATACTGTACCATAGTATAATATACTATACCGTACTGTACTATACTATACTCTAGTATACTATACTGTACTATAGTATACCGTACTGTACTATACTATACTGTACTGTACTATACTGTGCTATACTATACTGTACTTACTATACTATACTGTACTATAATATACTGTACTATACTGTACTATAATATACTATACTATACTGTACTATACTGTACTACACTGTATTGTACTATACCATACTGTACTATAATATACTGTACTATAATATAATATACTATACTATACCATACTATACTGTAAGTATACTATACTACGCAGTACTATAATATACTATACTGTACTATAATATACTATACTGTACTGTACTATACTGTACTGTACTGTACTATACTATACTGTACTATACTATAGTGTACTATACTACACTATACTATACTCTACTGTACTATACTGTACTATACTATAATGTACTACACTATACTGTACTATACTATTCTGTACTATACTATACTGTACTATACTATAATGTACTATACTATACTGTACTATACTATACTACAATGTACTATACTATACTATACTGTTATATACTGTACTATACTACACTGTACTATACTATACTATACCATACTATACTATACCATACTGTACTATACTGTACTGTACTGTATTATACTGTACTACACTATACTATACCATACTATACCATAGTATACTATAGTGTACTATACTGTGCCATACTATACTATACTATACTGTACTATACTGTACTATACTGTACCATACTATACAATACTATACTGTACCATTCTATACTATACTATACCATACTATACTATACTGTACTGTACTGGATTTATTGGGATCTATGAACCCAACCCTTCACTTTGACAAATTACCCCCCCCCCTCCTCCCCCCATCAATATATATCAAGGGAGAAAGATTTGTCTAAGTAAGAAGTGGAATATACATATGTTTAGAGGTTTCAACAGATAAAGGGGGCACAGTTGATATATACATATTTTAGGGGTTTCAATGGATGAAAGGGGCACAATTGAAATATACATATTTTAGGGGTTTCAACAAATAAAACAGGCTTAGTTTAAAGATACATATTTTAAGGGTTTCAATGGATGAAAGGGGCACAATTGAAATATACATATTTTAGGGGTTTCAATGGATGAAAGGGGCACAATTGAAATATACATATTTTAGGGGTTTCAATGGAAGAAAGGGGCACAATTGAAATATACATATTTTAGGGGTTTCAATGGATGAAAGGGTCACAATTGAAATATACATATTTTAGGGGTTTCAACAGATAAAACGGGCTCAGTTGAAATATACATATTTTAGGGGTTTCAATGGATGAAAGGGGCACAATTAAAATATACATATTTTAGGGGTTTCAATAGATGAAAGGGGCACAATTTTATTCAAATTAAATGTATTTGTCATTCTCAATAAAAAAAAAATGCCGCATTTATATATGTAGGGGGAGTAAGGGATACACCCTAATCTTTTAAATTGTTACGGCCCGAAAAGGAGTTAATCTGGCCCCGATGTTTTATGAACCTTTGATCTAATGTGAGTTTATCTCTGTTCCAGGGCAGCTCCCAGAATAATCTCTATGAATGGTCCTTTCAGGGACATAACACCACAGAAAGTAATGATGCTCCATATAAAATTGAGGACATGGAGTTTTCTGATGCTCTTTTCTCACTTTCCCAACCATTTCCGTTCCCCAATCCACGTGAACTTAGTAAGTACACTCTTTCATAATTCACCCTCTGACTATATATATTTATCTCTCTCTCTAACTCTACCCCATCTCTTTCTCCCATCTCTCTAACTCTACCCCATCTCTCTTCCATCTCTCTTTCTCTCTCCCCCATCTCTCTCTCTCTCTCTCTCCCATCTCTCTCTTTCTCTCTCTCCCATCTCTCTCTCTCTCCCATCTCTCTCTTTCTCTCTCTCCCATCTCTCTCTCTCTCTCTCTCTCTCTCTCTCCCATCTCTTTCTCTCCCATCTCTCTCTTTCTCTCTCTCCCATCTCTCTCTTTCTCCCTCATCTCTCTTCCATCTCTCTCTCTTCCATCTCTCTCTCTTCCATCTCTCTCTCACTCTCTCTTCCATTTCTCTCCCCCCATCCCCCCCCCCTTCTCCCCCACCCCCCGTCTCTATATATATATTACAGGTTGAGGTACAAATCATTGTCTTTACTATTAACAATGTTATCAACCCTTTAGCATTTAATATATATATATATATATATATATATATATGTATTATGACTATAAATATATATTATTACTATATATATATATATATACACACATAAATAATTTCCTCTCCTGCTAGTCTAACAACAAATATTGTTCTATCTGTATAATAATGAGAAATAATTAACCCTTTACTATTTACATTACTCTATATATACTATTGTATTGTCACAGTAAAGGCTTTACCTCACATAATATCTCACATAACATTTACATTACTCTATATATACTATTGTATTGTCACAGTAAAGGCTTTACCTCACATAATATCTCACATAACATTTACATTACTCTATATATACTATTGTATTTTCACAGTAAAGACTTTACCTCACATAATATCTCACATAACATTTACATTACTCTATATATACTATTGTATTTTCACAGTAAAGGCTTTACCTCACATAATATCTCACATAACATTTACATTACTCTATATATACTATTGTATTTCACATTAAAGGCTTTACCTCACATAATATCTCACATAACATTTACATTACTCTATATATACTATTGTATTTTCACAGTAAAGGCTTTACCTCACATAATATCTCACATAACATTTACATTACTCTATATATACTATTGTATTGTCACAGTAAAGGCTTTACCTCACATAATATCTCACATAACATTTACATTACTCTATATATACTATTGTATTTTCACAGTAAAGACTTTACCTCACATAATATCTCACATACCATTTACATTACTCTATATATACTATTGTATTTTCACAGTAAAGGCTTTACCTCACATAATATCTCACATAACATTTACATTACTCTATATATACTATTGTATTTTCACAGTAAAGGCTTTACCTCACATAATATCTCACATAACATTTACATTACTCTATATATACTATTGTATTTTCAAAGTAAAGGCTTTACCTCACATAATATCTCACATAACATTTACATTACTCTATATATACTATTGTATTTTCAAAGTAAAGGCTTTACCTCACATAATATCTCACATAACATTTACATTACTCTATATATACTATTGTATTTTCACAGTAAAGGCTTTACCTCACATAATTATTTTACATAATATCAAATCTACAAGATTTTGATGTTTTTTTATTTCAATAACAATGCCTTAATATAGGTATGAGTGGCCAGTTACAGCCAGTATAAACAAGAGGTGAGAGAATTCTGGCCGGATATGGCTGGTTTAAATGCTAAAGGGTTGATAATGTTGTAAATACTAAAGACCATGATTTGTACCTCAACCTGTAACTTTACATGGTCTAACAACTCCATGGACAAAATATGTTGTTTTTTTTTATATTTAATGGCTTGCTTTGCATGAAGTCTGTCTTAAGACTGTTTGAACTTCGTAAACTTTGTTCCTTCTCATATTTTCCTGAAGAAATGCAGTTATAGGTTTTATGTATAGTGTTAATAATTGATAATTAATTATTTCCAATTGCTTATATATGCATGTACCATTGTAACCGTATTGAAATGGACGTAGAAATTGAAGAATGAATTTAAATTGTCATATTGAATGTATATGTGTGTGTGTCTGTGTATATATATATATAACCACCATTTTTAATTTATAAATTAGACCTGTTTAAATTTATCGTCCTACATATATATATATGTATATATATATATACAGGGTGTGGATGATATTTGTTCGCAATTTTCAACTGCTAATTTTATGCAATTTTTTTTTACTTCCGTTGTCACTCTTGTCTTCATAAAAACAGTGACTATATTTCCATTATTTATTTTCATAATAATTGATTATAAATAATTTTGAACCTCCAAATTTGTGGAAGAGCCACGGAGTTCTTCTTGGAATTTGCGCCGGGAGGACAAATAAAGAAATTTCAGACTTTCTCAGCGTCGGCAGGAGAATGGTGGAAAAGGTCAGAAAGGAATTGGAAGATTCAGGATTCGACTACGAAGCAACATCAGAGAGGAAAACACATGATCGACGATCTGACGCCTGCAGAACGCCCGAGTTCGTTGCTGAAGTTCAGGATATCATCAACAATGAACCTAGCAAGTCAATGCGTGCCATTGCAAGGGAGAAAGGCGTTGATAAAAAGCTCATTATGCTGCTGGTACATGAAGATATTCGCTACGTTTCATACAAGATGAGGAAAGGACAATTTCTGTCAAGAAAAGCAACTGAAGCACGCAAAGAAGCTGATCAACAAGTTGAAACACCCACTGGAGCCAGACATGCTGTAGTTTTTCTCCGACGAGAAAAACTTCTGCCAAGACCAGAAGATCAACTCCCAGAACAACAGGTGGCTCGCTGTCTCATCCAAAGATGTGCCCAGAGTCATACAGACAAAGTTTCCAGCGACAACATTGGTCTTAGGTGTCGTCAGCAGTCAAGGTGACGTCATGCCACCTCACTTCTTCCCTGAGGGCCTCAAGCTAAACACTGATGGGTACATCCACGTTCTGAGCGAGGTAGTAAAGCCCTGGATCAACCAGGTAGCTGCAGGTAAGCCGTACGTGTGGGAGCAATACTCAGCGCCCTGCCATACCAGCCAAAAGACCCAAGCCTGGCTGTCAGAGAACTTCGTCGACCACACTTCACCTGACATCTGGCCTCACAGCTCGCCTGACTGCAACCCCCTCGACTTCTTTGTGTGGGGCACAGTGGAACGAGACACCAAAAGATCTAACTGCAATACGAAAGACGATCTGAAGGCCAGGATCACAAGTGCCTTTAGGGGCTTAAATCGGGGGACAGTGACGAAGGCCTGTAGCCGGTTCCGAGGCCGCCTTGAGGCCGTTATCAAAGCCAATGGCGGGTTTATCGAGTGAGATCGAAAAAACAAGTCATGAAGACAAACTGACCCAAGTTTGATAAATATATCTTAAAAAATAAAACTACTGTGTTATTTTTTCCTAGACAGTAATCTTGCGAACAAATATCGTCCACACCCTGTATGTGTGTATGTAATTGCAATGGTGTGTATGTGTGTATATAAATGCAATGGTACATGTGTAAATGCAATGGTGTGTATGTGTGTATGTAAATGCAATGGTGTGTGAGTGTAAATGCAATGGTGTGTGTATGTGAATGCAATGGTGTGTATGTGTAAATGCAATGTTGTGTATGTGTGTGTAAATGCAATGGTGTGTGTGTGTAAATGCAATGGTGTGTATGTGTAAATGCAATGGTTTGTGTGTGTATATAAATGCAATGGTGTGTGTGTGTAAATGCAATGGTGTGTGTGTGTGTGTGTGTATATAAATGCAATGGTGTGTAAATGCAATGGTGTGTATGTGTAAATGAAATGGTGTGTATGTAAATGCAATGGTGTGTATGTGTGTGTGTATGTAAATGCAATGGTGTGTATGTGTGTGTGTATGTAAATGCAATGGTGTGTATGTTAGTACCAATTCTGAAGTGGACTCCTGTTTATTTTCAGTGCAAACTGGATATTCTGACCTAATCCAGCCAGTCCTAATGCAGCTCCAACCCAACTTGGAAGATTTTATGGACACCATGGAACCTATGCAGTGTAAGTTGATAGACTGCCCTCTATGTTACAACTCTGTTACAACACTCTGTTACAACACTCTATGTTACAACCCTCTTTGTTATAACCCTCTGTTACAGCCCTCTGTTACAACCCTCTGTGTTACAATCCCCTGTTACAACACTATGTTACAACCCTATGTGTTACAGCCCTGTGTTACAACCCTCTGTTACAGCCCTGTGTTACAATCCTCTGTGTTACAACCCCCTGTTACAACCCTCTATGTTACAGCCCTGTGTTACAATCCTCTGTATTACAACCCCCCGTTACAACCCTCTATCTTACAAACTCCCATTACAACCCTCTGTTTTACAACCTATGTTACAACCCTGTGTTACAACCCCTTGTTACAACCCTCTGTTACAACCCCTCTACATTCTGCTCCCCTTCATTCACCTTTTACTTCCCTACCAAAGCTCTGTTAATCAGGGGAAGATTGAAGAAGTATCTGACTGGGTTGATGCTACGAGTCCCCAACAATATTTAAAAAGCTCCAAATTAATGTTTTTCTGACTGTTAATAGTACACAAGGTCCTCAATGAAGTTTTCAGCCAAGGGCCTCCTGCAAACTTAATTTGCACAGATGAAATTTTGAGCCAAGGGTGCCCAACAATATTTAAAGAATTCCAAATTAATTTTTTTGTTATCATATAATACAAAAGGGTCCCATGCAAGTTCAACCTGTTCCTTGCACAAAACCCCTGATGAAATCTTCAACCAGGAATACCCAACAATATTTAAAAGGCCCCAGATTAATTTCTTTCAGTTCTGGTCCCCATGCAACTTACTCCACCCCAGTTGTTAGTCATCTCTTACAACATACAGTCATACATGTTACCTTTTCTAAAAATTGGGATACATAAAAACTATAATAAATTCTGGCAATGCTATGTTTTGAGGGTTTTTTCTTCTGCGTTATTTGATTTGCCCTCTCTATATTGCAGTGTTCTCTGAGATGTTTAATAAATCTCAACACATGCCAACCTCTACAGTTACTTCTTACCAGGTAAAGTATCTCTTTTCACTTTCAAGTAGTATTGTTTATATGAAACATCGTGGTTAGGATTTCTTTGGGAAAGGTCATACAATACAAGTCAGCAATGTATGTATGTAAGGTCCCGTAACTCCTGATAGAGTCGTAGGGGTGCCGTATCGACATATAGTGTTTCTTGGGTATTTTAAGCCTGGCGGAGCCCATCCTTCTCCAGGCCGCAGTACAGCAGATTTCTTTCAGAGAAAGATAGAAAGTGAGAGAGAGAGGAAATAAGAAAGAGATATAGAGGAAGAATCGACCCCAGTACTTGACTGGTACTTTTTTAACAACCTCAAAAGGATGAAAGGCAAAGTTGACCTCGGTGGGATTTGAACTCAGAGAGCTGGAACTAATACCACAAGGTATTCTATCTGATGTTGTAACAACTCTACCAATTCGCTGCCTAAGTCAGCAATACAAAAGTAAAAACTAGGGTCAGCCCTCCCTCCCTCCCTCTCTCTCAACAGTTCCACACTGTAAATGTGGTTGGCTGGCAGTGCATCCAGCAACTGTAAAAACCCAGCTCAAACCCAGCCCCACTATAAATAAGGCATGGTGTGGCTAACTGACAAGACCTCCCTCATAATGGGACCATCCAGATCCCAAAATAGTTTTGCTGTGAGCAGGGTATGGTGTGACCAACTAGCCAGCCCCACCCACAACGGTGTCACCCAGTTCCGCACTGTAAATGTGGTTGGTGGAAGGGCAGCCATAAAATCCCAGCCAACACAGTCCAAGGTATGGCACGGTCAACTGGTCATACTTGAGGATGACCCGTCTAACCCATGCAAGCATGGAAAATAGACATTAAACAGTGATGATGATGATGTGATATTGACATGAGAATAAGCACTCAATACCAAACTAGTTTAAATATTCTTTATTATGGCCAAGTGATGTCTCGTTACTGTGGAGTTTTACCCAACAAGGCTCATCAGATGTGCCTGATGAGCCTGTTCATAGACAGGTGAAACTCTACAGTAACGAGGCATCACTTAACCATAATAAAGAATATTATATATATATTATTTTGATGTTTAATTTCATATTTATTAGTTCAAATCCTGTCAATCCAGTAATAATTGTTTCTACTTTTGGCACCAAGCCAGCAATTACCCAGTGCATTACTGGTACTTTACTTTATCGACCCTGTAAGGATGAAAGGCAAAGTTAACCTCAGCAGGATTTGAACTCAGACCATAAAGGGCCGTAACTACGCTGGAAAGCATGTCCAACCCTCTACCGATACTGCCAATCCACTGCCCCTCCTATAATAATTGTTTCTACATTAGGCACAAGGCCAGCAATTATCCAGTGCATTACTGGTACTTTATTTTATCGACCCTGTAAGGTGGATGCTAGCTGGCAGTTCATTATAGGTTGTTACCTCACCGTAAAACCTATAAACCTGCCAGCTAACATCTAAACCCCATTGTTATATTTTTGACATTTCCTGTCCAATTCACAGTGTTGTAGTTTTCATACAAAACACTATTTTCTACACTCTACACAATGCTTCAAAGCAGACTACAACACCGTCTTAAATAATACTTATTTTGTTAGTACCATATATACTTCAATATAAGCCAACCACACTATTTTATGTCTGAGAAATGGGCAAAAATCTAAACCTTATTTATGTAGGATTTGAAGTTGGTGAAAATCGTTAAAATATTGACCCCCAAATATAAACTGATCCCTTCTACCATCAATTCTGTTTTTTGGTCAAATATTCCTTGGCTTATTTTCAAGTATATACAGTAACTCACCCTCTTAACACTTTACCATTTACATTACTCTATATTTACTGTTGTATTTTCACAGTAACATAACATTTACATTATGCTGTTTTGTTGCTGTGCTGATAAGCTTTTTGGCATTGATACACTGGTTGGATGCCCTTCCTAACACCAGCGCCACTTTACAGCATGGACTGGGTGCTTTTATTTGTGCCACCAGCACTAGAGAGGATGTCTTACTAGACTCAAGGGCCCTCTCTACCCCTCCATTTTACAGCATGGTCATTAAAAAAAAAAAAAAGAAAAAAAAAAAAAAATTATTGACACGACTCACACACCAATACTCATGCATACAAACCACAACCACGCATACCAACACTCATTCATGCATACAATCACACACACCACTCACAAACATATATATATATACATATATTACCGACAGTACTGATACAAAATCAAAATCGTCAAAATCACTATCATGTCAACTGTTGACCTTTCCCAGTCCAGTTCGGCTTGTATATAATATTACTCTATATATACTATTGTATTTTCACAGTAAAGGTTTTACCTCACATAATATCTCACATAACATTTACATTACTCTATATATACTATTGTATTTTCACAGTAAAGGCTTTACCTCACATAATATCTCACATAACATTTACATTACTCTATATATACTATTGTATTTTCACAGTAAAGGCGTTACCTCACATAACATTTACATTACTCTATATATACTATTGTATTTTCACAGTAAAGGCTTTACCTCACATAATATCTCACATAACATTTACATTACTCTATATATACTATTGTATTGTCACAGTAAAGGATTTACCTCACATAATATCTCACATAACATTTACATTACTCTATATATACTATTGTATTTTCACAGTAAAGGCTTTACCTCACATAATATCTCATAACATTTACATTACTCTATATATACTATTGTATTTTCACAGTAAAGGCGTTACCTCACATAATATCTCACATAACATTTACATTACTCTATATATACTATTGTATTTTCACAGTAAAGGCTTTACCTCACAATATATCTCGCATAACATTTACATTACTCTATATATACTATTGTATTTTCACAGTAAAGGCGTTACCTCACATAACATTTACATTACTCTATATATACTATTGTATTTTCACAGTAAAGGTTTTACCTCACATAATATCTCACATAACATTTACATTACTCTATATATACTATTGTATTTTCACAGTAAATGCTTTACCTCACATAACATTTACATTACTCTATATATACTATTGTATTTTCACAGTAAAGGTTTTACCTCACATAATATCTCACATAACATTTACATTACTCTATATATACTATTGTATTTTCACAGTAAAGGCTTTACCTCACATATCTCACATAACATTTACATTACTCTATATTTACTATTATATTTTCATGGTAAAGACTTTACCTTACATAATATCGAAGCTATGAAATTTTGATATTTATTTTGAGAACAATACCTTAACATCAGTATGAGTGGAGAGAATTATGGCCGGATATGGTGGTTTAAATGCTAAAGGGTTAAAAAATATTTATTTTGTTTGTAACTCACCAATGAAATTGTTGAAAACTACAATGTTGATGTTTTCTCTTTTTCAGTCGGAACCAAACCTGTTACTCTCCATGGAAAGTGACCTTACCTCTGATCTATCTTCTCAAGTTTCTCCCTTAACACAATCTGTTGTGTCACCGGTACCAGATCCATTAAAAGAGAAAGATTGCTCCCTGGGAATTCCGCAGTCTAAATCTGCATCCACATTGTCTCCAGCTACTCAAACCGACCTTTATTCAACAATCGCTCCTGTACAGTTACATCAACAACACCAACCTCTGTCCACTATAAACTTGTTACCAAACTCCCAGTTTTGTTCTCCACACAGTGAGGGCCATGTCGGAGGTGAGAGTCAAGCAGCATCATTACTGACCGACACCTCGGTGCCTGTGCAGCCACCAGAGGTGACTTCTCAGGTGACCAAGCAGATGTACAACAAGATGCTACAAAACTATACCGTGTTGCCTAAGGTGGACACTACTGCACCGGTTGACCCGATAGTGCACCAACCGTTACATCACCAGTATCTCAGTTCAGGGACCACAGTTGTGGCTCCCAGCTACAAAGGAAATGCTGCTAATGCCACCTGCACGGTCAATAAGGACTCAACAGAAGTGCATGCCATTCTCGCTGCGTTGATCAACGATTCGGTAAATTCCTCTCAGACAAGTCTAGCCCCACCCCTACAGGCAATGACAGGCTCTCCCTGTGCACCCCTCACACTATCAATTCCCCGCCACCACAAAGACAATATTGTAGCCAACCCTCTTGTTGATGCTGCAGGAATGCTGGAGATGCAGCATCACCCTCCTGCCCCAGCAGTGGCTCCCTCAGGGTCACGTGTCCATCGAACCATTGACCTACACTGTCCTCAGATGACAGGCAACAGCTATGCTCTACTGAGCAGTGGTGCTACCAGCAGTAACAACCCTGATGGCCTGTCTATGGTGCTGCCCAGAATTGAACCTGGTATTGGTTGTAGCTCGTCATCCACAGACAACCCAGTCCGTGTGTCTACCAGCACCACCACCACCCCTGCTGCTGTTGTCGTGGTGACGTCATCGGCAACGGCCGACCTCCATCACAGCAGTGCTTCCTCCTCTTCTGTAGCCATTAATAGGAGACACTCCTATAGTAACAGTTCTCCCTCCTCCTCCTCACTCTTGCCTACAACTAACAGCAACAACAACAGCAACATCATTAACAGTGGTAACTATCTGAACAATAACAAAAATAACACAAATAACAACAGTAAAAACAGCCGCAGCAGCAGCAGCAGCGGCTCATTTAATCGGAGTCAAGGCTTTATAGTACCCTCCGTAAGTATTAGTGATAATCTTTATTTATTTGGTAGATGGAAACTAAAATGTGGGGTTACTGAGCTCCCAGGTCTTAGAAGACCTCTCCAACCCTACTGTGTACCAGAAGACCTCTCCAACCCTATGTGTACCAGAAGACCTCTCCAACCGTATTGTGTACCAGAAGACCTCTCCAACCCTATTGTGTACCAGATGACTTCTCCAACCCTATGTGTACCAGAAGACCTCTCCAACCCTACTGTGTACCAGAAGACCTGTCCAACCCTACTGTGTACCAGAAGACCTCTCCAACCCTACTGTGTACCAGAAGACCTCTCCAACCCTATGTGTACCAGAAGACCTCTCCAACCCTATTGTGTACCAGAAGACCTCTCCAACCCTATTGTGTACCAGATGACTTCTCCAACCCTATTGTGTACCAGAAGACCTCTCCAACCCTATGTGTACCAGAAGACCTCTCCAACCCTACTGTGTACCAGAAGACCTCTCCAACCCTATGTGTACCAGAAGACCTGTCCAACCCTACTGTGTACCAGAAGACCTCTCCAACCCTACTGTGTACCAGAAGACCTGTCCAACCCTATGTGTACCAGAAGACCTCTCCAACCCTATGTGTACCAGAAGACCTCTCCAACCCTACTGTGTACCAGAAGACCTCTCCAACCCTATGTGTACCAGAAGACCTCTCCAACCCTACTGTGTACCAGAAGACCTGTCCAACCCTATGTGTACCAGAAGACCTCTCCAACCCTACTGTGTACCAGAAGACCTGTCCAACCCTATGTGTACCAGAAGACCTCTCCAACCCTATGTGTACCAGAAGACCTGTCCAACCCTACTGTGTACCAGAAGACCTCTCCAACCCTATTGTGTACCAGAAGACCTGTCCAACCCTACTGTGTACCAGAAGACCTGTCCAACCCTACTGTGTACCAGAAGACCTGTCCAACCCTATTGTGTACCAGAAGACCTGTCCAACCCTATGTGTACCAGAAGACCTGTCCAACCCTATTGTGTACCAGAAGACCTGTCCAACCCTATGTGTACCAGAAGACCTCTCCAACCCTATTGTGTACCAGAAGACCTGTCCAATCCTATTGTGTACCAGAAGACCTGTCCAACCCTATGTGTACCAGAAGACCTGTCCAACCCTATGTGTACCAGAAGACCTGTCCAACCCTATTGTGTACCAGAAGACCTGTCCAACCCTATGTGTACCAGAAGACCTGTCCAACCCTATGTGTACCAGAAGACCTCTCCAACCCTATTGTGTACCAGAAGACCTGTCCAACCCTACTGTGTACCAGAAGACCTGTCCAACCCTATGTGTACCAGAAGACCTGTCCAACCCTATGTGTACCAGAAGACCTCTCCAACCCTATTGTGTACCAGAAGACCTGTCCAACCCTACTGTGTACCAGAAGACCTGTCCAACCCTATGTGTACCAGAAGACCTCTCCAACCCTATTGTGTACCAGAAGACCTGTCCAACCCTATTGTGTACCAGAAGACCTGTCCAACCCTATGTGTACCAGAAGACCTGTCCAACCCTATTGTGTACCAGAAGACCTGTCCAACCCTATGTGTACCAGAAGACCTGTCCAACCCTACTGTGTACCAGAAGACCTGTCCAACCCTACTGTGTACCAGAAGACCTCTCCAACCCTATTGTGTACCAGAAGACCTGTCCAACCCTACTGTGTACCAGAAGACCTGTCCAACCCTATGTGTACCAGAAGACCTCTCCAACCCTACTGTGTACCAGAAGACCTGTCCAACCCTATTGTGTACCAGAAGACCTGTCCAACCCTATGTGTACCAGAAGACCTCTCCAACCCTATTGTGTACCAGAAGACCTGTCCAACCCTACTGTGTACCAGAAGACCTGTCCAACCCTATTGTGTACCAGAAGACCTGTCCAACCCTATGTGTACCAGAAGACCTCCAATCCTACTGTGTACCAGATGACCTGTCCAACCCTACTGTGTACCAGAAGACCTCTCCAACCCTATGTGTACCAGATGACTTCTCCAACCCTATGTGTACCAGAAGACCTCTCCAACCCTACTGTGTACCAGAAGACCTGTCCAACCCTATTGTGTAACAGAAGACCTGTCCAACCCTATGTGTACCAGAAGACCTCTCCAACCCTACTGTGTACCAGAAGACCTGTCCAACCCTACTGTGTACCAGAAGACCTCTCCAACCCTATTGTGTACCAGAAGACCTGTCCAACCCTACTGTGTACCAGAAGACCTGTCCAACCCTATGTGTACCAGAAGACCTCTCCAACCCTACTGTGTACCAGAAGACCTGTCCAACCCTATTGTGTACCAGAAGACCTGTCCAACCCTATGTGTACCAGAAGACCTCTCCAACCCTATTGTGTACCAGAAGACCTGTCCAACCCTACTGTGTACCAGAAGACCTGTCCAACCCTATTGTGTACCAGAAGACCTGTCCAACCCTATGTGTACCAGAAGACCTCCAATCCTACTGTGTACCAGATGACCTGTCCAACCCTACTGTGTACCAGAAGACCTCTCCAACCCTATGTGTACCAGATGACTTCTCCAACCCTATGTGTACCAGAAGACCTCTCCAACCCTACTGTGTACCAGAAGACCTGTCCAACCCTATGTGTACCAGAAGACCTCTCCAACCCTATGTGTACCAGATGACCTGTCCAACCCTACTGTGTACCAGAAGACCTCTCCAACCCTATGTGTACCAGAAGACCTCTCCAACCCTACTGTGTACCAGAAGACCTGTCCAACCCTATGTGTACCAGAAGACCTCTCCAACCCTATGTGTACCAGAAGACCTCTCCAACCCTATGTGTACCAGATGACCTCTCCAACCCTATGTGTACCAGATGACCTCTCCAACCCTATGTGTACCAGAAGACCTGTCCAACCCTATGTGCGCTTACATTTGTCTCTGTCTTTATAACCTATAACTTAGCAGTGAAAGTGATCAATATAATAAGTACCAGACTTCTTGGCCCACTTATTCCTGAGGGGGTCGTGGGGGCAGAGTCCTCAAACCCTCCTTCCAGCAGGTCCTGTCACAAGCAACCATCTCCAACTGATCTGGCTGGATCCCTAAGTGAGACCAGCCAAGCTCATGGATGTTATCCAATGATGTTGCTCGGGGTCTCCTGCCAGTTGGTTTTGCCCAGACTTGATAAGACAAATTTACTGGCGTCAATATGATCGACTAAATCAAGTGGTGCTCCAGCATGGCCACAGTCTAATGACTGAAACCAGTGCAGTGCTCCAGCATGGCCACAGTCTAATGACTGAAACCAGTGAAAGAGTGTAAGGAACGAGAAGGACCAGAGCTGAAACCACATGGTTATGAAGCAAACTTCTGAACATCTCCCCACCACCACATTCACACCACACACACACACCACACCACACACACATACACACCTACACACACATACACACACACACCCCATACACCACCACACTCACACCACCACACACACCACCACACACACCACCACACACACACCACCACACACACACAACCCCCATGCACCACCACACACACCACCACCACCACACACCACCACCATACACACCAGATACACCCCGCCACCAACACCACCCTGCCCCACCCCCACGCACATTTATTGGTATCTTTTGTTTATTACCATTCGTTGTTGTTCTTATTATTGTTGTTTGGTAAATTTCTTCAGAACACACAAGTAGCCAGGAATAAACATCGGTCGACACCTCAGTCAGCATCAACTGTAGAAACTGTGTCTGAGATCCCATCATCATCATTTACAACAAGTCATACATTTCTTGCACAGTTACTAACGACAGGTAAACTTCTTCTCTTCTTCACTTTAGTCAACGATTAACCCTTTCATTACCATATTTCTCCTCCTGCTGCTCCTCCTTGCGGTTCCTGTCAGAAGCAACCGTCTCCAACTGATCCAGCTGGATTCCCAAGTGAGACCAGCCAAGCTCATGGATGTTATCCAACCATCTTGCTCTGGGTCTTCTATTTGTTTGTTTTGTCCATAAAATCTGTCCAGTGATTCTTTCCTGAGACATTCTAACCACATCTCTGTAATATCAGAGCTGTGATCTCTCAAATCTGTCCAGAGATTCTTTCCTGAGACATTCTAACCACATCTCTGTAATATCAGAGCTGTGATCTCTCAAATCTGTCCAGTGATTCTTTCCTGAGACATTCTAACCCCATCTCTGTAGTATCAGAGCTGTGATCTCTCAAATCTGTCCAGAGATTCTTTCCTGGGACATTCCAACCACATCTCTGTAGTATCAGAGCTGTGATCTCTCAAATCTGTCCAGAGATTCTTTCCTGAGACATTCCAACCACATCTCTGTAGTATCAGAGCTGTGATCTCTCAAATCTGTCCAGAGATTCTTTCCTGAGACATTCTAACCCCATCTTTGTAGTATCAGAGCTGTGATCTCTCAAATCTGTCCAGAGATTCTTTCCTGAGACATTCTAACCCCATCTCTGTAGTATCAGAGCTGTGATCTCTCAAATCTGTCCAAAGATTCTTTCCTGAGACATTCTAGCCCCATCTCTGTAGTATCAGAGCTGTGATCTCTCAAATCTGTCCAGAGATTCTTTCCTGAGACATTCTAACCCCATCTTTGTAGTATCAGAGCTGTGATCTCTCAAATCTGTCCAGAGATTCTTTCCTGAGACATTCTAACCCCATCTCTGTAGTATCAGAGCTGTGATCTCTCAAATCTGTCCAAAGATTCTTTCCTGAGACATTCTAGCCCCATCTCTGTAGTATCAGAGCTGTGATCTCTCAAATCTGTCCAGTGATTCTTTCTTGAGACATTCTAACCCCATCTCTGTAGTATCAGAGCTGTGATCTCCCAAATCTGTCCAATGATTCTTTCCTGAGACATTCTAACCCCATCTCTGTAATATCAGAGCTGTGATCTCTCAAATCTGTCCAGAGATTCTTTCCTGAGACATTATAACCCCATCTCTGTAGTATCAGAGCTGTGATCTCTCAAATCTGTCCAGTCATTCTTTCCTGAGACATTATAACCCCATCTCTGTAGTATCAGAGCTGTGATCTCCC
>OZ024761.1:4039248-4066748 GCA_964016885.1 Eledone cirrhosa | reverse complement strand
TGTAGAAATCTAGCTAGAAAGAGTAATTGTAAATATTTCCACGATTTTTTCGTGGAAATATATATTTTTTCACGCTTTTAACACTAAATTACTAATAACATGATGATATATATATATATTTCAGAAGATCCCGTTAAGGGTGAAAGAAGCGATTCTTTGTTTAAACTTTAATCTGTTATTTTAATAAATATTTGCTCTAGGGTTCTTATATATTTGATATATATTTGTCCTTATCGAGTCCTCTTTGGATTTTAGTCTTCACATTTATTATTATTACTATATATATATGTGTGTGTGTGTATAGTGTAGGTAGTACAGTGAAATACTGGTGTTGGTACCGAATCAAGCACTCTATGCACACCCAAGAAGACCTGGGATGAGGTGATAAAAGTTGACCTTACCCAGTTGCACCTCTCAAAGGTGATGACACAGGACTGGGACCTCTGGCGCCAGGCAGTAATACAGAAGACCCGACTTCCCACGGGAACAAGCTGAAGCATATAGACAATATGCCCCCACTCCCCTCCCACTGAAAAGTGGTCGTGGAGGTGTCACGGCAAAAAAGTATCCAGCCCACACTGTAAATGAGGTTGGTGTTAGGAAGGGCATCCAGCTGTAGAAATCAAGCCAGAATCAGTTCCTGTATGAGCAAGATATGGTCACCTGACCTGACGCGGCCCACAACAGGACAAACCATCTAACCCATGCTAGCGTGGAAGTATGGACGTAAAATGGTGATGATGACATATACAAACATATATATATATATATCATCATCATCATCATCATCATCATCAACGTTTAACGTCCGTGTTCCACGCTTGCATGGTTTTGGACGGGGGTATTCCCACTTGAGGCAAGAGTGATTGTCTTGCTCGCATAGGACTGTCTGGCAGGTTTTCTACAGTTGGATGCCCTTCCTAACACCAACCACATTTACAGTGTGGGTCTGGGAGGTTTTTACCGTGTTGCCTACACGGCCACATTACAGCGTGGACTGTGTGTTTTTTTGTCGTGACACCTACACGATCTCATTTGTTTCGGCCTGGATGGCGCTGCACCAACATAACTTTACATAGAACGGGGTGGTGTGGATGGGGTGGTGGTGGTGGGACGGGGTGTATTTTGTTAGAGATGCCTACTGGCTGTAGTAGGTTTTACTATGTATTTAGGTAAGGCAGGTCTTCTCTGTTACTGAGTACCGCCAAAGGTCTCGGTCCAGTGACATTGTCTTAGAGAGGTGTAAGTGTGTGAGGTCGGAGTTTATCAGCTCGTCCCAGGTTTTTCTAGGTCTGCTTATTCCGTGGTTACCGTCTATCTTTATTGCCCTGCACTTTGTTATACAGCTATCGACTTTCATGCGCATCACGTGACCATACCAACGTAGCCTTCTCTCGAGTAAACAACATCTGATCCCTCTTATTTCTAATTTTTTCCTTAGTTCGTTTATGCTTTGCCGTTCACGTATATTACTGTTACACATCCAGCGGAGCATGCAAGCTTCGTTCCTCTCCAGTCTGCGAATATCCTCTGCACACAATGCCCAGGTCTCACTGCCATGCAACATTGCTGTTCGTATGCAGGCATCATACAACCTGCCTTTCATTTTTAGGGAGAACCCTTTAGCAGCTAATAGTGGTATAAGCTCTCTGAATTTTTTCCAACCAGTTCTGACTCTAGCTACTGTACTTTCAGAGCACCCATATATATATATATACATACATACATATATACATACATATATACATATATATATATATATATATATGTAGGAGGTGAGTTTTATTGTAGTACAATAAAGCAATGCAAATATCGGATAAGTAGCACTCAACACTTTATAGGACTGGAGTATAAATAATATAAAATCAAAAGATGGTTAAAAGAGTTCCAAGTATTTTATTATGCGCATTTCAAAAACAAATATCATCATGGGATGATATTTCCGTTCTCATCAGATAAAATAAGGAGACATGATATGAAGCTTAAAAAACACTTGCGAGCAGTGAAGTGTTAAATTAACATTTAACCAACATATGTTGATTTAACACTTCACTGCTCGCAAGTGTTTTTTAAACTTCATATCATGTCTTCCTATTTTATCTGATGAGAACGCAAATATCATCCCATGATATTTGTTTTTGAAATGCGCATAATAAAATACATGGAACTCTTTTAACCATCTTTTGATTTTATATTATATATATATATATATATATATATACATCAAAGAACGAGACAATCACTTGATCACCTATAGATCAGGGGAACACGCCAGTCAGATAGATTATATCCTTACCAGAAGACGTGACAGAGTGTCTGTTGTAAACACTAAATCCCTCCCCCATGAAGAATGCACCTCCCAACATAGACTCATAGTTAGCAACCTCATAGTCAGGACAAGACGTACCCGACAACAGAGGAGGATTATCCTCAGGAGAAAAATATGGAAGCTAAAGGACCCCACAGCCGGTAATAAATTTAAAAGCATATTACTTGATGCTTTTGACAGTAAGGAAGAGCAATTAGAGTTGTACAATATAGAGGAACAGTGGGAATTCCTGAAAGCTAACCTGCTGAAGGCAACAGATTAAATCTGTGGCTGGAGCAGGCCTATAGGCAGGAGGAGAGTAACGTGGTGGTGGAGGAGTCAATCAAGGCCAAAAAGCCGGCTTAGAAAGTATGGCGGGATGGGGGAAGTAGAGAAGACTATCAAGTGGCCAGGAGGGAAGCTAGCAGACAAGTGTGCTTCGCAAGAAGGGAAGCAGAGGAAAAAAAGTTCAAGCACGTTCTACAACACGAGGACCAAAAACGTGAGGTGTTCAGAATTGGTAGGCAATGTGTCAAAGAAAACCGTGATATTGTCAGGGAGAAGTGTGTCCTTAATGATGATGGTGTACTTGCCATCACTGACGCTGATAAGAAGGTAGCTTGGAAGTGTCACTACGAAAGGCTACTAAATGAGAATAAATGGGAGAAAGACAGTCTCCCCCACATCGATCCAATAGAAGGACCAGCAGTGCAAGTTGAAGGTCGTATAATAAGTAAGGCAATCAAAGATATGAAGACAGTCAAGGCGGCTGGGCCTTCGGAAATAGTTGCTGAAATGCTGAAAGCATCTGGAACGGTGGGACACACTATGGTCACCCGGATAGTAAACCAAGTCATACAGAATGGGGTCGTACCGAAGGACTGGCGTAGCAGCATCATCATTAACTGCTACAAGGGTAAAGGAGATGACCTAGATAGGGGAAACTATAGAGGTATTAAATTAATTGACCAGGTCATGAAGGTCACAGAAAAAGTAATAGCGCAACTAATTAGAGAGCGAATTGATCTGGATGAAATGCAGTTTGGGTTTGTGTCAAGCAAAAGTACCACAGACGCTCTTTTCATTGTACGACAACTACAGGAGAAGTACCTAGCTAAAAGTAAACCCCTATACTTAGCTTTTGTTGACTTGGAGAAAGCCTTTGACAGAATCCCATGCCCCATTATCTGGTGGGCTAACAGAAAACTAGATGTTGATGAATGGCTTGTGAGAGCTATACAAGCCATGTATAAAGAAACAGTCAGCAAGGTTAGAATTAACAACAAATATAGTGAAGAGTTTAGTGTAAAAGTTGGTGTTCACCAGGGCTCCGTCCTTAGCCCCCTCCTATTTATAATTGTCCTTCAGGCTATAACAGATATATACGCTGATGATCTAACGCTTATAGCCGAATCAATGGCTGAACTAGAGAAGAAATTCCAAACATGGAAGCATGGCCTAGAATCAAAAGGCCTTAAAATTAACCTGTCTGAGACTAAAGTTCTAGTATGTAGGAAGGAAAATAGGGCACTGGTCCCATCTGGGAAATCGCCATGCTCAGTGTGTAGGAAAGGAGTAGGCAGAAACTCCATTTTATGTCCCAAATGCAAAGTATGGGTGCATAAAAGATGTAGTGGGATCACAGGTAAGCTAACTAAGAATATAGATTTTATATGTGGCCGGTGCTCAGGTGCAATAAGTAGCAGCAAGTGCCCACTGAATACTAGCTCATTCCATTGCACAGATGGTTCTATAGAAATAGTGGACACCTTCCGTTACCTGGGTCAGAAAATCAGCAATGGTGGAGGGTGCTCTGAAAGTACTGTAGCTAGAGTCAGAACGGGATGGAAAAAGTTCAGAGAGCTTATACCACTATTGGCCACTAAAGGTTTCTCCCTAAAAATGAAAGGCAGGCTGTATGATGCCTGCATACGAACAGCTATGTTACATGACAGTGAGACTTGGGCATTGTGTGCAGAGGATCTACGCAGACTGGAGAGGAACGAAGCTTGCATGATCCGTTGGATGTGTAATAGTAATATACGTGAACGGCAAAGCATAAATGAACTAAGTGAGAAATTAGGAATAAGAGGGATCAGATGCTGTTTACTCGAGAGAAGACTACGTTGGTATGGTCATGTGATGCGCATGAAAGACGACAGCTGTGTGCAGGGCAATCAAAATAGACGGTAGCCACGGAGTAGGCAGACCCAGAAAAACCTGGGACGACTTGATAAATTCCGACCTCACACACTCTCCAAGACAATGTCACTGGACCGAGATTTTTTGGCACTATGCAGTAATACAGAAGACCCGCCTTGCCTAAGTGCAAAGCGAAACCTACAGTCAGTAGGCACCTCTAACAAAAATACACCCCCGTCCCACTACCCCCACACCATCCACACCACCCCTTTCAATGTAAAGTTATGTTAGTACCACAACATCCAGTCCGAAACAAATGAGGTCGTGTAGGTGTCACGACAAAAAAAACACAGTCCACGCTGTAATGTGGCCGTGTAGGTAACACGGTAAAAACCTCCCAGTCCACACTGTAAACATGGTTGGTGTTAGGAAGGGCATCCAGCCGTAGAAAACCCGCCAGACAGTCCTATACGAGCAAGACAACCAATCTTGCCTCAAGTGGGAAAATTCCCGTCCAAACCCATGCAAACGTGGAATATGGACGTTAAACGATGATGATGATGATGATGATATACATACATATATATATATACATATATATATTTAAAGAACAAGATTATCAATAATTAAACCTGTATATATTGTGTTCTACTTTGTGTCTCCAGGTACCTTCAGGGAGTAAAGTGGCCAGTACAGCATCTAACTTCTCCAATAGTGTCTTAGCTGCAACCAGGAACCAACCATTTCATCAGGACACCACTGCCTTGACCACTACAAAGCAAGGTCAGTTGAAACTGCAGCAATCTCTTATCTCTATCATTTTATCTACCTCTCTCTCTCTTTCCCTCTCTCTCCCTCTGTAGCTCTCTCTCTCCCTCTCTCCCTCTGTAACTCTCTCTCATCCTCTGTCTCTCTGTAGCTCTCTCTCTCTCTCTCTCTCCCCCCTCTGTCTCTCTGTAGCTCTCTCTCTCTCTCTCTCTCCCTCTAGCTCTCTCTCTCTCTCCCACTCTGTCTCTCTCTCTCTATTTATCTCTCTCCCGCTGTAGCTCTCTCTCTCTCTCTGTAGCCCCCCTCTCTCCCCATTGAATATCTATGTCCCTCTCTCTGTATCTGTCTCCATATGTCTGTGTCTGTTGTGTCAATGTATGTGACTCTGTGTCTTTCTATGTATGTGTGTGACTGTGTGTCTGTATATGACACTCTGTGTATATGTATGTGACTCTGTGTGTGACTGTGTCTATGTATGTGACTGTCTGTATATGTATGACACTCTGTGTCTATGTATGTGACTCTGTGTCTATGTCTGTGACTCTGTGTCTGTATATGTATGACACTCTGTGTCTGTCTATGTATGTGACTCTGTGTCTAAGTATGTGACTGTCTGTCTGTATAAGACACTCTGTGTCTATATATGTGACTCTGTGTCTGTATATGTATGACACTCTGTGTCTATGTATGTGACTCTGTGTCTATATATGTGACTCTGTGTCTATGTCTGTGACTCTGTGTCTGTATATGTATGACACTCTGTGTCTATGTATGTATGACACTCTGTGTCTATGTATGTGACTGTCTGTCTGTATATGACACTCTGTGTCTATGTATGTGACTGTCTGTCTGTATATGTATGTGACTCTGTGTCTATGTATGTGACTGTCTGTCTGTATATGTATGTGACTCTGTGTCTATGTGTGTGACTCTGTGTCTATGTGTGTGACTCTGTGTCTATGTATGTGACTCTGTGTCTATGTATGTGACTGTCTGTCTGTATATGACACTCTGTGTATATGTATGTGACTCTGTGTCTATGTATGTGACTCTGTGTATATGTATGTGACTCTGTGTCTATATATATATACACACACACATTCCATTGCTAAAGCAAGTCTTTTTGTTTTTTCCCCTTTTTAATTCCAGGCAACCAAAGTTTGCAAAATGAAATTAATTCTAAACCAGAGAATCCAATTCTGTGTTTGGGCAGTTCCCTGCCCCAAGGGCAAGACATGGATGTGTCCTCATTTGTAAGTGGTTGTAAAAACATTTCTTTCCATCTCTTGAGATCCATTCTGCATTCTTCATTTACCATCTATTCTTGAATATAAACCGAGGAATGTGACCAAAGAATTGATGGTAAAATGGTGGTGGTGGTGGTGGTGGGGAGGCTTATATTTACTAAAGAGTTACATCTAAACATAAGCTGCCTTGGCTTATAAACGAGGCTTGGATTTTTTCAGACATAAAATAAATGGGGGATGGCTTATTTTCAAGTGTATATGGTAATTTAGCTTAAGAAGATCAAAACCTGTCGTAGTTTACTAATTCTGGACATCTACCCTTGTGTCTGTCTTCATGGCACATTGGACAAATGTCTTCTCCTTGTAGACACTGCTGTTGTGGAAAAATTAGGTGCAAAAAATCACATGCAATTTATCTACCAAACTTTACTCTGGGCTTGAATCTTTTTTTTATTTAAAAAAAAACTGTTTAGTTAAGGAATGTTAAACCCTGCCCACATGTATTGAATGTTTATTCATTTAATGATTTTTAAGCACCCATTTAAGTATATATCATCGTTTAATGTCTGCTTGTAACCTAGTACAACCTGTTGCATGGTCAGGTCGTCGGCGACTAAACCTGCAACCCCACCAAGTTTACTTCGTGAGGGGGGTGATTTTGAACACCGTGATTTTGGACACAGTGATTTTGGACACACAAACAGCAAAACCTAACAAAGGGCGGAAGAACTCATAAGAGTCAACGGCCATCTAAAAAAAGAAAAATCCTGTGAAATCAATGGGTGGCAGTAGTTCCAGCTGCACTCATCTAAAGACTGGTGTAGTGGTTCTGAGAATAATGCAATAGATATAAAGAGTTTCCAAAGATCTCAAAAAAGGGCGAAAGTAAAAATTGTTTGTTTAAACTTTTAATGTGTTCAGATTATAAATATGTATATATATATTTTTCAATACACTGTATGCTTAATTAAAAGCATTTCGAAGACCTTACGCTATTGTTTTAGAGTAGTGACAATCTCACTTACTTTAATTTACAGCAAACAGGGGCAATAAAGCTGACAGAGCTTTGTTTCGCACTTTTTGGTGCTTATCAAAGCTAAGTACTCCACCTGTTTGCTGAAAATCATGAATGTTTGATTCTTATAGAATTCTAGTAATAATCAGGAACTGATTATACAGAGTGGTTGCTGGTCAAGTAAAGTAAGTGAGACTGTCACTAATCTAAAACAATAGCGTAAGGTCTTCGAAATGCTTTTAATTAAGCATACAGTGTATTGCAAAATACACTGTATATACATTCATATATATATATAGCTATTTCAGAGCACCAATTCTAATTTTCAATTTCTGCTTGACCGGCAACCGCTCTGTATAATCAGTTCCTGATTATTACTAGAATTCTATAAGAACCAAACATCCATGATTTCAACAAACAGGAGGAGTAGTTGGCTTTGATAAGCATCAATAAATGCGAAACAGAGCCCTGTCAGCTTTATCTCCCCTGTTTGCTGAAAATTAAAGTAAGTGAGTCTGTCACTACTCTAAAACAACAGCGTAAGGTCTTCGAAATGCTTTTAATTAAGCATACAGTGTATTGCAAAATATATATATATATACATTCATATATATATCGCTATTTCAGAGCACCAATTCTAATATATATATATATATATATATATATATGTGTATATATTCCTCTCTCTCTCTCCTTCAAAGTTCACCAAATACAAATTGTTAACTTATTTCTGTATTATATATTTCTGTATATATCTCCTTGTGAAGGCGTGTGGCTGAGTGGTTAGAGAATTGGATTCGCAATCGTAAGGTTGTGAGTTCGATTCCTGGACCAGGCAATGCGTTATGTCCTTGAGCAAGACTCTTTATTTCACGTTGCTCCTTCTACCTGGAGTTGCGACCGATAGATAGTATTAGCAATTGGAAAGACCAACGGAAACATTGTTCCATCGGTCCGATTTGACGAAAGTCGATCGTTCCTTATATATATATATCTCCTTAAAAGTTGACCCCATCAATGGTGTCATCTTTGATAAACATTGTTAACTTATTCCTATGTGTGTATATTTCTTTGTTTTTCTCCTTAAAAGTCGACGCAATCCAAGGTGTCCTGTTTGAAGCCGAAGCAGAATCGTATCCACCCTAATGAACAGAGACGTGTGTCACATATTTCTGCTGAACAGAAACGAAGAGGCAATATAAAGGTAAGGTGTCCACTCTTGTTGCTTCACACCTAGTGAAGGCCAGTGGCCTATAGGTTACAGTGTTTGACTCAGGTTCATAAGGCCATGGTTTCAATTCTTGGATCAGGTGGCATGTTTTTGTCTTAATCAAGGCACTTTATTTCATATTCCTGTTCATGATAGGACTGGGACCTCTATCATTAAAATACCTGAGAAACTTCCTTTGAAGTGTGACTATGTAGAATACCAGCTAAACCTGCATAGGTGTGAGCAGTTTATACACCTGTAAACTGGTTGACTTGGTACAGTATTGAACATCTCATTGGTCTTTAGTTCAAATCTTCTGAAAGTATTTCATATACAGATAAGTTGCAGTTTTTTTTATCTTCCTACTAAAAGAGTGGAGTCAAAACATCATTTGGGTTTGTTTTTTTGTTTTTTTAATTTAAAAGAAAAACTGTTTAGTCAGAAAATGAAGGTCTGTCAATGCCCCAAACTTTTTTCAGGACCTCTAATACTGGGGAGAGGAAAAGAGGAAGGTATTTCAAACTAGGCACTTGGTCAGAATGCTAGTGTTTCCATTGATCTTTACATTGCTAAAACCATCTATTGGACCAAGGAAACAATGTTTCCATTACTGATACTATCTATTGGACCAAGGAAACAATGTTTCCATTAGTCTTATACTGTGCCATTTAATCCAATACTACAACATGTCTACCAACACAAATATACGAGGGGTCTTCAAAACATGTGAAAAAAGTACATAGCTAAAAATCATATGCGGGGATTCTGACCTCAATACACCTGTACATGCCCATACCAATGTGTCATTACATGTTCTAACATGAACCCTTAAATGTATGTTGTAACGTGGCCCTGCCAGTCAGAAGTCAGCACATGCTCGAGCAACGTAGCCTCCATCAAAACATCAAATTCATGGTGAAGCTAGGGTGGAAGAACAGCCAAACCATTGACACTCTGGAGCAAGTTTATGGGGACAATACCCTAAAGAAATCAACAACCTATAAATAGATAAGTTGTTTTAGAAGTGGAAGAGATGAGGTTGAAGATGATCCCCAGTTGAAGATGTAAAAAATGTTGCTGTGACATGGTTTAAATCAGATGGCCCTCAGTTTTACACAGATGGACTTAAAGTCTGGTATCAACACTTGCAGAAGTATATTGACCTAGATGGAGCTTATGTTGAAAAATAAACAACATAACTTAAACTGTTTTTTCCAATTGTCCTTTTTCCACGAACTTTTTTAAGCTCCCTTGTCGATTTATAATTGTTTTCTTGTTCAAACTATCAGGATTTGAACTCACAATGTAATGAACTAAATATAGTAAACCTATCTCTCTCTCTCTCTCTAATCATGGTTAGTTGAGCTCACCGTGGAGGTTCTTTGTGATCTCTAAAAAACTGCTAGAAATAGCAGCCAAACATTACTATAACCCATTTTCAGTATCAACCTGTATCGCCACCACCATCGTCATCAATACCACCACCACCACTCACCACCACCACCACCACTCACCACCACCACCACCAACACCCACACCACCAACACCAACACCATCACTACCACCACCACCACCACCACCACCACCACCACAACTACACCACCACCACTACCACCAGCAACCACCACCACTAACCACCAACCACCACCACCAACCACCAACACCCACCACCAACCACCACCACACCAACCACCACCACCACACCAACATCACCAACTACCACCACCAACCACCACCACCACCACACCAACCACCACCACCACCACACCAACCACCACCACCACCATGTTATATCATCTGTTCTTCTCTTCCCCAGAATGGTTTTGATGTGCTCCACAGTCTCATCCCATCCCTCAACCAGACTCCCACTGGTAAAGTTAGTAAAGCTACAATGTTACAGAAAGGTAAGCTATCACACACACCTGTACACACACACACCTGCACACACACACACCTGTACATACACACCTGTACACACACACACCTGTACACACACACCTGTACACACACACCTGTATACACACACCTGTACACACACACACACCTTTGTACACAATTCTAGATATACTCTTTATCTAGTCTGTATACCAACACTGACCTTATTCCACAACACAACACCACACGACACAACACCACACAGCACCACCACAACACCACACAATGCAACGCAACAACACCACCACCACCACAACAACACCACCACCACCACCACCACAACAACACCACCACCACCACCACAACAACACCACCACCACACCACCACAACAACAACAACACAACAACAACACCACAACACCACCACCACCACAACAACACCACAACACATCACAACACCACAACACAACAACACCACAACACAACAACACCACCACACAACACAACATCATCACCACCACCACTACACAACACCACCACTACAACACAACACCACCACAACACCACCACCACAACACAACACCAACACAACACCACCACAACACAACACAAAACCACCACCACACAACCACACAACACCACCACCACAACACAACACCACAACACAACACCACACCACAACACAACACAACCACCACAACACACCACCACAACACCACCACTACACACAACCACCCCACCACAACAACACCACAACACCACCAACACAATACCACATAACCACCAACACCACCACAACACAACCACCAATACCACACCACCACACAACCACCAATGCCACACCACAACACAACAACCAACACCACACCACCACAACACCACCACCACAACACAACCACCCCACCACAACAACACCACCACAACACCAAACAACCACCAACACCACAACACAACACCCCCACAGCACCACACAACCACCAACCCCACACCACAACACCACTACACCACAACACAACACCACCGCAACACCACAACACCCACCAACACCACACCACCACACAACACCACCACACCACCCCACCACACAACACCACCACACCACCACACAACCACCAACACCACAGCACAACACCACCACAACACCACACAACCACCAACACCACAGCACAACACCACCACAACACCACACAACCACCAACACCACACCACAACACCACCACAACACCACAACACCACTACACCACAACACAACACCACCGCAACACCACAACACCCACCAACACCACACCACCACACCACACAACACCACCACACCACCACACAACCACCAACACCACAGCACAACACCACCACAACACCACACAACCACCAACACCACAACACAACACAACCACCAACACCACACCACAATACAACAACAATAAATGTTATGATGGTTTTTAATATTTTCCCCTTCCATTGTAGCTGCTGAGTTCTGTAAGAAGATGAAGTCTGAAAGGGTTAAAATGCAGAACGAATCTGAAATTTTAAGATTAGAAATTGACAGTTTAAACTCAGACATAAGGTGAGGACAATATATTGTTGTTAAGGCTAACACCTGTCTACAAGCTCTCTTGGTTGTTTTAGGGGTAGAGGCTCCAGTCCTATCATGTTGTTACAGCTTATAACTCTACAGGGTTAGAGCTAGAGCCAGCCTTCAAAAAGATTGTATCTCATAGTAGCTCTCTTGAGTGTTTCGGGCCCCAGTCCTATCAGCAGACAACTATGTAGGTTTAGCTGACCTCCAAAGAGATATCTCATAGCCCACACTTCAACCTCTCTTTCCATCCATGTCCATCACTGCTCTATTCTTCCTATTTCTAACTTCCTAGGCTAACTATAAACTCACATCTGATCTCTATTTCAGTTACTGCCAGTCCCAGCTACCAGCTACAGGGGCTCCAGTCAGCAGACAAAGGGCTGACCAGATCAATGAAATGTATGACGAATATATTCGATTACGAACCAATCAGAACTGGAAGTTTTGGATTGTATCCTTTATATTGTGAATTGATTTCATCTTAACCCTTTCATTGCCATATTTCTAATGAAAGACACTGCCTATGTCATTAACCCTTTCATTTCCATATTTCTAATGAAAGACACTGTCTATGTTATTAACCCTTTCATTTCCATATTTCTAATGAAAGACACTGTCTATATCATTAACCCTTTCATTACCATATTTCTAATGACAGACACTGTCTATGTCATTAACCCTTTCATTACCATATTTCTAATGAAAGAGACTGTCTATGTCATTAACCCTTCCATTACCATATTTCTAATGAAAGACACTGTCTATGTCATTAACCCTTTCATTATCATATTTCTAATGAAAGACACTGTCTATGTCTTTATCCCTTCCATTACCATATTTCTAATAAAAGGCACTACCTATGTCTTTAACCCTTTCATTACCATATTTCTAATGAAAGACACTATCTATGTCATTAACCATTTCATTACCATATTTCTAATGAAAGACACTGTCTATGTCATTAACCCTTTCATTTCCATATTTCTAATGAAAGACACTGTCTATGTCATTAACCTTTTCATTACCATATTTGTAATGAAAGACACTGTCTATGTCATTAACCCTTTCATTACCATATTTCTAATGAAAGACACTGTCTATGTCATTAACCCTTTCATTGCCATATTTCTAATGAAATACACTACTGCTACCACCACCACCACTACTACCACCACCACTACCCCACTACCACCACCACTACTACCACCACTATCACTACCACCACCACCACTACTACTACCACCACTACCACTACTACTACCACCACCACTACTACTACCACCACCACCACTTTCACAACCACCACCACCATCTCCACCACTACCACCACCACGACTACCACCACCACTACTACCACCACCACTACCACCACCATCTCCACCACTACCACCACTACCACCACCACTACTACCACCACCACCACTACTACCATCACCACCACTACCACTACTACTACTACTACTACCACCACCACCACTACCACCATCTCCACCACTATCACCACCACCACTACTACCACCACCACTACCACCACCACTACTACCACCACCACCACCATCTCCACCACCATCTCTGCCACCATCTCCACCACTACCACCACCACTACTACCACCACCACCATCTCCACTACCACTACTACTACCACCACTATTCCTTAACTCTTTGTCCACAGTTCAGTATGATAACCAGACCACTGTTTACAACATACAACAACATAGTGTCTACAGCTAGTATGGACGAAATGTGTCGGACAGTCATGAATTGGTTTGACCAATACTGTTCCCTTGCTGCTCTCAGACCCAGTTAGTACAGTTAAATTTTACTACTACTACTACTACTACTACTGTCTTATGTTGTAGAATGTATTATTATATTGGTAGGATATATAAGGGCGGTGAATTGGCAGTATCGGTAGAGGGTCGGACGCCATGCCTTGCAGCATAGAGTTACTTCCCTTTACGAACTGAGTTCAAATGCCACCGAGGTGAACTTTGCCTTTCATCTTTACGGGGTCGATAAAATAAAGTACCACTAATACACTGGGTATTTGCTGGCCTTGTGGAAGGAATGTAGATAAGTGGTCAAGGGGAGGTAATCACATAAGCTGGTTTGTTTGAACAGATGAAGAATAGTCTGTATGTATGGAGATAATAAAATTATATAAAGATGTGATTCAATCTAGATGTTAGTATAGTGTCAGGTCCGTATTTCTCAGCGCCGAAGACACTTTGTCCTCGAGGACACACCCTAATTTTGATAACCAAAGATTTGGAAAAAAAAATTAATAATAAACATAAAAATGCAACATTGGGCTTCCAGGACCCATTGGTAGAATTTTGAGGCTTGTTTTAGGTAAAAAGAAGTGTCTTCGAGGCCGGGAAATACAGTATTTTAAAAGAAGTGGATAATATCTGAGTTAACCTAGAGTAAAGTAGATTAAACCCTTTATATCAATGTATTAGCCCTTTAGCAGTTAAACCAGCCATATCCGACCAAAGTTCTCTCACCTCTTTCTCTTCAAACCGGCTGTAACTGGCCACTCATACTGATGTTAAGGTAATTTTCTCAAAATAAATATCAAAATCTCATAGATTTGATATTATGTGAGATATTATGTAAGGTAAAGTCTTTACCACAAAAATACAATAGTATATATAGAGTAATGTAAATGTTATGTGAGATATTATGTGAGGTAAAGCCTTTACTGTGAAAATACAATAGTATATATAGAGTAATGTAAATGGTATGTGAGATATTATGTGAGGTAAAGCCTTTACTGTGAAAATAGAATAGTATATATAGAGTAATGTAAATGTTATGTGAGATATTATGTGAGGTAAAGCCTTTACTGTGAAAATACAATAGTATATATAGAGTAATGTAAATGTTATGTGAGATATTATGTGAGGTAAAGCCTTTACTGTGAAAATACAATAGTATATATAGAGTAATGTAAATGGTATGTGAGATATTATGTGAGGTAAAGCCTTTACTGTGAAAATAGAATAGTATATATAGAGTAATGTAAATGTTATGTGAGATATTATGTGAGGTAAAGCCTTTACTGTGAAAATACAATAGTATATATAGAGTAATGTAAATGTTATGTGAGATATTATGTGAGGTAAAGCCTTTACTGTGAAAATAGAATAGTATATATAGAGTAATGTAAATGTTATGTGAGATATTATGTGAGGTAAAGCCTTTACTGTGAAAATAGAATAGTATATATAGAGTAATGTAAATGTTATGTGAGATATTATGTGAGGTAAAGCCTTTACTGTGAAAATACAATAGTATATATAGAGTAATGTAAATGTTATGTGAGATATTATGTGAGGTAAAGCCTTTACTGTGAAAATACAATAGTATATATAGAGTAATGTAAATGTTATGTGAGATATTATGTGAGGTAAAGCCTTTACTGTGAAAATAGAATAGTATATATAGAGTAATGTAAATGTTATGTGAGATATTATGTGAGGTAAAGCCTTTACTGTGAAAATAGAATAGTATATATAGAGTAATGTAAATGTTATGTGAGATATTATGTGAGGTAAAGCCTTTACTGTGAAAATACAATAGTATATATAGAGTAATGTAAATGTTATGTGAGATATTATGTGAGGTAAAGCCTTTACTGTGAAAATACAATAGTATATATAGAGTAATGTAAATGTTATGTGAGGTAAAGTCTTTACCACAAAAATACAATAGTATATATAGAGTAATGTAAATGGTAAAGGGTTAAATATAAAGTTAATTTAAAATTATGGATTATATTATAACAATTAGTTGAATCTATCCTCTACACCAGAGGTTCTCACATTGGGGGCCACCACCCCAGGGGGGCATTGAGAAGGTCGAGGGGATGGTAGAGATGATATAATAGTATGTTAAATATCAAATGATACATATTATATATATAGTAAAATAAAATATATTTATTTATATCGTTATACTTGGGGAGGGTCATATTGTTGTAATAATATTGCCAGAAATAATAACAGAACACACTCACTGTTTGGTTCGTTTTTGCTTCTGTATCTTTTATATCTCCACAGTTAATTTATTTGGCAATCAATGTTTATCATTGACTGACTGTTAAAAATACAATCAATGATAAACATTGATTACCAAATAAATTAACTATGGAGATATAAAAGATACAGAAGCAAAAACCAACCAAACAATGAGTGTGTTCTGTTATTATTTCTGGCAATATTATTACAACAATATGACCCTCCCCAAGTATAACAATATTTGTTTTGACACACGATTTCATATTAAAACCCTTGCAAAATAAATATATATATATATATGCAGAGGTTATACTTAATTTGTTGGGATTCAACAAGCTTAAAAAGTTTTATAACTGATATAAAGCACTCAACTGATTAGTGGAGTAAAAATACAATATATTAACAAATGGAAACTATATTTATAAAACCATATTTATTTTATTATACATATTTCAAGGGCCACCAATGCGCACATATTTCAAGGGCCACCATGAAAGCGCACCATAATTTGCCTTGGTGGCCCTTGAAATATGTATAATAAAATAAATATGGTTATATAAATATAGTTTCCATTTGTTAATTATATATATATATATATATATATATATAAATATATTTATATATCAATAAAAATAACAGGAGGCTGGACTGGTGTAAATCCTTGAAAGGTTTATTATACTATGATCATTTCAATGACCGGGTTCCATTTGAATCCGGTGATTTCATCAGGTTTTCGAAATATAACAAAGGAATATGTAAAATATTTTTATTGATAATTAACTCTGTACTCGCACCACCAACTACACAAACGAAGACGGGTGAACTGCACTACGTTGAGTACTCTCCACAATATTACACCAAGATTGACCATACGGAATTCTATCCAGTGGTGAACCAACAAACCTGAAGAAAATATATATATATATATATATATATATATATATATATATATGCAAAAGTTCTATTTAAAATTGTTGGGATACAAGTAAATATTTTTATAACTGATATAAAGCACTCGACAAATTTTTGGAGTAGATATACGATATTAATAAATGGAAACTATATTTATAAAACCATATTTATTTCATTATACATATTTCAGGGATACCACATTAAATTATGGTATGCCTTCATCAGACAAAATACAATATATAACAGTTTTACAAATAGGTTTTGACGTACCCTTTAAAATACAACCATTACTTTTGGAGGCTGTCTGGATAGTGATTTGTTCATATAATAAGTCATAGTGTTAAGCACAATTAGAAAAAGACGGAGAGAAAGAAAGAGAAAAGAACAAAGACAGAGAGAGAGAAAGAAAAGAGAAAGAAAACCTGGAGAAATATCGGAGAGAGAGAGAAAAGTATGGAGAAAAGAAAGAGATAGATAAAGATAGGAGGAAATAATAATATTTCCTCCTATCTTTATCTATCTCTTTCTTTGTTCTTTTCTCTTTCTTTCTCTCCGTCTTTTTCTAATTGTGCTTAACACTATGACTTATTATATAAACAAATCACTATCCAGACAGCCTCCAAAAGTAATGGTTGTATTTTAAAGGGTACGTCAAACCTATTTGTAAAACTGTTATATATTGTATTTTGTCTGATGAAGGCATACCATAATTTAATGTGGTATCCCTGAAATATGTATAATGAAATAAATATGGTTTTATAAATATAGTTTCCATTTATTAATATCGTATATATATATATATATATATATATGAGAGTATTGAAGTTTGCTTGAAGCATTGTGGAACAATAAGTAAATATCTTTAAGTCGTTTGGAAGCCTCGACAATGCAAATGGGTAAATCTCCGGGTAACAAGGTCCGGTGGTGGAGAGAGAGATGTAAGTGGGTGTACGTTGAGAAGCGTGGTGTGTATAAGATGTTTGAGATGTGTAGAATGAAGGGAAGAGTATAAAGGATAAAAATAAAAATAACAACACAAGAGAGAGTTACCTTGGGAGAGATTTAATAGTCCCTATATATTTCGGATTCACATCCATCAACTGGGGGGTTTTCCGGGGTGGGGGAAAAGGTTGTCTGTCGTTTCTGAATTTGTTTAGCAAGATTGTTTATATGAAAACATGTGTTGAAACCTAAAGCATAACAATACATATATATAATGTAATATTTTGTCTGTTTCTCTACAGTGGTTTCTAATGCGTTACGGCAAGTGAGTACTTCGACAAGTATCCTCACTGAACCAGAACGATTGCCAGAACAAGCTGCTGCTGCTGTTGGTCTGCAGTCATCCCATGGACGATGAAGGGGCAGGGCCCATCCATGCCCACCACAACTCACAGTACTCAGTTATGACTGACCACTGAATACAACCACTACTACTACTAATGCTACTGCTATTATGAGGAGTACCACTGTCGTCATTGCCACCACTATCAGTCACCCCCCCTCCCCATTTAACCCATGTATGGATACATGTAATGTTGTACCTCTGTTGTTGTATTTTTGGTTCACCTTCACCACCGCCATCTTTGCTGCTGCTGTTACAACCACTACCACTACTACTACTACTACTACTTGAAAACTACCACCACTACTACTACTACTACAACTAATACTACTACTACAGTTACTACTACAACTATAACTACTACTACTGCTGCTGCTGCTGTTGCTGCTGCTGAGGAAATGTCTTATACTTCTTATTTTACCTGTGATGAATATTTCACCCAGAGTCGGACAATGGAGCAGAGTTCTCTCTCCAAAAACATAGTAGTCGTGGTCATTGCTGTGGTCCTTGCCGTGGTCGTTGTCGTGGTCATTGCTGTGGTCGTTGTCATGGTCATTGCTGTGGTCGTTGTCGTGGTCATTGCTGTGGTCATTGCCGTGGTCATTGCTGTGGTCATTGCTGTGGTCGTTGTTGTGGTCATTGCTGTGGTCGTTGTTGTGGTCATTGCTGTGGTCGTTGTCGTGGTCATTGCTGTGGTCATTGCTGTCGTCATTGCTGTGGTCATTGCTGTGGTCATTGCTGTGGTCATTGCTGTGGTCATTGTTGTGGTCATTGCTGTGGTCATTGCTGTGGTCGTTGTCGTGGTCATTGCTGTGGTCGTTGTCATGGTCATTGCTGTGGTCGTTGTCGTGGTCATTGCTGTGGTCATTGCCGTGGTCATTGCTGTGGTCATTGCTGTGGTCATTGCTGTGGTCATTGCTGTGGTCATTGCTGTGGTCGTTGTCGTGGTCATTGCTGTGGTCGTTGTCGTGGTCATTGCTGTGGTCATTGCCGTGGTCATTGCTGTGGTCATTGCTGTGGTCATTGCTGTGGTCATTGTTGTGGTCATTGTTGTGGTCATTGCTGTGGTCATTGCTGTGGTCGTTGTCGTGGTCATTGCCGTGGTCATTGCTGTGGTCATTGCTGTGGTCATTGCTGTGGTCATTGCTGTGGTCGTTGTCGTGGTCATTGCCGTGGTCATTGCTGTGGTCATTGACGTGGTCATTGCTGTGGTCATTGTTGTGGTCATTGACGTGGTCATTGTCGTGGTCATTGCTGTGGTCATTGCTGTGGTCATTGACGTGGTCATTGCCGTGGTCATTGTTGTGGTCATTGACGTGGTCATTGTCGTGGTCATTGTCGTGGTCATTGCTGTGGTCATTGCTGTGGTCATTGACGTGGTCATTGCCGTGGTCATTGTTGTGGTCATTGACGTGGTCATTGCTGTGGTCATTGCTGTGGTCATTGACGTGGTCATTGACGTGGTCATTGCTGTGGTCGTTGTCGTGGTCATTGTCGTGGTCATTGACGTGGTCATTGACGTGGTCATTGCTGTGGTCATTGCTGTGGTCATTGCTGTGGTCGTTGTCGTGGTCATTGTTGTGGTCGTTGTCGTGGTCATTGTTGTGGTCATTGACGTGGTCATTGTCGTGGTCATTGTCGTGGTCATTGACGTGGTCATTGACGTGGTCATTGACGTGGTCATTGCTGTGGTCGTTGTCGTGGTCATTGTCGTGGTCATTGACGTGGTCATTGTCGTGGTCATTGACGTGGTCATTGCTGTGGTCGTTGTCGTGGTCATTGCTGTGGTCATTGCTGTGGTCATTGCTGTGATCATTGCTGTGGTCGTTGTCGTGGTCATTGTTGTGGTCATTGACGTGGTCATTGCTGTGATCATTGCTGTGGTCATTGACGTGGTCATTGCTGTGGTCATTGTTGTGGTCATTGTTGTGGTCATTGACGTGGTCATTGCTGTGGTCATTGACGTGGTCATTGCTGTGGTCATTGACGTGGTCATTGTTGTGGTCGTTGTCGTGGTCATTGCTGTGGTCATTGACGTGGTCATTGTTGTGGTCATTGACGTGGTCATTGCTGTGGTCATTGACGTGGTCATTGTTGTGGTCATTGACGTGGTCATTGCTGTGGTCATTGACGTGGTCATTGCTGTGGTCATTGACGTGGTCATTGTTGTGGTCGTTGTCGTGGTCATTGTTGTGGTCATTGCTGTGGTCATTGCTGTGGTCGTTGTCGTGGTCATTGCCGTGGTCATTGTTGTGGTCATCGTTGTGGTCACCGTTGTCAAGGTCATCGTTGTCGTGGTCACCGTTGTCAAAGTCATCGTCCTGATTCAGGAAAAAATAATTATTTTAAATTAAAAACAACAAAAGCAAAACAAAAAAGAAAAACAAAACAAATTTCGATCATGACCTCTGTGACCTCTGTATATAAATATATGTCTAGGGCTGTCTCGAGTGGAGTGTAGTGTTGAGTGGAGTGAAGTCAAGTGTGACACTATTGTTGACAAGTCCTCTTAAGGCACACCATGTACCCCAATGTTCCTCCCTCTCCCCCCGGGGTCAAGTGTACACACACATCATGTCACAACACATCACAACATACAATGAACAGAAAGGGACTATCATATGGTTGCCTCAAATACTAGAAATAGCAGCCATATCTCTTTCAACCTTCAGGACACTGAACTTGTATTAAGGGGAGATAACTCTCTTGTCACCAACAGCATGCTGAAGGCTAAGTTACCCCCTTAGCATAATCTTAACCCTTCACTTCCCATATTTCTAATAAAAGACACTGCCTATGGTTTTCAAATAATTTTGAAAATAATAAAGAAATTGTGGATATTTAATAACTTAGTTATTATTAATCTGGCATTTGGAACATAACATAACAAAGGTTCTTACATGAAATGAAGATGGAAGGTAAATAGTTTTAAAAGGTGCAGTATTAAAGAAACAAGGGCAGCTTCAGACAGTTTGGAAGAAGTCAGTGATACACAGTAAATAGTTATACGAGAAGACAGGAGGGTCATGGCTGGAAATATGGTTTGTTCAGTAGGCAGCAGGGGGTGGGGAATGTTGCTTTGGGGTGTAACAACAACCACACACTTCTTGAAATAACACGCGTTCTGGTTCTTGTATAATCTGAGAAATCTTAGAGGGGGGGAGGGCGGTGGGAAGATATGCAGCCACTCTTGTTACGCACCCTCAACACTAGGTGGTTATTGTTGGTTTAGGGGTACTGCTGACATAGCAGTTTATAAAGAGACATACATTCATATATATATATATTAATATATATATATATATATATATATAGTAATAATAATAAATGTGAAGACCAAAATCCGAAGAGGGCTCGATAAGGATAAATATATATCTAAAATTATATATAAAAACCATAGAGCAAATATTTATTAAAATAACAGATTAAAGTTTAAGCAAAGAATCGCTGCTTTCACCCTTAACAGGATCTTTGCTTAAACTTCAATTTGTTATTTTAATAAATTATTTATTTTAATAAATTAATATATATATATATATATATATTTATAATATTATGTAATAAACAACACAGTACAATTATTCCATTTACCAAAGGTTTCACGAAGACAGGTGACCTGAACAAAGGTCTCCAAAGTCGTTCATCAGAAAGGAAAATTTAATTTAAATTTAAATTTTCCTTTCTGATGAACGACTTTGGAGACCTTTGTTGAGGTCACCTGTCTTCATGAAACCTTTGGTAAATGGAATAATTGTACTGTGTTGTTTATTACATAATTAAATAGCTCTGTACTATATATAGAGCACTCTTCCTTCCTTTACCTTTTCTACGGAAATACTTTATATATATTATATATACACACACATGTATATATATATATATATATATACACACACACACACACACATGTATATATATATATACACATAATTTCATGTCATACATTCTCATATACATAAGAAATAAATATATATATATATATATATATATACATACACACACACATATATATATACACACACACACATAATTTCATGTCATACATTCTCATATATATAAGAAATATATATACATACACACACATGTATATATATATATATATCCACACATAAATGCCCCCCCCCCTCTTTTTAACATTTTCTTCAGTTCCAGGTGTGATCTGAATTTCTTCTTTTTCTACTCCCTCCTCCATACCTGTCTCTACCCCCCTCTCTACCTGCCCCCCCCCCCTCATACCTGTCTCTACCCTCTCTGTCTACCCCCCCCCCCCCATCTGTTTTTCTTATTTCAATATTTGTAAATTAACCTGTAAAAATATAAAACAACAAAATACAACATAAAATTAATTAATAATATTAATTAATGTTATTAATATCATAATAAATTAATAACAATTAAAACAACAACAAAGAAATTAAAACATTAAAGAAATTTCAAGAAATTAAAATTTATTTACTGAAAAATAATATTTAAAAAAAAGAACAAGAAACATATTTTATTATTATTATTATTATTATTATTATTATTATTATTAGGGCAGTGGATTGGCAGAATCGGTCGTGTTGGACATGCTTGGCAGCATAGTGTTATGGCCCTTTATGTTCTGAGTTCAAATCCCACCGAAGTTAGTTTTGCCTTTCATCATTACAAGGTCGATAAGGTAAAGCACCAGTAATGCACTGGGGGTCGATTTAATCAACTTTCCCCTCCTCCCTCAAATTGCTGGCCTTGTGCCTAAAGTAGAAACATTATTGGTGGATTGGCAGTATTGGTAGAGGGTCGGACACCATGCTTTGATGCATAGTTACGGCCCTTTCTATTCTGAGTTCAAATCCCGCCGATGTTAACTTTGCCTTTCATCCTTACGGGGTCGATAAAATAAAGTACCAGTAATGTACTGAGGTAATTGCTGGCCTTGTGCCTAACGTAGAAACAATTATTATTATCATTATAAGTGGATTGGCAAAATCGGTAGAGCGTCGGACACCATGCTTTGCGGCATAGAGTTACTTCCCTAACCCTAACTTTGCCATTCATCCTTATGGAGTCGATAAAATAAAGTACCAGTAACACACTGGGGTCGATTTGGTCGACTTTACCCTCCCCCAAAATTGTTAGCTGGTTGGCAGTTTGGTAGAATTGTTAGAGCACTGGACAAAACTGTGTTCTAAGTCTTAATATTCTGAGTTGAAATCCTATCAAGGTTGACTATGGTACCATATTCTATCACCAGTCACTATGCTACCATATTCTATCACCAGTCACTATGGTACCACATTCTATCACCAGTCACTATGCTACCATATTCTATCACCAGTCACTATGGTACCATATTCTATCACCAGTCACTATGGTACCATATTCTATCACCAGTCACTATGGTACCATATTCTATCACCAGTCACTATCGTACCATATTCTATCACCAGTCACTATCGTACCATATTCTATCACCAGTCACTATGGTACCATATTCTATCACCAGTCACTATGGTACCATATTCTATCACCAGTCACTATGCTACCATATTCTATCACCAGTCACTATGCTACCATATTCTATCACCAGTCACTATGGTACCATATTCTATCACCAGTCACTATGCTACCATATTCTATCACCAGTCACTATGCTACCATATTCTATCACCAGTCACTATGGTACCATATTCTATCACCAGTCACTATGGTACCATATTCTATCACCAATCACTATGCTACCATATTCTATCACCAGTCACTATGGTACCATATTCTATCACCAGTCACTATGCTACCATATTCTATCACCAGTCACTATGCTACCATATTCTATCACCAGTCACTATGGTACCATATTCTATCACCAGTCACTATGGTACCATATTCTATCACCAGTCACTATGGTACCATATTCTATCACCAGTCACTATGCTACCATATTCTATCACCAGTCACTATGGTACCATATTCTATCACCAGTCACTATGGTACCATATTCTATCACCAGTCACTATGGTACCATATTCTATCACCAGTCACTATGCTACCATATTCTATCACCAGTCACTATGGTACCATATTCTATCACCAGTCACTATGGTACCATATTCTATCACCAGTCACTATGGTACCATATTCTATCACCAGTCACTATGCTACCATATTCTATCACCAGTCACTATGGTACCATATTCTATCACCAGTCACTATGGTACCATATTCTATCACCAGTCACTATGGTACCATATTCTATCACCAGTCACTATGCTACCATATTCTATCACCAGTCACTATGCTACCATATTCTATCACCAGTCACTATGGTACCATATTCTATCACCAGTCACTATGCTACCATATTCTATCACAAGTCACTATGCTAGCATATTCTATCACCAGTCACTATGGTACCATATTCTATCACCAGTCACTATGGTACCATATTCTATCACCAGTCACTATGGTACCATATTCTATCACCAGTCACTATGCTACCATATTCTATCACCAGTCACTATGCTACCATATTCTATCACCAGTCACTATGGTACCATATTCTATCACCTGTCACTATGCTACCATATTCTATCACCAGTCACTATGGTACCATATTCTATCACCTATCACTATGGTACCATATTCTATCACCTCTCAGAACAACCAAAGCTAGTCAAAGACTAGGAAATCAATTTAACTGAATATTAAAAATTGCTGACCTTAGAAATTATTATTATTATTATTATTGTCTTGGTTTCAGCTTGTAATAACCAGGTCCAACCCATAGCCCCTGATTACACGGGGTAGAGATATTGGTACCTTGGGGAAGGCTGCATCCTCTGTTGGTGGTTTGGCAGTATCGGTAGAGCATCAGACACCATGCTTTGCAGCATAGAGTTATGGCCCTTTATGATCTGAGTTCAAATCCACTGAGGTTAACTTTGCCTTTCATCCTTACGGGTCGATAAAATAAAGCACCAGTAATGTACTAGGGTCAATTTAATCGACTTTCCCCTCCCCCCAAATTACTGGCCTTGTGCCTATACTAGAAATCATTGTTATTATTATTATCCTTTAAAGGTTGTGGATTGGCAGAATTGGTAGAGCACTGAACAAAATGCTGTGCAGCATAGTTACGTCCTTTAACATTCTGAGTTCAAATCCCACTGAAGTACCAGTAATGTACTAGTATCAATTGAATCGACTTTCGCCTCCTGCCCCCAAACTGTATGGCCTTGTGCCTCCCCCAGTATCTTCCTGGTACCCTGTAATTCTCTTCATTCACTGTTGTTGTCTTCCCACAATTGCTTAAACGTTGATGTGATAAATTTTATGTGGAAAGAATTTCAGTAAAAATCTTAACAAAAACAAAAACTGTTTCGTCATAATTTCTTTTGATGGCTTCTGTGTGTGTGTGTGGGGGGGGGGGGGTATGTGTGTATGTGTTTCTTTTGATGGCATGGCTTCTGTGTGTGTGTATATGTATGTGTGTATGCATTTGTTTTGATGGTGATGGCTTCTGTGTGTATGTATGTGTGTTTCTTTTGGTGGTGGTGGTTTCTGTGTATGTGTATGTGTATGTGTGTGTTTCTTTTATTTGTGCCGAGAGCACAACAACCTCTCTTGTGTTGGTAACATAATAATTGCACCCAGTACGCTCTGTAAAGTTATTGGTAAAGCAGGGTTTCCAGTTGCAGAAAACTTGCCAACTATCTGAAGGACTGTTCAGTTGTGTCAAAATCTCGACAACTTTCTTAGTGCTGGAGCCACAGGAATGTGGGATGTACCCCAGCTCAGTAGCTTCTGTACTCACTTCACCACCTTCATTATTATCACCAACACCATCATCATCATCACCATCACCATCAGTACCACCATCACCGCCATCATTACCACCACCACCACCACCACCATCACCATCAGTACCACCATCAGTACCACCATCATTACCACCACCATCATCACCACCATCATTACCACCACCATCATCATCATCACCACCACCTCCACCACCACCATCATCATTATCACCATCACCACCACCATCACCATCAGTACCACCATCATCACCATCAGTACCACCATCACCACCATCATTACCACCACCACCATCATCACCTCCACCACCACCATCATCACACCACTACCACCTTCATTACCACCACCATCATCATCATTTAATGTCCATTTTCCATGCTAGCATGGGTTAGAGGAGTCAGGTCAGATCAGGTGACCATGTTCATACAGAATTTTTTGGTTTGGATTCTATGGCTAGATGTCCTTCCTAATACCAACCACTTTACAGCGTGGATTAGGTACAACAAAATGACCACATTACAGGGTGGACTGGGTGCTTTCTATTGTGTCACCAACACAACCACATTACAGGGTGGACTGGGTACTTTCTACTGTGTCACCAACACAACCACATTACAGGGTGGACAGGGTACTTTCTACTGTGTCACCAACACAACCACATTATAGGGTGGACTGAGTACTTTCTATTGTCACCAACTCAACTACATTACAGGATGGACTGGGTGCTTTCTATCGTGTCACCAACACAACCACATTCAGGGTGGACTGGGTGCTTTCTATTGTGTCACCAACTAAAATTAAAACAATTATTATTAACAAAATGATGATGATGTTTTTATCACCTTTTCATAAAATAATATAATGAAATTATTGTGTACAGTGCTCAGGTGCACGACAACTCATCAAAGGTGCATGTATAATACATAGAATAATGTACAAATGTCAGATAAGTGAACAGTGTATGAGTTATGAAATACATGATTGCGTGTGTATGGAGGGGAATATCAGGTATAGTGTTGGTGAATTTCAGGAAGCATGGAGGTTTTAAAGGATGCAGTGTCTCGACAGCTAACAACTGATGCAGGTAGTTTGTTCCATGGAGGTTTTAAAGGATGCAGTGTCTCGACAGCTAACAACTGATGCAGGTAGTTTGTTCCATGGAGGTTTTAAAGGATGCAGTGTCTCGACAGCTAACAACTGATGCAGGTAGTTTGTTCCATGGAGGTTTTAAAGGATGCAGTGTCTCGACAGCTAACAACTGATGCAGGTAGTTTGTTCCA
>OZ024761.1:4029248-4034248 GCA_964016885.1 Eledone cirrhosa | reverse complement strand
TTAGGTCGTCTGCGTATAGGAGTTCCCATGGGCAGCCGGTCTTGAACTCCTCTGTTATAGCCTGAAGGGCAATAATAAATAGTAGGGGGCTGAGAACAGAGCCGTGATGGACGCTAACTTTTACGCTAAATTCTTCACTATATTCGTTGTTAATTCTAACCTTGCTGACTGTTTCTTTATACATGGCTTGTATAGCTCTCACAAGCCATTCGTCGACACCTAGTTTTCTAAGAGCCCACCAGATAATGGAACGGGGGACTCTGTCGAAGGCTTTCTCCAAGTCGACAAAAGCTAAGTAGAGGGGTTTACTTTTAGCTAGGTACTTCTCCTGTAGTTGTCGTACAATGAAAAGAGCGTCTGTGGTACTTTTGCCTGACACAAACCCGAACTGCATTTCATCTAGGTCAATTCTCTCTCTGATTAGTTGCGCTATTACTTTTTCCGTGACCTTCATGACCTGGTCGATTAATTTAATGCCTCTATAGTTACTCCTATCTAGGTCATCTCCTTTACCCTTATAACAGTTAACGTTGATGCTGCTACGCCAGTCCTTCGGTACGACCCCATTCTGTACGACTTGGTTAACTATCCGGGTGACCATGGTGTGTCCCACCGTACCAGATGCCTTCAGCATCTCAGCAACTATTTCCGAAGGCCCAGCTGCCTTACCCGTCTTCATACCCTTGATTGCCTTACTTATTATACTACCCTCGACTAACACTGCTGGTCCCTCTATTGGGTCGATGTGGGGAGACTGTCTTACTCCCATTTATTCTCCTCATTTAGTAGCCTTTCATAGTGACACTTCCAAGCTACCTTCTTATCAGCGTCGGTGATGGCAAGTACGCCGTCATCATTAAGTACACACTTCTCCCCGACAATATCACGGTTTTCCTTGACACATTGCCTAGCAATCCTGAACACCTCACGTTTTTGGTCCTCGCGTTGTAGAACATGCTTGAACTTTCTTTCCTCTGCTTCCCTTCTTGCGAAGTACACTTGTCTCCTAGCTTCCCTCCTGGCCACTTGATAGTCTTCTCTACTTCCCCCATCCCGCCATACTTTCCAAGCCTGCTTTTTGGCCTTAATTGACCCCTCCACCTTACTGTTCCACCACCATGTTACTCTCCTCCTGCCTACAGACCTGCTCCAGCCACAGACTTCGTCTCCCGCCATCAGCAGGTTTGCCTTCAGGAATTCCCACTGTCCCTCTATATTGTCCGACTGTAAATGCTCTTCCTTACTGTCGAAAGCATCAAGTAATATGCTTTGAAATTTATTTCTGGCTGTGGGGTCCTTTAGCTTCCATATTTTTCTCCTGAGGATAGTCCTCTTCTGCTGTCGAGTACGTCTCGTCCTGACTATGAGGTCGCTAATTATCAGTCTATGTTGGGAGGTGCATTCTTCATGGGGGGGGGGGGGGATTTAGTGTTTACAACATACACTCTGTCACGTCTTCTGGTAAGGATATAATCTACCTGGCTTGTGTGTTCCCCGGATCTATAGGTGATCAGGTGATTGTCACGTTTTTTGAAGTTAGTGTTACAGATAGTTAGGTTATTTGCATCACAGAATTCCAGGATTCTGGAGCCTTCCTCATTTCTAGTACCAAACCCATAGCCTCCATGGATTTCGTCGTAGCCGTCACAATGTTGTCCAACGTGACCATTTAGGTCGCCTGCGATAATTATATAGTCACTGTCGGATATTTGGGAGGTAGTTAGCATCAGTGTCTCATAGAATCTGTCTTTTATAGTGCCGGGCAGTCCGGATTGGGGTGCGTACGCAGATATTACTGTCACCGTAGTTCTATTGAGGACAAGTCGTAATTTAATTATTCTGTCGTTCACTCTATTTACGTCTATTATCTTATCTGCCCACTTTTCTGCTACCATGATTCCTACTCCACCCAGCCCATCGTCGTTTCCCACCCAGAAAAGCTTATAACAGCGTTTTTTACCCTCAATGAATCTAGCAGACCCACCCCTCCACCTGGTCTCTTGAATACAACAAACATCGACCTCCTTACGTTCAAGCATTTCTACAACCTCGTTAGCGCGACCCTTTAGGGTGCCTACATTTATGGTACCAGCTCTGAAGTTTTGGATTGCGGTGGGGGGCGGGGGGAGATGGGGTTATGTTAGCCATCCGCGGTCGAAACAAAGAGGAGTGCTCGCATTCTCGTCCACGAGGTGAATTTGTCTTTAACTTTGGCATTTTCGCTGAGCGTCCAGATTTTTCTCTCCCTTCCACTCTCCAGGATTCCGCAGTCCATCCATCCATCATATATCGAAAGGCAAGCGATAGTATAGGCCTCTGGCTTATGATTGGTCCACGTAATAACAACGGTGGTGTGTGGGGGCGGGTGGGAGGGGTGTTGGATAGCTAGCTGGAAGGTTAGGATTGTTTATATATACATATATATACATATATACATATATACATATACATATATATATATACATATATACATATATATATATACACATATATATACATATATATATGTATATATATATATGCACAAACTCCCATTGCTGCCATTAACAAACAAACAAATTAACAACACACCAAAACAATTAAAACCATCCACTCTCGCCTCTACATTTTTGCTTAACGCCCAAGGCATCAGCCCTTCCACCAATACTCAAAAATGGAAGATCAAATTCCTGGAGGACTGGATTGATGTCCATCCAAACCACATCCCTTTCTTCGTCCTCACTGAAACCCATCTCAGTAACCTCCACTTGGAAGCCGAGGTGAAAGTGAAAAATTTCAAAGCCATCCGTGCTGATCGCGCTGGCAGAAGAAAGGGCGGGACTGCCATTTATGTCCATAATTCTTTCTCAACAGAGGCTATGAACATATTCACTAATGGATACTGTGAAGCAGTCACTGTATTCAGTCAAACCAACAACCTAATAGTAGTTGGGCTCTATAGGCCACCCCAAACGCCTGTACCATGCTTCAAGGAATGCCTCAACAGCATAAAGTGTTTCATCCAAGAGTGTCACCCTGACAACATCTTAATGATGGGGGACTTCAACCTCCCCGGAGTTGACTGGTCCACAAACAGCCTGCCACCAGGTTCTTCTGCCTCAACCTCTGACAGGGAAGCAGTGGAATCGCTTCTTGACTTCATGGATGATTTCTTCCTATCCCAACTGGTGCTCGAACCAACGAGGTGCCACAAAAACGTCCTAGACTTAATTTTCAGCAATCACACTGACAATATCCACAATATTGCAGTGGAGAAAACTCTACTCTCTGATCATGACATGGTTCTCTGTGATCTGAGATTCCACCATCCAATATACAAACCCAATGTCATCTCTCCTTTCCATCCGTTTGACGCTATGGATTTCCACAATGCAAACTGGGAAGCGATCAGTCATGATCTTGCACATGTCGACTGGTCCTTCACGCACACTCATACACCCACTAACATCAAAAAGTCCTGGCAGACATTTGTGGACACTGTTACAAACATATGTGCAACACACACCCCATTAAGAACTATAAACAAATCTAAGAGCAGAATCCCTAGCAATAGAAAAACGCTCATCAGAAAAATTAAGAGAACGAACAAAAAAATCAACAAGCTGAAATACTGTCAGCAGCAACACATCAACTTGACTGCCATTTCATCACTAGAGATTAAAAAACATAACCTCCAAAACAACATAATGTCCCTCATCAACAATCAGAAGAGCTGAAGAGGCCTGGGCCATTGAGAAGATCAAACTCAATCCCAAAGTGTTCTTTTCATTTGCAAAAAAACACAAAATCACTGGCTCTACTGTTGGCCCTCTAATTGATGAAAATGGCACTCTTAAAGACAATGCTAAAACCATGGGTGAGATACTGCAGAAACAATACTGCTCTGTTTTCAGCAATCCTGATATGGCCGATCTGGGCTGTATCGGCGATGTTACTCCCCATTACACCTTATCGGACATAACGTTTGGCGCCCCTGATGTCTTAGCGGCAATAAAGGAAATCAAGCATAATTCAGCAGTAGGTCCCGATAGGTTCCCTGCTTGTGTCTTGAAGGCGTGTCAACACCAACTTGCTTCTCCTCTTGCCAATCGGTGGCGGAACTCACTGGATGCTGGATATGTGCCAGAAAACCTTCTATCCCAGTCTGTTGTCCCAGTTTTCAAAAAGGGAAACAAATCCCTTGCCGTGAATTACCGTCCAATCTCACTCACCTCTCATATCATTAAGGTATTTGAGAGAGTGGTGAGATCGCGAATGACCCACTTCCTTGAGAGTAACAATATGCTGAACTCCAACCAGCATGGATTCCGTAATGGAAGGGATTGCCTGACGCAGCTACTGCATCACTTTGATGACATTTTGAGAGCCTTGGGAGAGGGTTCCAACACTGATGTTATCTACCTTAATTTCAGCAAGGCCTTTGACAGGGTTGATCATAACATTCTACTGAGAAAACTGTCCAATATTGGTGTCACTGGAAAGCTGCTGCAGTGGATCAAGAGCTTCCTGTCAAATAGAACCCAACATGTTGTAGTTGAAGGAGTCAAATCCAGCCCAGCCAAAGTCAGTAGTGGGGTCCCACAAGGCACTGTGTTGGGCCCACTTCTCTTCATCATCTATATTAATGACATCACTGACATCATCAAACACAGCAACATTAAAATTTTCGCTGATGATTCCAAGCTCCAAAAGGTCATCAATGGCGTGGATGACCGGATAAGCCTTCAGTCAGACCTACTGGCTGTTACCCAATGGGCGGAAAAGAACAACATGTTACTGAACGAAGACAAATTCGAACTGATCCACTTTGGAAAAGAGGATGCTCTGAAACTCCCGTACTCCCTTCCCTCCGGGGAAACTCTCGTGGCATCTAACAACATCAGAGACTTGGGAGTAACCGTGGACAGCAACATAAGCTGGGCCACGCATATAAGCAGCAAAGTTGACATGGCCCGCAGAATGTGTTCCTGGATCCTCAGAACCTTCCAGTCGAGAGATTC
>OZ024761.1:4014248-4021748 GCA_964016885.1 Eledone cirrhosa | reverse complement strand
CAAAGTTCTTTCGTTGCACATCTGCAACATCGTCAGTGGTGCTATTGTTTCCTCCCGTTGCATTGTATTTTCTACGCCATCTTTATTTAGTCTGTTTATATATTTATTTATTTGTTTATTTTATTTTGTCTTCTTTGGCGCATGCGTTTGCGTGTGTGTATAGTGTTTTGTTTGATGTGCGTTCGTGATTGGGTGACTGTGTATTGGTTAATGTATTCTATCTTTACTAGTGTGTGTTTATATGTGTTTGTTGTTATTGTGCTTGTGTATGTATTTATTTATACTTCTCTTAGGTCAGTGGTTGTTTGTTTGGTGTTGTTGTTATTCCATTCATTCTTTCTGTTTAGCCTTGGCCTTCTAAGTTCTATTTCACTGGCCTCTCTGATTTGCCTATCTGCTGGGTCATTTCTATGTTTAGATATTATTCTAATTTCTATGTTGTCTATGTTACCATCGTGTTGTGGTCTGGCATGTTCGTATAGTACTGAACTGTTTTTTCATCCTTTTAGTTCCCCCCACTGTTGCTCTATCCTTTCACCTATGCTACGAGCTGTCTCGCCTATGTATGTTGTTGTCATGTTTCTGCAAGTACCCTCTGTACTACATTTCTAGTTTTACAGTTTATCCAGGGTTTACCTTACATATGATACATTTCCTATTAGTACAGTGGGTTTTCTTAAAAGGGTAGGTTTTGCTGATCAGGGATTTTATGGTGGTTCCTGGCTTTTCTACCACCTTAATCTTTAAGTGGGTCTTTCTGAGGGTCTTTCTACACTGGTTAGCTAATTTAGGGGTAGCGTCCACAAACATGACACTCTGGTATCTCTGGTTGTCGTACCATGAGGTGGCTTTCCCTATCTTATGTCTAGCCCTATCTAATCTATTCCATGATTTGCTCCTGTATAATGGGCAAATTCCTTTCATGTCCAGTTCTATGAGGGTCTTATACTTCTCCGTGGCTCCTTCGTATACTCTGATTCTGTCTCTTTGGTTGTAGCCAGAGAACTGCATGCGGTTGATGAAGTGTTGGATGTGTCTTTCCATTTCTGTTGGGTCGCACATGTGGGACATGTTCTTCATCACTCGTACCAAGTCTGCGATCAGAATATTAAATTTTAGCACTACTGGACATTGCTGAGTTTTTGAGTATCAGGTATTTGGAGGCCATGGGTTTAGCATAGTGTGAGTGGAGAATTTGGGCTCTCTCGTCTATAGTGTTAATCCAGAGTTCCATGTCTAATACAGGTAGTCTATTGTTAGGGTGTTTGGAAGGGAAGTCGATAGTTACAGTTATACTCTGGTGTATGGAATTAGCTATCTGCTGGATGCTTTCCATTGTGCTACGTTCTAAATCCAACTTGTTAGTGCTTGAACAAAGACTGCGTTACACTATCTTATGTAATCAGTAACGTAATCGGGGTCGATGAAAAAAGTACCAGTAATGCACTGGGTAATTGCTGGCCTTGTGCCAAAAGTAGAAACAATTATATATAAACTGCATTAGAAGAAAGTTAGTGACGGAAAATTAGTATGTTTATTTAAGCAATCGCCACTGGAAGTGTTGACATTTCAGAAATTTTAAAGAAGTGAATCTTTAAATAAACAAAATATATTTAATAAACAGCCACGAAATTTAGTAGATGTAATATTCATTCATTATTTATTCAAAGTAATCCAAATAATTTTACAAACGGGATAAAAAAAATAAACCGTACGCAATCCCACAGACCTTCCTTTATTATAGTTTAGATTATTAATTAATTCTATCGTGCAATGCCTGTGTGTGAATATAATTTTTAAAGTGAGGAAAGACTGTGCACTGAGCCAATCCCACTCTCTGAGCTACAGTAGCTATAACCCTAAAAGAAGAAAAGATCAACATCATCGGTAACTACTGAGCCACAGGTTTTATATCAGAGTTATCCTAGTTTCCTGAGTTGCCTTCTCCTAGAAGAATGCCCTGACAAAGGCTAGGGGTCCTTCACTCCCAGTGGTTTAACCATGCGATCGGGTGCCCAGCCCGACTATTTCTATGTCCCCGTTCATATACATACACATGCACCCATGTATACACACATATACATATACACACATATGTACATGTGTATATACATATTTACACACTTTTGGATGGCCATTGACTCTTATGAGTTCTTCAGCCCTTTGTCAGGTTTGGGTTTTTGTCCTGCAGTGTGTCCCAAATCACCCACATACATATATATATATATACATACATATATATATATACATACACACTTTATTTCACATTGCTCCAGTTTACTCAGCTGTAGAAATGAGATGATAGGGACTGGGATCCCTATCATTCCACTGCAAAGTGGTCATGGAGGTACCACGGCAAAACAGCACCTAGCACTCACTGTCAATGAGGTTGGTGTTAGGAAGGGCATCCAGCTGTAGAAATCAAGCCAGAATCAATGTCTGTCCCACCCTTGCAAGCAGGGAAAAGCGGTTTTAGGGGTTTTTTGAGGCGTTTCGTCAGACTGATTTCCTTGAAATTGTAACTATGTATTAGTCAGTCTCTTCTTCATACCATGAGCAAAGATTAAAAAATCCAACTTTTTTATGGTCTAGGGCTCGCATTAGGTGATAAACTTCATTTTTTCAGCTTTTTAGGGCTTTTTTGAGGTGTTACGTCTAGTCGATTTTCCCGAAATTTCAAGGCATATTGTGCACATAAAAAAAATTCATTTTCTTGATCCCCTAGGGCTCGCATTAGGTGAAAACCTGCATTTTTCCTGTTTCATCGAGGAAAATCTTAAAGATTATCCAGCCATCAGAGTATTCGATTTATTTTCTTTACATAATGTCCAGGCATGCAGCTTTTCCACGATTAGGTCTGTTGGCGGCCCACGTTCCAAAATACCTTATCCCGTGCAACGCCGGGTAGCACTGCTAGTATATATATATACATAGATACATATATATACATACATATATATAGATACATATATATATATATATATATATATATATATAGATAGATAGATAGATAGATAGATAGATATATAGATAGATATATATATACATACATATATATATATACATACATATATATATATACATACATATATATATATACATACACATATATATATATATATAATATATATATATTTATTAAATTAACAGATTAAAGTTTAAGCAAAGAATCGCTGCTTTCACACTTAACGGGATCTTCTGAAACTAAAAAAGACAATCTGTGAACGCAGAAGTAAATATTTCAAAAAACGTTGCAACCGGAGGGAGACAGGAAGATGATATTTTGGTTCGTGGAAACGTTCCCTGGCAAAAAAACGGAAAAAGCGAAGGTAATACGTCATTATTTGGAGCGGTGAAAACAATTACATGCAAAGACATATATAATATATATATATATAATGAAAACATTTTATTTTTTTGCAGGGTGTATCAAATAGATTCATCCTATTTACACACACACATATATATATATATATATATATATATATATGTTTATATATATATGTTATATATATATATATATATATATATATATATATATATACATATATAATGTTTATATTTATATATATGTTTATATATATATATATGTTTATAATGGCTTGTGAGGACAGTGCAAACTTTGTACAGAGGTGCTGTCAGTAAAGTCAGGGTAGGAATGGAGTTTAGTGAGGAATTCCAGATACAAGTAGGAGTACATCAAGGTTCGGTCCTCAGCCCGCTCTTGTTCATTATAGTCCTCCAAGCCATAACAGAGGAGTTTAAAACTGGCTGTCCATGGGAACTTCTCTATGCTGACGATCTGGTTCTTATAGCAGAATCAGTAGAGGAGCTAGAGAATAAATTCTGGCTATGGAAACAGCAGTTGGAATCAAGGGGACTGAGAGTGAATCTAGCTAAGACAAAAGTGTTGATGAGTAGAAAAGAGGACAAAACCCTGATTCCGTCAGGGAAATGGCCATGTTCGATATGCAGAAAAAGATCTGGCATAAATTCTATAAAATGCACACAAGGCAGATCTTTGGTACACTAGAGATGTAGCGGGATAGCAGGCAAACTAACAGGTAGGGAGAAATATGTATGCAGTAGATGTACAGGGAAATTAGACAGTAGAAGTCGCATTGATAGACACATTTTTCAAATGCGGCGGGTGCTATAGAAGGGGGGGTGATAGCTTTCAGTACCTAGAAGATCAGATTAGCATGGGAGGGGGCGTGTTCCGAGGACATAGTATCTAGAATAAGGACGGGTTGGAAGAAGTTTAGGGAGCTGCTTCCTCTGCTGACGAAGAAGGGTTTCTCCCTGCATACGAAAGGCCGGTTATATAATGCCTGTGTGAGATGCACGATGCTGCATGGTAATGAGACATGGGCAGACACTACAGAGGATATGCTCCATTGGATGTGCAATGTCAATGTACGTGAATGACCCAGCATGAATGTGTTGAGAGAGAAACTGTGTCTGAGAGGGATAGAATGTAGTGTATGGAAGAGGAGACTGAGGTGGTATGGACATGTGATGCGCATGGAGGATGACCGATGGGTGAAGAAGTGCCAGGAAATGGCAGTTGAAGGAAGACGTGGTAGAGGTAGACCACAAAAAACATGGGCGGAGGTGGTGAGAACAGACCTCAGATCGCTGAAGCTCACGGTGGAGATGACGAAGGACCGTGACAAGTGGAGAGATGCTGTGCTGAATAGGACCTGTCCCACCCTTGCAAGCAGGGAAAAGTGGAAGTAAAATGATGATGATGTTTATATATATATATATATATATATGTTTATATATATATATATATATAAACATATATATATATATATATAAACATATATATATATATATATAAACATATATATATATATATATAAACATATATATATATATAAACATATATATATATATATATATATATATATATAAACATATATATATATATATAAACATATATAAACATATGATGATGATGATGATATATATATAAACATATATATATATATATATGTTTATATATATATATATATGTTTGTATATATATATATATATATATATATATATGTTTATATATATATATATATATATATATGTTTATATATATATATATATATATATATACATATATGTTTATATATATATATATATATATATGTTTATATATATATATATATATATATATATATATGTTTATATATGTTTATATATATATATATATATATATACATATATATGTTTATATATATATATATATATATGAAGGTGGAAGACTTACGTAGACTTATGTAGATTAGAAAGAAACGAAGCCTGCATGCTCCGATGGATGTGTAACAGTAATATACGTGAACGACAAAGTATAAATGAATTGAGAGAGAGACTGAGCATAAGAGGAATCAAATGCTGTGTGCAGGAGAGGCGGTTGCGTTGGTATGGACATGTGATGTGTATGAAGGATGACAGCTGCATAAAAAGGTGCAGAGCACTAGAAGTTGATGGAAACCGCGGAGTGGGGAGACCCAAGATGACCTGGGATGAGGTGATAAAAGCCGACCTTACCCAATTACACCTCTCAAAGGCAATGACACACGACCGTGACTTCTGGCGTCACGCAGTAATACAGAGTACCTGACCTCCCATGGGTACAAGCTGAAGCATATAGACAATATACCCCCACACACGCCACCACAAGGTGGTCGTGGAGGTGCCACGGCAAAAAAGCACCCAGCCCACACTGTAAAGTGGACGTGTAGGCGCCACGAAAAAGCACCCAGCACTCACTGTAAATGAGGTTGGTGTTAGGAAGGGCATCCAGCTGTAGTAATCAAGCCAAATCAGCTCCTGTATGAGCAAGGCATGGTCAGCCGACCAGACACTGCCCACAACAGGACAACCCGTCTAACCCATGCTAGCGTGGAAGAACGGATGTAAAACGGTGATGATGATGATGATGATATACATATATATGTTTATATATATCATTTCATCATCATCATCATTTCATTTTACGTCCGCTTTTTCCCTGCTTGCAAGGGTGGGACGGGAACTGATTCTGGCTTGGTTTCTACAGCTGGATGCCCTTCCTAACACCAACCTCATTTACAGTGAGTGCTGGGTGCTTTTTTGCCGTGGCACCTCCACGACCACTTTACAGTGGAATGAGTAAACTGGAGCAATATGAAATAAAGTGTCTTGCTCAAGGAAACAACACATCACCCGGTCTGAGAATTGAACTCACAACCTTTTGATTGCAAAGCCAATGTTCTAACCACAAAGCCATGTGCCTCCATATATATATATATAGACATATTTATTGACTTGTATCGAGACAGACAAATTGTATTCACTTTTATTAGTTTATTTCATTAATAGCTAACTTTGTCTGTTGCAATGTAAACACATTTCGTGTTTATCATATACTTTAAATGTATTTAACTGCTCGGAAGAGCCCCTTCCTGGAGCTTAATTATTGTAAACGACTGAGAGTTTATTCTCAAAATATAATATAATGTATAGCTCCTTTATTGTAAGAGCTGATCCTTAATCCTGCATAAGCGGCTGTTATTTCTAGCACCGTGAATGTGGGATAGCTAGTTTTGGCCTGCCTACCCACGTGTAGTCAGTCCTGCAAAATTTTTGATGTGAGATAGACTAATCTTACTGGATTCCTGTTGATATGCACAGATGATTTGGATATTTCACTCTTTTATTTCTATTCCATTTCGATTCTCTTTATTTTTCAATTCACATTCCACCATTGCGAAACTTATTTGGGTTTCGAGGTTCAAATTCGTCTACAGAACAGGTTTGAATTTTGAAATTTAAATATGTCCAGGAATCATGGCAGTTGCCAATATAAGCTTGTCTTTATTGACTTGTATCGAGACAGACAAATTGTATTCACTTTTATTAGTTTATTTCATTAATAGCTAACTTTGTCTGTTGCAATGTAAACACATTTCGTGTTTATCATATACTTTAAATGTATGTTTATATATATATATGTTTATATATATATATATATATGTTTATATATATAAAATATATATATAATATACATTCCTGACCTGACTGTAATACCGACCTTTCCTCCTCTTTCTTTCTGTCTTTCTTGTTATAGCTGACATTAACCCTAACTTCTCTTCTTCTTCCTTTTCTTCCTTCCCCTTTTTTCTCTCTTCTTTCTTTTTTTCTTTTTTCTTGTGGCATGATATTAACGCTGACTTATGTTCCTATTCCTTTCTGTTTTCCTTTATTTGTCCGGTAGTAGCACACTGTAAGCTTTAGCCACGTCACTTGAGGGTGACCGGCAAAGGTGGAAGATGTTGGATGGCAGTCGTCCTCGGGTCTTTGATTTTCAGCCCCATGGATTTTATCTATTACATTCACTTATTATATTTTGAATACCTGATGATATCACCGGATTCATATGGAACCCAGTCATTGAAATGATCATAGTATAATAAACCTTTCAAGGATTTACACAAGTCCAGCCTCCTGTTATTTTTATTG
>OZ024761.1:3956371-3968871 GCA_964016885.1 Eledone cirrhosa | reverse complement strand
TGTACTTTTCAAGAATGTTTTGCTAATGTGGTTTCATGTGGTACAGGATGTTATGAGTTAATGTGATGCAGTCATAGTGTTGTTTTGTACTTTACAAGAATGTCTTGCTAATGTGGTTTCATGTGGTACAGGATGTTAAGAGTTAATGTGATGCAGTCAAAGTGTTGTTTTGTACTTTACAAGAATATCTTGCTAATGTGGTTTCATGTGGTACAGGATGTTATGTGTTAATGTGATGCAGTCATAGTGTTGTTTTGTACTTTACAAGAATGTCTTGCTAATGTGGTTTCATGTGGTACAGGATGTTAAGAGTTAATGTGATGCAGTCATAGTGTTGTTTTGTACTTTACAAGAATGTCTTGCTAATGTGGTTTCATGTGGTACAGGATGTTAAGAGTTCATGTGATGCAGTCATAGTGTTGTTTTGTACTTTTCAAGAATGTCTTGCTAATGTGGTTTCATGTGGTACAGGATGTTATGAGTTAATGTGATGCAGTCATAGTGTTGTTTTGTACTTTACAAGAATGTCTTGCTAATGTGGTTTCATGTGGTACAGGATGTTATGAGTTAATGTGATGCAGTCATAGTGTTGTTTTGTACTTTACAAGAATGTCTTGCTAATGTGGTTTCATGTGGTACAGGATGTTAAGAGTTCATGTGATGCAGTCATAGTGTTGTTTTGTACTTTTCAAGAATGTCTTGCTAATGTGGTTTCATGTGGTACAGGATGTTATGAGTTAATGTGATGCAGTCATAGTGTTGTTTTGTACTTTACAAGAATGTCTTGCTAATGTGGTTTCATGTGGTACAGGATGTTATGAGTTAATGTGATGCAGTCATAGTGTTGTTTTGTACTTTACAAGAATATCTTGCTAATGTGGCTTCATGTGGTACAGGATGTTATGTGTTAATGTGATGCAGTCATAGTGTTGTTTTGTACTTTACAAGAATGTCTTGCTAATGTGGTTTCATGTGGTACAGGATGTTATGTGTTAATGTGATGCAGTCAAAGTGTTGTTTTGTACTTTTCAAGAATGTCTTGCTAATGTGGTTTCATGTGGTACAGGATGTTATGTGTTAATGTGATGTAGTCATAGTGTTGTTTTGTACTTTACAAGAATGTCTTGCTAATGTGGTTTCATGTGGTACAGGATGTTAAGAGTTAATGTGATGCAGTCATAGTGTTGTTTTGTACTTTACAAGAATATCTTGCTAATGTGGTTTCATGTGGTACAGGATGTTATGTGTTAATGTGATGCAGTCATAGTGTTGTTTTGTACTTTACAAGAATGTCTTGCTAATGTGGTTTCATGTGGTACAGGATGTTAAGAGTTAATGTGATGCAGTCATAGTGTTGTTTTGTACTTTACAAGAATATCTTGCTAATGTGGTTTCATGTGGTACAGGATGTTATGTGTTAATGTGATGCAGTCATAGTGTTGTTTTGTACTTTACAAGAATGTCTTGCTAATGTGGTTTCATGTGGTACAGGATGTTAAGAGTTAATGTGATGCAGTCATAGTGTTGTTTTGTACTTTACAAGAATATCTTGCTAATGTGGTTTCATGTGGTACAGGATGTTATGTGTTAATGTGATGCAGTCATAGTGTTGTTTTGTACTTTACAAGAATATCTTGCTAATGTGGTTTCATGTGGTACAGGATGTTATGTGTTAATGTGATGCAGTCATAGTGTTGTTTTGTACTTTTCAAGAATGTCTTGCTAATGTGGTTTCATGTGGTACAGGATGTTAAGAGTTAATGTGATGCAGTCATAGTGTTGTTTTGTACTTTACAAGAATATCTTGCTAATGTGGTTTCATGTGGTACAGGATGTTATGTGTTAATGTGATGCAGTCATAGTGTTGTTTTGTACTTTTCAAGAATGTCTTGCTAATGTGGTTTCATGTGGTACAGGATGTTAAGAGTTAATGTGATGCAGTCATAGTGTTGTTTTGTACTTTTCAAGAATGTCTTGCTAATGTGGTTTCATGTGGTACAGGATGTTATGAGTTAATGTGATGCAGTCATAGTGTTGTTTTGTACTTTTCAAGAATGTCTTGCTAATGTGGTTTCATGTGGTACAGGATGTTATGAGTTAATGTGATGCAGTCATAGTGTTGTTTTGTACTTTACAAGAATGTCTTGCTAATGTGGTTTCATGTGGTACAGGATGTTATGAGTTAATGTGATGCAGTCATAGTGTTGTTTTGTACTTTACAAGAATGTCTTGCTAATGTGGTTTCATGTGGTACAGGATGTTATGTGTTAATGTGATGTAGTCATAGTGTTGTTTTGTACTTTACAAGAATGTCTTGCTAATGTGGTTTCATGTGGTACAGGATGTTATGAGTTAATGTGATGCAGTCATAGTGTTGTTTTGTACTTTACAAGAATGTCTTGCTAATGTGGTTTCATGTGGTACAGGATGTTATGAGTTAATGTGATGCAGTCATAGTGTTGTTTTGTACTTTACAAGAATGTCTTGCTAATGTGGTTTCATGTGGTACAGGATGTTATGTGTTAATGTGATGTAGTCATAGTGTTGTTTTGTACTTTACAAGAATGTCTTGCTAATGTGGTTTCATGTGGTACAGGATGTTATGTGTTAATGTGATGCAGTCATAGTGTTGTTTTGTACTTTTCAAGAATGTTTTGCTAATATGGTTTCATGTGGTACAGGATGTTATGAGTTAATGTGATGCAGTCATAGTGTTGTTTTGTACTTTACAAGAATGTCTTGCTAATGTGGTTTCATGTGATTTGTTAATTCAAATGTTTATAGTATCTTTACCTCTGGACAGATCATTACATACTGTAAACAACATATAAGACTTCAAGTTTTAATTTGATGCAGACATAAAGCTGTTTTGTACTTTTCAAGAATATCTTGTTAATGTGGTTTCATGTGGTACAGGAGGTTTATTCTTTCCTTGTTGCTCTTCCATGGGGGTGTTACAGTAAATGTAATGTGGCGTGATGTTGTGTCTCTCATGCTTCTCTTTTTACTAATCATATTCAATGAATTATATCGGGTGAAGTAGATTTCTTTGCTTTACATAGAAAGCAACTCTCTCATGTCACACTTGACACCGTGTAAAGTTGTTGAGGGAAGACACTTTAGTCCTGCCGTGGACATAACAACCTAGTGTTGAGGGAGGGTGAGATGGCTGGGTCATGTGTTGCGGGAGGGTGAGATGACTTGGTCATGTGTTGGTGGCGGGTGAGATGGCTGGCTCATGTGTTGGGGAGGCCTAGTGTGGCTAGGTCATGTGTTGGGGGAGGGGAGAGTGGCTGGGTCATGTGTTGGGGGAGGGTGAGAGTAGTGATGGTAGTGAATGTGGGAGGAAATAGAGGCAGAAGACCAAAGGCAAAATGGCTAAATATGAGGGAATGCAAACCATAAGGCCTGCAAGGGCTAACCCCTGATTAAGACACCATATGGTCTACAAGGGTTAACCCCTGATTTAGAGACCATATGGCCTACAAGAGTTAACCCCTGATTTAGACACCATATGGTCTACAAGGGCAATAGAGACCACATGGTCTACAAGGGCAAACCCCTGATTTAGAAGGGAAAATGTTCTTAAAATCAAAATTAGAATTTGTGAGTTTTATATTGAATAATATTTGATTAGTTTTCAAGTAAATTAGGTTAATTAAGTGATGGTCATTTAAAACACACAGCGTAATATAAAACTAACAACTATTCTTAAAATGTTTGTTGTATTAATACAAGAAGAATAGTTGACGGTAATAATTTAATGATGTGGTCATCAAGTCAACCTGACATAGCCCTAACTCTTTCTGGTCATCAGGTCAACCTGACATAACCCAAACTCTTTCTGGTCATCAGGTCAACCTGACATAACCCAAACTCTTTCTGGTCATCAAGTCAACCTGACATAACCCAAACTCTTTCTGGTCATCAGGTCAACCTGACATAACCCAAACTCTTTCTGGTCATCAGGTCAACCTGACATAACCCAAACTCTTTCTGGTCATCAGGTCAACCTGACATAACCCAAACTCTTTCTGGTCATCAAGTCAACCTGACATAACCCAAACTCTTTCTGGTCATCAGGTCAACCTGACATAACCCAAACTCTTTCTGGTCATCAGGTCAACCTGACATAACCCAAACTCTTTCTGGTCATCAGGTCAACCTGACATAACCCAAACTCTTTCTGGTCATCAGGTCAACCTGACATAACCCAAACTCTTTCTGGTCATCAAGTCAACCTGACATAACCCAAACTCTTTCTGGTCATCAAGTCAACCTGACATAACCCAAACTCTTTCTGATCATCAGGTCAACCTGACATAACCCAAACTCTTTCTGGTCATCAGGTCAACCTGACATAACCCAAACTCTTTCTGGTCATCAAGTCAACCTGACATAACCCAAACTCTTTCTGGTCATCAAGTCAACCTGACATAACCCAAACTCTTTCTGGTCATCAGGTCAACCTGACATAACGCAAACTCTTTCTGGTAATCAAGTCAACCTGACATAACCCAAACTCTTTCTGGTAATCAAGTCAACCTGACATAACCCAAACTCTTTCTGGTCATCAAGTCAACCTGACATAACCCAAACTCTTTCTGGTAATCAAGTCAACCTGACATAACCCAAACTCTTCCTGATCCCTCAAAACAAAAATATGAAAATAAATCAATGTTTCAATAGTATTTTAGTTCCTCGACTGACGGTCAATTTGTCAGTTGGACAGATTGTTTCACTTGTATCACCTCCACAACTTTCTAAATACCACTTTCTCTCCTCTTTCTCATCTTTTTCTCTCTCACTATCTCTAATTAACTCCCCCTCTCTCTCACTCTCTCCAATCTCCCCCTCTCTCTCTCTCACTTTATCCAATCTCCCTTTCTCTCCAATCTCCTCCTCTCTCTCACACTCTCCAATCTCCCCCCCCCCCTCTCACTCTACCCAATCTCTCTCTAATCAGAAATGCTTCGTACGCCTTCGTCTGTCAAACACTTCCTCTTCGTCGGAGGTGTCGTCATGGTAATGTTTATTCAACAGTTTCACTCCGACATTGAAGTCAGACATATCATCATCAGCATCATTGTAGTCATTAAAGTTTGGTAACCGACTGCTTCCTATCTTGTGGAATCCTTGTTCTCTGTAACGTTCCTCTTCACAAAATTTCATACACATCAGTAATATCACCAACATCAACACCAAGCCCATCACAGCAGCTGAAACGACACAACAGAATCATTTAATCCTTTCATTCCCATATTTATAATAAAATATTCTGCCTTATATTTTGACATCTTTTTGAAAAGAATGAAGAGTAATCTCCCTTTTTTTTGTTTCTAGAGAAGAAGGTTTATTTGTTTCTTGCTCATAAGATTTAACCCTTTAGCATTTACATTACTCTATATATACTATTGTATTTTCACAGTAAAGGCTTCACCTCACATAATATCTCACATAACATTTACATTACTCTATATATACTATTGTATTTTCACAGTAAAGGCTTCACCTCACATAATATCTCACATAACATTTACATTACTCTATATATACTATTGTATTTTCACAGTAAAGGCTTTACCTCACATAATATCTCACATAACATTTACATTACTCTATATATACTATTGTATTTTCACAGTAAAGGCTTTACCTCACATAATATCTCACATAACATTTACATTACTCTATATATACTATTGTATTTTCACAGTAAAGGCTTTACCTCACATAATATTTACATTACTCTATATATACTATTGTATTTTCACAGTAAAGGCTTCACCTCACATAATATCTCACATAACATTTACATTACTCTATATATACTATTGTATTTTCACAGTAAAGTCTTTACCTCACATATCTCACATAACATTTACATTACTCTATATATACTATTGTATTTTCACAGTAAAGGCTTTACCTCACATAATATCTCACATAACATTTACATTACTCTATATATACTATTGTATTTTCACAGTAAAGGCTTTACCTCACATAATATCTCACATAACATTTACATTACTCTATATATACTATTGTATTTTCACGGTAAAGGCTTTACCTCACATAACATTTACATTACTCTATATATACTATTGTATTTTCACAGTAAAGGCTTTACCTCACATAATATGTTATGTGAGATATTATGTGAGGTAAAGCCTTTACTGTGAAAATACAATAGTATATATAGAGTAATGTAAATGTTATGTGAGATATTATGTAAGGTAAAGCATTTACTGTGAAAATACAATAGTATATATAGAGTAATGTAAATGTTATGTGAGGTAAAGCCTTTACTGTGAAAATGCAATAGTATATATAGAGTAATGTAAATGTTATGTGAGATATTATGTGAGGTAAAGCCTTTACTGTGAAAATACAATAGTATATATAGAGTAATGTAAATGTTATGTGAGATATTATGTGAGGTAAAGCCTTTACTGTGAAAATACAATAGTATATATAGAGTAATGTAAATGTTATGTGAGATATTATGTGAGGTAAAGCCTTTACTGTGAAAATACAATAGTATATATAGAGTAATGTAAATGCTAAAGGTTTAAAGGTTTCTTGGAAGTTGTTTTTGAAAAGTAAATGTGGAATAACTCACCAGCTACAAGTATGACAATGAAAGAAGGAACTCCAAATATGGTTGATTTCTTTGTCATTCGTACATTTAAGGTGATGATGGTCGCACTCCCACCGTAGCCAAGATTGATGTTCTAGGAAACGGAATAACAGTCAGTAAATTATGTCAACAAATTACATTACAGTGTATATATATATATATGTAGATAAAGCCCCCAGTCCACCATGTAAAGTGGTTGTGCTGGTGACACGACAAAAGTACCCAGTCCACCATGTGAGGTGGTTGTGCTGGTGACACGACAAAAGTACCCAGTCCACCATGTGAGGTGGTTGTGCTGGTGACACGACAAAAGTACCCAGTCCACCATGTGAGGTGGTTGTGCTGGTGACACGACAAAAGTACCCAGTCCACCATGTAAGGTGGTTGTGCTGGTGACACAACAAAAAGCACTCAGTCCACCATGTAAAGTGGTTGTGCTGGTGACACGACAAAAGCACTCAGTCCACCATGTGAGGTGGTTGTGCTGGTGACACGACAAAAGTACCCAGTCCACCATGTGAGGTGGTTGTGCTGGTAACACGACAAAAGTACCCAGTCCACCATGTGAGGTGGTTGTGCTGGTGACACGACAAAAGTACCCAGTCTACCATGTAAGGTGGTTGCGCTGGTGACAAGACAAAAGTACCAAGTCCACCATGTAAGGTGGTTGTGCTGGTGACACAACAAAAAGCACTCCATCCACCATGTTAGATAGTCATTTTGGTGCCACAATAAAACTACCGAGTCCACACTGTAATGTGGTTGGTTTTAGGAAAGCAATCCAGCCATTGAAAACTAAGTCAAAATACAGATGGGTGTGACATATCTGGCCTCATAATGTGACCATCCCTCTAACCCATGCAAGCATGGACAATGGATGTTAAATGATGATTATATACACTATGTACATTGATATACATATATACCACTATATAGGAACATCAATACAAATTGATAATTTATGCTGGGCTCGTTACTACTATAAGCAGAATTCTATAAGGATCTAGCTTACTTCAGCTCCAGCAGAGGCAGGAAGATATGTAATCTCGATAAACACTACCAAATGTTGTTGATTACTTCCCCTATTTCTTCTGAAGCTAGGTATGTGACGATGGTGACAACCTTAAATTCATAACGAAAGGCCTTCAAATGTTTTTCATAAACAACCAATATATCATTCAATATATAATAAGTACATTTATATGTATATCGCTGTCGGAGCACCAATACAAATTATATCGTTTAACATCTATCTTCCACGCTAGCATGGGTTAGACAGGAATTATCCCACTTGAGGCAAGATTGGTCGGATGACCGTATCTTGCTCGTATAGGACTGTATCTGGCAGGTTTTCTACGGTTGGAGCGTTTCGTAACACCAACCACATTTACAGTGTGGACAGGGAGCTTTTTACAATGTTACCTACACGACCACTTTACAGTGTGGACTGTGTGTGTATATATATATATATATATATATATATATATATATATATATATATATATATATATATATATGAAAGACGTAAAATAAGAGAATTTAAAAAATTAAAAATCAACTTACTAAAATTTTCACTCCAACTAATTAGTTTCTGTAAGGGGATAAATATAGTTACATAATATAACCATAGAGAATTCCTTACGTCATCAGGGAGTCTATTCTTAATTTTTAAAATTTTCTTATTTTACGTCTTTCATATAATTGTTCTGCATCCCCCTGCATAGAACCACAAAGGTACTAAGACATAACATATATATTTGCTAGCATAGGTGAACATCTGTACACATATGTTGGTAAATGTACTAATTCTCTCTCTCTCTATATATATATATACATATATATACATATATATATATATATATATATATATATATATATATATATATATATATATATATATTTGTTTTGCAAGGTTTTTGATATGAAATTGTTGTTGAAACAAATATTGTTATACTTGAGGAGGGTCATATTGTTATAATATTGCCAGAAACAATAACAGAACACACTCACTGTTTGGTTTGGATTGGTTTTCACTTCTGTATCTTTTATTATGTAATTTATGTAATGCCTACGCCATTTTTCCAAAAATGGCGTAGGCATTACAATACAATAGGAGGAAACATAATAGTACCACTGATGATGTCACAGATGTGTGACGAAAGAACTTTGATAGACTATATATATATATTTATATCTGTATTTTTAACCGCTGGTCAATCAATGATAAACATTGATTGCCAAATAAATTAACTATGGAGATATAAAAGATACAGAAGCGAAAACCAACCAAACAGTGAGTATGTTCTGTTATCATTTCTGGCAATATTATAACAATATGACCCTCCCCAAGTATAACAATAAATATATATTTATATATATATATATAAAGAAATTTGTTTTTAAATATAAAGACTGGAAAGGTGTAGGTGAATAAGTTATATTAGCTCAAAATACAATAATTTATTGTAATAAACTGAACCACGGCTACATATAATTATATGAACACCCACTGTGTTAGATTATTCACCCATACAACAAGTTATCCATTAAAATATGTTACTGAACACTAGTGTTGCACTGAGGTAACTGGTGACCTTGTGTCATAAGTAGAAACAATTATTGATATCATAATTTAATTTACAATTGTTTCATCCTCCTGGGATTCATCAGAATTAACCATTATATAAATAAATACCTCAACAAATTCATCTTTTGTAAATAAAATTATGATATAAATAACAGTGTTTGGTAACATATTTTAATATATATATATAATTATATATATATAAATATATATATATAATTATATAAATATATATATATATAAATATATAAATATAAATATATATAAATAAATATATATATAAATAAATATATATATAAATAAATATATATATATAAATATATATGTAAGTATGTATACGTACATACATATATGTATACAGACGTACAGTAGTATGTATATATATATAATACATGCACACATATATATATGTACGTATGGATTCACCGAACATTTATTATAATGCTCGGTGTGTTTGTAAACAAACATCCCGTATTAAGCCGTAGTGTCTAGCAACCATCGTTGCTCGTTTGTTCAACACTGACAAAGGAACGCTGAATTAGTTTCAAGCCTATTAGCTATCGTCAGCAACGTATACCTTCCTGCCAGATGATTGAACGTCTGAAAGTATATACTTTCCTTATGCATATTAACGGCTGAGCAGCCTAATTTGCATATCGAGTGGGTTAATCGGCCGGGTGCACCGAAAACGATAAACGGAAAAAATGAAACGAAATTTCATTTCCCACTCTTAGTACGGCTGTTACTTAAATATAAGTATGTATACGCACATACATATATGTAAACAGCCGTACAGTAGTATGTATATATATATACATACATGCACACAGCCGTACTAAGAGTGGGAAATGAAATATATATATAATTCAAGAAAGAAGAGTGACATTTTTCGCTACACAATAAGGGCTTTATTCACTTATTCGCATTGCTGACAATTGTTTCTTTGATCTGGTAGGTCTAGAGTTCGCTACCCGCCTGATTTTGCGTCAATCGATCTCCAATACTTTGTTTATAAATAACCTGTCGTTTTCATCAGAGCACGCGAAATGAAGAAGATACACAAGGCATGGCTTTTATATGGGAGTGGTATTAAACCAGAACAATAATATCAATAATAAAATAAAATAACTAGATAGTAAATAGTTAAAATAATAACATCAATATAAGTAAGAAATAGAGTATAATGATGAATCTAGCATGTTAAACGAGCTGCTATGATACAGATGTATGAAATTTACATGTGAAAACTGCCATAGGGTACATTAGATATAGTGTTAAGGTGGCGACGAGATAACAGTAACAACTAAAATGTACTTGGAGACAAGATTTATGAGGTATCTGTTTTGCTGTAGGTATGCTGGCAATAAACCGGAGATTTACTTATTGTTTGACAGATAAACGTTTTTGTTGTATTAATTTAGTGAGAATTTACTAAAGAGAATTACGGATTCAAATCCTGCAAAAACCCTCCAAATAACCCCACACTCAATTCCTTCGTGCTGGACCTTATGTATATGATAAGTGGAACTAAATTAAAAAACGAACACATCATAACAAATTACAAAATGACATCAATACACTACTAAAAAAAACTAAGAAGCTACTAACATAGTAAAAACAGACAAAACATCAAACGTTTATACTATGGACCTTAATACATACAATAATTTCATTCGACGTGAACTACACAAAAAATACAAAAAAAACAAATGAATCTACACTCACTAGCATTAATAAGGAAGGTTTTAGCATATTAAAAAAAACTCGAAATATCCGACAGAACCGAACCTCTAACCCCTCATTTAACCTTAAGGATCACAAAAATAATGAGAATCTAGCCTAGATTAGTTATAACTCAAACCACCCCCGATCCATAATTAAATCCATAGCACGTAGTATATCCCTTAGAATATCCCGCTTATCCTCAAACCAAGAAATTTTTAAAGAACATGCTAACTATTATAACGCAGCATTACGTAGGGCTGGACACAAAGAAAAACTGCAGTTTATAACGGATAAGGACAACACAAACAAACCCATTAACACCGACACCAACCGCTCATACAAAAATAAAGGTAACCGGACTAGACATAAAACTAGGCAAGTAGCACCTAGAGTAGGAGGACCGAACACGAATACTGTAAACCCCAGAAACTATAGAAGAACTAGAGAAAGAAAATACCTATGGTTTAATTCAATCTTCAACTCCTCTATAAGAACCAGACTTCCTTCTACATTTTTTAAACTAATAGATAAGCACTTCCCTATATCGCATAGATATCATAAAATCTTCAATAGAAAAACTATAAAACTCTCTTACTCTACTGCTGCCAACATTGAATCGCACATACGCAAGATCAACCACAAGAATGCCTCTAGGAAAGATATCCCACCTATATGCAACATAGCACCAAACACTAAACACAAACACATTACCGTATCACAACCACAAACGCACATGAATGCACCACAGCAAAACTTCAATAGGCATGAATCACAACCCACATATAGCAGTTTGCAAAACCGCAATGTGAAAGCTGCACAGAATAATACCTCGAACTGCAAATGTCACCTACCGGATAAGTGCCCATTAGCGAATATGTGCCTTGATTCGAGCCTAGTGTACATGTGTACTGTAAACTCGGACAACTCCACTCGACACTACATTGGATCCACCATGGGTGTTTTTAAAAAAAGATGGTATGTGCACAGACATTCAATGAAGAACCGTTCACTGGTAAGTTCTACAACCCTCGCCAATAAAATCTGGCAACTTAAGGATAAAAACCTTGATTACAATATTAGCTGGTCGAAATTGGCGGCCGCAAAGGCATATAGCAGCGGTAAGTCCCACTGCGGGCTCTGCAACCTTGAATTGCTGCATATCTTAAGGAACGATAAAATGCTACTCAACAGCAAAATAGAAAAGTCAATTTTCTGCAGACATAGGATTGCTACAAAATTCGCGAGATTTAAACCACCGTGATTCGAACCAACATCACTTAGCATTTAACATATGAAACCCGCATTCTCACACAGCCCACTATAGAACCATAATCTTCTATAAACACCTTCTAGCCTCCCTAATTCTATACCACTGGGATGTGGCAGTAATGTCTACAACTATCTTATCAGCCCAGAAATCAATCCCATCTTTGCTGTTATTCACTCCTTCGGACCAAACAATTATATCTCACATTAACACTCATGATCCTTAACAGATGAACTTATTTCTAAGTACATTATCTTATTACTCCTACACTCCTTGTAATC
>OZ024761.1:3943871-3951371 GCA_964016885.1 Eledone cirrhosa | reverse complement strand
TTAGGCACAAGGCCAGCAAATACCCAGTACATTACTGGTACTTTATTTTATCGACCCCGTAAGGATGAAAGGCAAAGTTAACCTAGGCGGGATTTGAACTCAGATAATGATAGGTGATGTGAATGATAAATAAAACACACAGATACATAACTAATACCTATATATACAACAGAGGAAATAACATTACCACTGTATATATATTATATAGAGTATCTCAGGACTTATATATATACAACAGAGAATATAGCACTACTACTGTATATATAAAGTATCTCAGGACTTATATATATAACATAGAGAAAATAGCACTACTAGGTACTGTATATATATTATATAGAGTACCTCAGGACTTATATATATAACAGAGAAAATAGCACTACTACTGTATATATAGAGTACCTCAGGACTTATATATATAACATAGAGAAAATAGCACTACTAGGTACTGTATATATATTATATAGAGTACCTCAGGACTTATATATATAACAGAGAATATAGCACTACTACTATATATATATATTATATAGAGTACCTCAGGACTTATATATATAACAGAGAAAATAGCACTACTAAGTACTGTATATATATTATATAGAGTACCTCAGGACTTATATATATAACAGAGAAAATAGCACTACTACTGTATATATAGAGTACCTCAGGACTTATATATATAACATAGAGAAAATAGCACTACTAGGTACTGTATATATATTATATAGAGTACCTCAGGACTTATATATATAACAGAGAATATAGCACTACTACTATATATATATATTATATAGAGTACCTCAGGACTTATATATATAACAGAGAAAATAGCACTACTAAGTACTGTATATATATTATATAGAGTACCTCAGGACTTATATATATAACAGAGAATATAGCACTACTACTGTATTTTAGCCTTTCATCCTTACGGAGTCGATAAAATAAAGTACCAGTAATACACTGGCCTTGTGCCAAAAGTAGAAACAATGATATAGAGTAACACAGGACATATATATATAACAGAGGAAATAACACTACTAGGTACTGTATATATATTATATAGAGTACCCCAGGGCTTATAGATATTATATATATATAACAGAGAATATAGCACAACTACTGTATATATATTATATAGAGTATCTCAGGACTTATATATATATATATATATATATATATATATATAGAACATAGTGAAAATAGCACTAATACTGTATATATATTACATAGAGTACCTCAGGGTATATATATATATATATATATAGAACATAGAGACAATAGCACTACTACTGTATATATATATATTACATAGAGTATCTCAGGATATATATATATATAGAACATAGAGACAATAGCACTACTACTGTATATATATATTACATAGAGTACCTCAGGGTATATATATATAGAACATAGAGACAATAGCACTACTACTGTATATATATATTACATAGAGTACCCCAGGATATATATATATAGAACATAGAGACAATAGCACTACTACTGTATATATATATTACATAGAGTACCCCAGGATATATATATATATATAGAACATAGAGACAATAGCACTACTACTGTATATATATTACATAGAGTACCTCAGGGTATATATATATAGAACATAGAGACAATAGCACTACTACTGTATATATATATTACATAGAGTACCTCAGGGTATATATATATAGAACACAGAGACAATAGCACTACTACTGTATATATATATTACATAGAGTACCCCAGGGTATATATATATATATATAGAACATAGAGACAATAGCACTACTACTGTATATATATTACATAGAGTACCTCAGGGTATATATATATATATATATATAGAACATAGAGACAATAGCACTACTACTGTATATATATTACATAGAGTACCTCAGGGTATATATATATAGAACACAGAGACAATAACACTACTACTGTATATATATTACATAGAGTACCTCAGGGTATATATATATATATAACATAGAGACAATAGCACTACTACTGTATATATATTACATAGAGTACCTCAGGGCTTACATATATACAACAGAGAATATAGCACTTCTAGGTACTGTATATATATTATATAAAGTACTACAGGACTTATATATATAACATAGAGAAAATAGAACAACTTTTATCCTTCCTCAACACATGACCAAATCATCTCATTCTATTTCTCTTCACAACATCCATCACTAACTCTATTCCTCTCAACCAATCACTCTCATCCTTCCTCAACACTTGACCAAACCATCTCATTTCAACAAATAAAATACTCACCTCCTTCATTAGATAAATCAAAGGCAAATAATGCCTTTTCCAGATTCTAAGGAGTTCCCCTTCTGAAGGATGGTAGCAACAGTCCCCTAAATATACAGACACTGCGGGTCCCTTGCTTTGTAAGGAACAGTAATCCTGTAAATAACAATAAACATAAAGACAGAGGCAACAGGGTTATGTGACTAACTAGCATGATGTCAGGCATTGCCAGACACACAGACAGACACAGAGACAGAGAGACAGAGACAGACACAGAGACAGAAACAGAGAGACAGAGACAGACACAGAGACAGAGACAGACACAGAGAGACAGAGACAGACACAGAGACAGAAACAGAGAGACAGAGACAGAGACAGAGACAGACACAGACACAGAGACAGACACAGAGACAGAGAGGCAGTGACAGAGACAGACACAGAGACAGAGAGGCAGAGACAGAGACAGACACAGAGTCAGAGAGACAGAGACAGAGAGACAGAGACAGAGACAGAGACAGAGACAGACACACAGAAGAGAAGACAGAAACAAACACACACACCACCACCACCACCATTTAACGTCCATCTTTCCACGCTAGTATGTTGTCCTTTTGTGTGCAATGCCAGGTCAGGTGACCATGTCTTGCTCATTGTTCCAACAACTAGATCGAAGTATGAAAGGTAGCTTTAACTTGAAACGTTCTCTGTCTGAACCCATATCTGTCAACAATGGAGTCAAGGGGACATCCCAGCACCAACTCTAGGTTCTCTGTCTGAACCCATATCTGTCAACAATGGAGTCAAGGAGACATCCCAGCACCAACTCTAGGTTCTCTGTCTGAACCCATATCTGTCAACAATGGAGTCAAGGAGACATCCCAGCACCAACTCTAGGTTCTCTGTCTGAACCCATATCTGTCAACAATGGAGTCAAGGGGACATCCCAGCACCAACTTTAGGTTCTCTGTCTGAACCCATATCTGTCAACAATGGAGTCAAGGGGACATCCCAGCACCAACTCTAGGTTCTCTGTCTGAACCCATATCTGTCAACAATGGAGTCAAGGGGACATCCCAGCACCAACTCTAGGTTCTCTGTCTGAACCCATATCTGTCAACAATGGAGTCAAGGGGACATCCCAGAACTAACTCTCATCTCTAGGTTCTTTGTCGTGATTCTCACGTATTCGCTTCGGAATTGCAATGTTGGTGTGTTCGAAGACCATAGGTAAGGTTTTTAACTTGATACACTTCAGTGCCAAATCAAAGAATATTCCTGTGTGTCACTAGAGAGTTGCTCTATGCTGACGATGCAGACCTTGTTGCTCATACTAAATAGGACATGCAAGTAATCATGGACCTGTTATCTGGGGCATGCACTGCTTTTGGGCTTACTATCAACACAGAAAAGACCAAGGTCATGTACACACCACCTCCTGGTCAACATTACATGAAGCCCAAAATCTTTGTAGTGATATATCTAGAGATGATTTATTGGACTCCAAAATTGAACTAGTATAAAAAGAGCTAGCAAGGCATTTGGTATAGGTTGGAGAGATGGGTCTGGTGAGACAGAGGCCTCTCATTTGGCACTAAGGTAAGAATCTACTAATCTTGTGTCCTGCTCTCTTGTACTCTTCTGAGACTTGCACCACATACTGACATCATATCAAGACATAGGAAAGATTCCATGAAAAAAATATATATCATCATCATCATCATCATTTTTACGTCTCCTTTTCCATGCTAGCATGGGTTGGACGGGTCCTTCTCAGCATGATATCTGTTGCGTTCCTTTGTCATCTCTTCTGCAAGTCTCAATGATCTGAGGTCTGCTCTCACCACCTCTGCCCAGCTCTTTCTTGGTCGTCCTCTACTGTGGTTTCCTTCCATAGGTATTTCTTGACACTTCTTCACCCAACGATCATCATCCATGTGCATCACATGTCCATACCAACAAAGTCTCCTGCACACTGCCTCAGATTCCTCTTAAGCCCAGCTTCTCCCTTAGTTCATCCAAGCTCTGCCCTTCTCTCACATTTACATTGCACATCCAACGAAACATGGTTGCTTCATTTCTCTCTAGTCTACACATGTCCTCTGCGGTCACTGCCCATGTTTCACTACCATGAAGCACCACATGTCCTCTGCGGTCACAGCCCATGTTTCACTACCATGTAGCATTGCACACTACACACAGGCATCATACAGCCTTCCTTTTGTACATAGGGAGAAACTTCTTGTGATCAACAGTGGGAGCAGTTCTCTAAGCTTCTTCCATCCTAACCTTATTCTCGCTATTATACTCTCAGTGCACCAGCACTCCATGTTGATGGTAGTCATGGTGTGGACAGGCCTAGGTAGACTTGGGATGAAGAAATAAAATCTGGCCTTGCTCAATTACACCTGACTAAAGTGATGACATAGGACCATGACCTCTGGCGCTATGAAATATTACAGAAGACCCACCCTCTTATATTCTTGAGCTAAGGCATATATCTAGTAGGCAACAACTTCCCCTATCATCTCCCCTCCCATAAACCTCCCTTGCAATCATTCCACCCCTATACCTACGTCCCCAATTACCCCATGCATCTTCCCCCCTCTCAAGTCCCCCACTGGGGCCACGATAAAAGAGCCCAGCCTACACTATATAGTGGTAATATAGGTGTCACAACAAAAGCGCCCAGTCCTCACTGTAAAGTGGTTGTGTAGGTGTCATGACAAAAAGCACCCAGCCCACACTGTAAAGTGGTCATGCTGGTGACATAACAACACTCACTGTAAATGTGGCTGGTGTTAAGAAGGGCATTCAGCTGTACAAACCAAGCCAAAATCAGTTCTGTGTGAGCAAATCATGGTCCCTCAACCTGATCTCTTACAAAGGGACAGCCTGTCCTACACATACTAGCATGAAAGATGGACTTTAACTGATGATGATGATGATATATATATATCATATATATGATGATGATATATATATATATATATATATATATCATCATCGTCATTTTTACGTCCGTTTTTCCCTGCTTGCAAGGGTGGGACGGGAACTGATTCTGGCTTGATTTCTACAGCTGGATGCCCTTCCTAACACCAACCTCATTTACAGTGAGTGCAGGGTGCTTTTTTGCCATGGCGCCTACACGTCCACTTTACAGAGTGGGATGGGTGCTTTTTTGCCGTGGCACCTCCATGACCACTTTGCAGTGGAATGATAGGGACCCCAGTCCTATCATCTCATTTCTACAGCAATGTGAAATAAAGTGTCTTGCTCAAGGAAACAACACATCACCCGGTCTGAGAGTTGAACTCACAACCTTTTGATTGCGAGGTCAATGTTCTAACCACTAAGCCATGTGCCTCCATATATATATATATCATCATCATCACCGTTTTACGTCCGTTCTTCCATGCTAGCATGGGTTAGACGGGTTGTCCTGCTGTGGGCAGTGTTCGGTCGGCTGACCATGCCTTGCACATACAAAACTGATTCTAGCTTGATTTCTACAGCTGGATGCCCTTCCTAACACCAATCTCACTTACAGTGAGTGCTGGGTGGTTTTTTTCCGCGGCGCCTACACGTCCACTTTACAGTGTGGGTTGGCTGCTTTTTTGCCGTAGCACCTCCACAACCACTTTGCAGTGGGGGGGGGGGGGCATATTGTCTATATGCTTCAGCTTCGGCTTGTACCCATGGCGGGTCGGGTCTTCAGAGGTCACGGTCGTGTGTCATTGCCTTTGAGAGGTGCAATTGGGTAAGGTCGGCTTTTATCACCTCATCCCAGGTTTTCTTGGGTCTCCCTACTCTGCGGTTTCCATCGACTTCTAGTGCTCTGCACCTTTTTATGCAGCTGTCATCCTTCATACGCATCACATGCCCATAACAACGCAACTGCCTCTCCTGCATACAGCATTTGATTCCTCTTATACTCAGTCTCTCTCTCAAGTTGCGACAGTAAACAAAACAATGTGGAAGTGATGAGGCAGTACAAATGTTAATATTAGTTTCACGCTTGAGAAATATATATATATATATATGCATATATAGAATTAACAGGAATCAAAGTTATGTTCAAACCATTTATTAGCTTACAATTGTTTCATCCAAACATATATAAACAAGACACATGTGCATGCCCCACGTGTAACTAATGCATACAATAACTACTACAACTGACTAACAAACTATCCTCTTACATTATCTAGGTTAACTGCCGATGTTGTATTTTAATTTTAATTTTGCTTTGATTCTGTTTTAATATGATTTTAATTTTTGAATTTAAATTGCCATTCAGAAATAATATAATGGATGTCACCTCACTGTGCATCAATATATACTTATGTATCTGTATGTCTCTTGCGTCGGAAAGGAGGTCACGTATGTATACAAACATTGAAAAATGCTCCGAAGACTCCGAAGACTCCAAACCTCGGTTTGGATGAAACAATTGTAAGCTAATAAAGGGTTTAAACATAACTTTGATTCCTGTGAATTCTATATAACTTCTCTGTAGAACAACTGATGTTATTACATTGAGCTATTTATCTTACTGGTAATAAGGTAGTAATAAATTACTGTCTTTCACTGTTTAGGGTTTAAAATATATATAACTATAAATAGTTTTAGTATATACATAACCATAAATAGTATCCTTAATACTATATGCATATATATATATATATATATATATATATATATATATATATATATATATATATATATATATGCATATATATGTGTGTATGCCTATGTGTGTGTCATTTTGTGGGAGTAGAAGTGGTGTAATAAATTTCTCTCAGTACACACTGTGAAGTTGGTGATGTTTGGAAGAGGATGCAATGGTAGAATCCAGAAACAGACATAAAAAAGTGGTGATGATGATGATATATACAACGGGCTTCTTTACAGTTTCTGCCTACCAAATTGAACTTACGAAGTACTGGTCCTCATAGGGTTATATCAGCAGACACTTTTCCCAAGTGCTGTTGAGGGGGGAAGAACGTGTTGGACCCAACAGTTGCAAAGCTAACTACACGTTGAAATAAACACTGAGATAAAAAGAGAGAAGAAAGTAGTAAAGCCATCTACCTACCAGCAGACTTCCAGTGTGGTTATTTATCTGAGAGGCCATTACTACACTGTCTACATACTGAGGGACTGCAATAGAGGAATGGTGACATAAGTTGACAGGGGATAATGGTGGTGGTCGTGGTGGTCGTGGTGGTGGTG
>OZ024761.1:3901371-3941371 GCA_964016885.1 Eledone cirrhosa | reverse complement strand
AATAATTGTAAATATTTCATGTAAATATATAATTTAAATATATGTAAATATATCATGTAGATATATGTAAATATATGTAAATATATGTAAATATATCATGTAGATATATGTAAAATATGTAAATATATCATGTAGATATATGTAAAATATGTAAATATATCATGTAGATATATGCAAATATATAATGTATATATAAATACTATTGATTAGAAAAAGAAAAATTGAAAATTTAGATTGAGAAGAAAGAATGGAATGTAAAATAAGAAAATATTTTTAAAAAACCGGAAAAGGAAGGGAAGGGCAAGAACTCTGGGTCACAGAAGAAGGGAAGGGTGGTGGGCTGTAGTCACGGAAGAATGGGGAGGGTGGTGGGCTGTAGGGTCACGGAAGAATGGGGAGGGTGGTGGGCTGTAGGGTCACGGAAGAATGGGGAGGGTGGTGGGCTGTAGTCACGGAAGAATGGGGAGGGTGGTGGGCTGTAGGGTCACGGAAGAATGGGGAGGGTGGTGGGCTGTAGGGTCACGGAAGAATGGGGAGGGTGGTGGGCTGTAGGGTCACGGAAGAATGGGGAGGGTGGTGGGCTGTAGGGTCACGGAAGAATGGGGAGGGTGGTGGGCTGTAGGGTCACAGAAGAATGGGGAGGGTGGTGGGCTGTAGGGTCACGGAAGAATGGGGAGGGTGGTGGGCTGTAGGGTCACAGAAGAATGGGGAGGGTGGTGGGCTGTAGGGTCACGGAAGAATGGGGAGGGTGGTGGGCTGTAGAGTCACGGAAGAATGGGGAGGGTGGTGGGCTGTAGGGTCACGGAAGAATGGGGAGGGTGGTGGGCTGTAGGGTCACTGAAGAATGGGGAGGGTGGTGGGCTGTAGGGTCACGGAAGAATGGGGAGGGTGGTGAGCTGTAGGGTCACAGAAGAATGGGGAGGGTGGTGGGCTGTAGAGTCACGGAAGAATGGGGAGGGTGGTGGGCTGTAGGGTCACGGAAGAATGGGGAGGGTGGTGAGCTGTAGGGTCACAGAAGAATGGGGAGGGTGGTGGGCTGTAGAGTCACGGAAGAATGGGGAGGGTGGTGGGCTGTAGGGTCACGGAAGAATGGGGAGGGTGGTGGGCTGTAGGGTCACGGAAGAATGGGGAGGGTGGTGGGCTGTAGGGTCACGGAAGAATGGGGAGGGTGGTGGGCTGTAGTCACGGAAGAATGGGGAGGGTGGTGAGCTGTAGGGTCACGGAAGAATGGGGAGGGTGGTGGGCTGTAGGGTCACAGAAGAATGGGGAGGTTGGTGAGCTGTGGTGGAACTGCACCCCGAGGACAATGGCCGGCAACACCCGCTACAACAGCCACCCCACCTTGTGGGGCTCCTTCCTCAGTCGGGCTGATGAAGTTTAGAGGGTCCAAGTACACCTGGGGACGGCGAGTGGTGTGAAGAGGAGAGGAAGCACCCAGTCAAACCCTTGTATTTGTTTATACAGATGTGTGTGCGTATGTGTGTGTGTGGATGTGTGTGTGTGAAATGGATGTCTACATATATATATATATATATGTGTGTGTATGTGTGTGTGTGAAATGGATGTCTACATATATATATATATATGTATATACATATTATATATATATGTATATACATATATATATATATATATATATATATATGTATATACATATATAGTAATAATAATAAATTTGTAGACTAAAATCCAAAGATATTTATATATGTTTATATAATTATATGTATGGGGCGGTGCCCCAGCATGGCCTCAGCCGGATGACTGGAACAGGTAAAAGAGTATACGCGCACACATACATATATATATATTTTTTTTTAATATATATATTTTTATGTGTATTTGGTGTATACGTTCGTATGTGTGCGGGTACAGGCGTTATGTGGGTTCTGTATGTGCGTGCGTGTTTTTTTGTGTACATGCTTGTATTTGCATACCCATAGCGGGTGTTTTCGCGTATGCATGTGTATCTACATATATGCATGCGTGCATGTAATTGTTTAATTTTTGTTGCTTTCAATTACCTCTGTAATTTATTTACTTTATTCTTAACTCTGAAGCCAAGAATCATTCGGTTTCCTAAATAGAATATTAGTCGACTACTTCTTTTATACCATAAACGTGGTTGTCTTTGCGTGTAATTGTTTTCACCGCTCCACATAATGACGTATTATCTTCGTTTTTTCCGTTCATTGCCAGAGAACGTCTCCATGAACCACCTAATAGAATATTAGTCTACGACTTCAGTTATACCATAAACGTGGTTTTGTCTTTGCGTGTAATTGTTTTCACTGCTCCACATAATGACGTATTATGTTCGTTTTTTCCGTTCTTTGCCAGGGAACGTTTCAAACGAACCAAAGTATCGTCTTCCTGTCTTCCTTCGGTTGCAACGTTTTTCGAAACATTTACTTTTGCGTTCACAGATTGACTTTTTTAGTTTCAGAAGATCCCGTTAAGGGTGAAAGCAGCGATTCTTTGCTTAAACTTTAATCTGTTATTTTAATATATATATGTGTTTGTGTGTGTGTGTGTGTGTGTGTGTGTGTGTGTGTGTGTGTGTGTGGATGTCCATTTATTTAATCAACAAAACAGTCTTTCATGAAAGAAACAAGTAAATTGCTGTAGTTGTTGTTATTGTACTCGTTATTGTTGTTGTTTTTATAGTTATATAATAATAATGAAATTATTGTGTACAGTGCTCAGGTGTACTACAACTCATCAAAGGTGCATGTATAGTACATAGAATAATGTACAAATGTCAGTGTATGAGTCCTGAAACAAACCCACACCACACCACACACATGTGTGTGGTGTATGGAGGGGGAATATCTGGTGTAGTGTTGGTGAATCTCAGGAAGCATGGAGGTTTTAAAGGATGCAGTGTCTCGACAGCTAACAACTGATGCAGGTAGTTTGTTCCATGGAGGTTTTAAAGGATGCAGTGTCTTGACAGCTAACAACTGATGCAGGGAGTTTGTTCCATGGAGGTTTTAAAGGATGCAGTGTCTCAACAGCTAACAACTGATGCAGGTAACAATTGATGCAGAGAGTTTGTTCCATGGAGGTTTTAAAGGATGCAGTGTCTCGACAGCTAACAACTGATGCAGGTAGTTTGTTCCATGGAGGTTTTAAAGGATGCAGTGTCTCGACAGCTAACAACTGATGCAGGTAGTTTGTTCCATGGAGGTTTTAAAGGATGCAGTATCTCAACAGCTAACAACTGATGCAGGTAACAATTGATGCAGGTAGTTTGTTCCATGGAGGTTTTAAAGGATGCAGTGTCTCAACAACTAATAACTGATGCAGGTAGTTTGTTCCATGGAGGTTTTAAAGGATGCAGTGTCTCAACAACTAATAACTGATGCAGGTAGTTTGTTCCATGGAGGTTTTAAAGGATGCATTGTCTCAACAACTAATAACTGATGCAGGTAGTTTGTTCCATGGAGGTTTTAAAGGATGCAGTGTCTCAACAACTAATAACTGATGCAGGTAGTTTGTTCCATGGAGGTTTTAAAGGATGCAGTGTCTCGACAGCTAACAACTGATGCAGGTAACAACTGATGCAGGGAGTTTGTTCCATGCTTAAGCAACTCTGAGAGTGAAAAAATATTTTGCTCTAGTTGTTGTTATGGTTGTTGTTGCAGTTGTTGCTGTAGTTGTAGTTGTTGTTGCAGTTGCTGCTGTAGTTGTTGTTGCTGTTTTAGTTGTTGTTGTAGTTATTGTAGTTGTAGTTGTTGTTGCTGCTATAGTTGTTGTTGTAGTTATTGTAGTTGTAGTTGTTGTAGTTGTTGTTGTTGTAGTAGTTGTAGTTGTTATAGTTATTGTTAGTGTCAGAAAGGACAGCTGTAAAACATTTATGATGTATGAAGCTTCTGGAGATTGCAAGACTGATGTGTGCTTTACCAGGCAAAATAGCTTTAACCTGTTAGCATGTAAACCGGCCATATTCGGCCAGAATTATCTCACCTCTTTCTGTTCAAACCAGCTGGAATTGGCCATTCATGCTAATGTTAAAGTATTGTTCTCAAAATAAATAACATCAAAATCTCATAGATTCAATATTATTAGATGATTATGTAAGGTAAGGCCTTTACTGTGAAAATACAATAGTATATATACAGTAATGTAAATGTTATGTGAGATATTATGTGAGGTAAAGCCTTTACTGTGAAAATACAATAGTATATATAGAGTAATGTAAATGTTATGTGAGATATTATGTGAGGTAAGGCCTTTACTGTGAAAATATAATAGTATATATAGAGTAATGTAAATGTTATGTGAGATGATTATGTAAGGTAAGGCCTTTACTGTGAAAATACAATAGTATATATAGAGTAATGTAAATGTTATGCGAGATATTATGTAAGGTAAGGCCTTTACTGTGAAAATACAATAGCATATATAGAGTAATGTAAATGTTATGTGAGATATTATGTGAGGTAAAGCCTTTACTGTGAAAATACAATAGTATATAGAGAGTAATGTAAATGGTATGCGAGATATTATGTGAGGTAAAGCCTTTACTGTGAAAATACAATAGTATATATAGAGGAATGTAAATGTTATGTGAGATATTATGTGAGGTAAAACCTTTACTGGGAAAATACAATAGTATATATAGAGTAATATAAATGGTATGCGAGATATTATGTGAGGTAAAGCCTTTACTGTGAAAATACAATAGTATATATAGAGGAATGTAAATGTTATGTGAGATATTATGTGAGGTAAAGCCTTTACTGTGAAAATACAATAGTATATATAGAGGAATGTAAATGTTATGTGAGATATTATGTGAGGTAAAGCCTTTACTGTGAAAATACAATAGTATATATAGAGTAATGTAAATGTTATGTGAGATATTATGTAAGGTAAAGCCTTTAATGTGAAAATACAATCGTATATATAGAGTAATGTAAATGTTATTGAAGATATTATGTGAGGTAAAGCCTTTACTGTGAAAATACAATAGTATATATCGAGTAATGTAAATGTTATGTGAGGTAAAGCCTTTACTGTGAAAATACAATAGCATATATAGAGTAATGTAAATGTTATGTGAGATATTATGTGAGGTAAAGCCTTTACTGTCAAAATATAATAGTATATATAGAGTAATATCTATATATCTAAAATAGAGAATGTCTGTCTGACTCCCTAAAACTCGAGAAACACCCAACCGATTTTTTTCAAACTTTACACATGTAATACTTATGGTCGTGTGAGTGTTTTGAGCAAAATATTATTTAAAATTTTCAAAGCCCTAGGGACCGCATTAGGCGATTTAATATTTGTTTGTATGTCTGGCTTTCTGCATTACGACATTATGACACTGTGTGTGTGTATATATATGTATATATAGTGTGCGTGTATATATATAGTGTGTAACGTTTTTCGAAATATTTACTTCTGCGTTCACAGTTTGATTTTTTTAGTTTCAGAAGATCCTGTTAAGGGTGAAAGCAGCGATTCTTTGCTTAAACTTTAATCTGTTATTTTAATATATGTTTTTCACACGGGCAACTATACGTTGGCTGCTCAAGAGTGGGAAGCAAGACAAATCTCTTTGCATATGCCCGACACGGAAGAACAAGGAACATTGTGTACAAGGAGGTGTTACAATCATTGTTTAGGTAGACGAGGCAGAAGGGGATATACACGATTGGCTGAAGAAGGACGAGACTGTGTTAGTAGTACGACCAACGGCTGTTATCACACCAACAGCAGCAAAAACAACGACAAAAAAGAGAGGGAACGCAATTACATGCTTTTGAAAAATCTTAATGGAAAATTATTTGCCTATTCACCCAAGGTGACTTCACTTTTTATTAGGACTTCTGCATCAATTGGTGAACATATGACGAAACTGTTTCAGAAAGGAGGGATACACATGCCAATCTATGTTTAGAATCCTGAGCAACGCCGGGCCATTCTGCTAGTAAATGTTAAATGGTTCAAAAGAATCCCATTTATGAGGTATGAAGCTTATCATGGAGATAGCAAGGCTAACATGTGCTTTTCCAGATAAAATAGCCTTAAACCAGTTGGTGTTTCTATAGTTATAGAAAGTAGTTTCTATTTGAACTTCTTACCTGTGAAATCAGAATCTAAATCAACGTTGTTAGTATTATTCAATCCATTTTTCTCCAAACATTGGCTGTAGTTGTGTGCTCTTTCGGCGCCATCAGCGTTTAGTGAGGGCAATACATATATCTCACTGTTCTGCAAGATCTGAAATATATAAACACGACATAGCACACTCACCAACAACATCACCATCACCATCACCACCATCATCTCCATATATCATCATCATCACCATCACCATCATCATCATCACCATCATCATCACCACCATCATCACCATCACCACCATCATCATCACCATCACCATCACCACCATCACCACCATGACCATGACCATCATCACCACCACCACCACCATCACCATCACCATCACCACCACTACCATCATCATAATCACCACAATCACCATCATCATCATCATCACCACCCCTATCATCACCACCATCATCACCATCATCACCAACACTATCATCACCATCATCACCATCACAACCACCACCACCAGCATCACCACCACCACCACCATCATCACCATCGCCACCATCATCACCCCCCCCCCCCCACCCCCCACCTCACCACCATCACCATCGCCACCATCGCCACCATCACCCCCCCACCACCACCATCACTACCATCACCATCATCACCATCGCCACCACCATCACTATCACCACCATCACCACCATCACCATCACCACCATCATCATCATCACCATCATCATTAACAACATCATCATAACATAGTCCCTTCAGAATGTAACTTATATCTCACACCATAAACATCATCATTCGCATCCATGTCATGTGACCTTAGGATGGCCATGTCATGTGACCTTACGATGGTGAGCTGAAAACCCCTCACCACTGAGCCAGCCCCCTTTACTGTAAACTGGTTTCTGTCATTGACCACATGGGGTGGGGGTAATACAAAGACAACACAGAGTAGGGTTTACATTGAGTGGGAGAAAAGGGGACATTACTGGTGACAGTAGGGTTTACATTGAGTGGGAGAAAAGGGGACATTACTGGAGACAGTAGGGTTTACATTGAGTGGGAGAAAAGGGGACATTGCTGGTGACAGTAGGGTTTACATTGAGTGGGAGAAAAGGGGACATTACTGGTGACAGTAGGGTTTACATTGAGTGGGAGAAAAGGGGACATTGTTGGTGACAGTAGGGTTTACATTGAGTGGGAGAAAAGGGGACACTACTGGAGACAGTAGGGTTTACATTGAGTGGGAGAAAAGGGGACATTACTGGTGACAGTAGGGTTTACATTGAGTGGGAGAAAAGGGGACATTACTGGTGACAGTAGGGTTTACATTGAGTAAGAGAAAAGGGGACATTACTGGTGACAGTAGGGTTTACATTGAGTGGGAGAAAAGGGGACATTACTGGTGACAGTAGGGTTTACATTGAGTGGGAGAAAAGGGGACATTGCTGGTGACAGTAGGGTTTACATTGAGTGGGAGAAAAGGGGACACTACTGGAGACAGTAGGGTTTACATTGAGTGGGAGAAAAGGGGACATTGCTGGTGACAGTAGGGTTTACATTGAGTGGGAGAAAAGGGGACATTACTGGTGACAGTAGGGTTTACATTGAGTGGGAGAAAAGGGGACATTACTGGTGACAGTAGGGTTTACATTGAGTGGGAGAAAAGGGGACATTACTGGTGACAGTAGGGTTTACATTGAGTGGGACAAAAGGGGATATTAGTGGAGAGAGTAGGGTATAAATTGAGGGAGAGAAAAGGGGACATTACTGGAGATAGTAGGGTTTACATTGAGGGAGAGAAAAGGGGACATTACTAGAGACAGTAGTGTTTAGATTGAGGGAGAGAAAAGGGGACATTGCTGGAGACAGTACGGTTTACATTGAGTCAGAGAAAAGGGGACATTACTGGAGATAGTAGGGTTTACATTGAGTCACAGAAAAGAGGACATTACTGGAAACAGTAGGGTTTACATTGAGGGGGAGAAAAGGGGACATTACTGGAGACAGCAAGGTTTATATTGAGTGGGAGAAAAGGGGACATTACTGGAGACAGTAAGGTTTACATTGAGGGAGAGAAAGGGGACATTACTGGAGACAGCAGGGTTTACATTGAGTAAGAGAAAAAGGGACATTACTGGAGACAGTAGGGTTTACAATGACGGAGAGAAAGGGGACATTACTGGAGACAGTAAGATTTACATTGAGGGAGAGGAAAGGGGACATTACTGGAGACAGTAGGGTTTACATTGAGGGAGGGAAAAGGGACATTACTGGTGACAGTAGGGTTTACATTGAGTAAGAGAAAAGGGGACATTACTGGAGACAGCAGGGTTTACATTGAGTAAGAGAAAAGGGGACATTACTGGAGACAGTAAGGTTTCAATTGAGTCAGAGAAAAGGGGACATTACTGGAGACAGTAAGGTTTACATTGAGGGAGAGAAGGGTGTCATTACTGGAGACAGCAGGGTTTACATTGAGTAAGAGAAAAGGGGACATTACTGGAGACAGCAGAGTTTACATTGAGTAAGAGAAAAGGGGACATTATTGGAGAGAGTAGGGTTTACATTGAGGGAGAGAAAAGCGGACATTACTGGAGACAGTAAGGTTTACATTGAGTCAGAGAAAAGGGGACATTACTGGAGACAGTAAGGTTTACATTGAGGGAGAGAAGGGGGGACATTACTGGAGACAGCAGCGTTTACATTGAGTAAGAGAAAAGGGGACATTACTGGAGACAGCGGGGTTTACATTGAGTAAGAGAAAAGGGGACATTATTGGAGAGAGTAGGGTTTACATTGAGGGAGAGAAAAGGGGACAGTACTGGAGACAGCAGGGTTTATAATGAGTGAGAGAAAAGGGGACAGTACTGGAGATAGTAGGGTTTACATTGAGTGAGAGAAAAGCGGACATTACTGGAGACAGGTTTACATTGACGGAGGGAAAAGGGGACAGTACTGGGGAGAGTAAGGTTCACATTGAGGGGGAGATAAGGGGACATTACTGGAGATAGTAGGGTTTACATTGATGTGGAGAAAAGGGGACATTACTGGACATAGTAGTGTTTACATTGAGGGAGTGGAAATGGGACATTACTGGAGACAGTAGGGTTTATAATGAGTCAGAGAAAAGGGGACAGTATTGGGGACAGTAGGGTTTACATTGAGTGGGAGAAAAGGGGACATTACTGGTGACAGTAGGGTTTACATTGAGTAAGAGAAAAGGGGACATTACTGGTGACAGTAGGGTTTACATTGAGTGGGAGAAAAGGGGACATTACTGGTGACAGTAGGGTTTACATTGAGTGGGAGAAAAGGGGACATTGCTGGTGACAGTAGGGTTTACATTGAGTGGGAGAAAAGGGGACACTACTGGAGACAGTAGGGTTTACATTGAGTGGGAAAAAAGGGGACATTGCTGGTGACAGTAGGGTTTACATTGAGTGGGAGAAAAGGGGACATTACTGGTGACAGTAGGGTTTACATTGAGTGGGAGAAAAGGGGACATTACTGGTGACAGTAGGGTTTACATTGAGTGGGAGAAAAGGGGACATTACTGGTGACAGTAGGGTTTACATTGAGTGGGACAAAAGGGGATATTAGTGGAGAGAGTAGGGTATAAATTGAGGGAGAGAAAAGGGGACATTACTGGAGATAGTAGGGTTTACATTGAGGGAGAGAAAAGGGGACATTACTAGAGACAGTAGTGTTTAGATTGAGGGAGAGAAAAGGGGACATTGCTGGAGACAGTACGGTTTACATTGAGTCAGAGAAAAGGGGACATTACTGGAGATAGTAGGGTTTACATTGAGTCACAGAAAAGAGGACATTACTGGAAACAGTAGGGTTTACATTGAGGGGGAGAAAAGGGGACATTACTTACGACAGCAAGGTTTATATTGAGTGGGAGAAAAGGGGACATTACTGGAGACAGTAAGGTTTACATTGAGGGAGAGAAAGGGGACATTACTGGAGACAGCAGGGTTTACATTGAGTAAGAGAAAAAGGGACATTACTGGAGACAGTAGGGTTTACAATGACGGAGAGAAAGGGGACATTACTGGAGACAGTAAGATTTACATTGAGGGAGAGGAAAGGGGACATTACTGGAGACAGTAGGGTTTACATTGAGGGAGGGAAAAGGGACATTACTGGTGACAGTAGGGTTTACATTGAGTAAGAGAAAAGGGGACATTACTGGAGACAGCAGGGTTTACATTGAGTAAGAGAAAAGGGGACATTACTGGAGACAGTAAGGTTTCAATTGAGTCAGAGAAAAGGGGACATTACTGGAGACAGTAAGGTTTACATTGAGGGAGAGAAGGGTGTCATTACTGGAGACAGCAGGGTTTACATTGAGTAAGAGAAAAGGGGACATTACTGGAGACAGCAGGGTTTACATTGAGTAAGAGAAAAGGGGACATTATTGGAGAGAGTAGGGTTTACATTGAGGGAGAGAAAAGCGGACATTACTGGAGACAGTAAGGTTTACATTGAGTCAGAGAAAAGGGGACATTACTGGAGACAGTAAGGTTTACATTGAGGGAGAGAAGGGGGACATTACTGGAGACAGCAGCGTTTACATTGAGTAAGAGAAAAGGGGACATTACTGGAGACAGCGGGGTTTACATTGAGTAAGAGAAAAGGGGACATTATTGGAGAGAGTAGGGTTTACATTGAGGGAGAGAAAAGGGGACAGTACTGGAGACAGCAGGGTTTATAATGAGTGAGAGAAAAGGGGACAGTACTGGAGATAGTAGGGTTTACATTGAGTGAGAGAAAAGCGGACATTACTGGAGACAGGTTTACATTGACGGAGGGAAAAGGGGACAGTACTGGGGAGAGTAAGGTTCACATTGAGGGGGAGATAAGGGGACATTACTGGAGATAGTAGGGTTTACATTGATGTGGAGAAAAGGGGACATTACTGGACATAGTAGTGTTTACATTGAGGGAGTGGAAATGGGACATTACTGGAGACAGTAGGGTTTATAATGAGTCAGAGAAAAGGGGACAGTATTGGGGACAGTAGGGTTTACATTGAGTGAGAGAAAAGGGAACATTACTGGCGAGAGTAAGGTTCACATTGAGGGGGAGATAAGGGGACATTACTGGAGATAGTAGGGTTTACATTGAGGGAGAGAAAAGGGGACATTACTGAAGACAGTAGGGTTTATATTGAGGGAGAGAAAGGGGACATTACTGGAGCCAGTAGGGTTTACATTGAGGGAGAGAAAAGGGGACATTCCTGGAGATAGTAGGGTTTACATTGAGGGAGAGAAAAGGGGACATTACTGGAGATAGTAGGGTTTACATTGAGGGAGAGAAAGGGGACAGTACTCGAGACAGTTGGGTTTAAATTGAGGGAGAGAAAAGGGGACATTACTGGTAACAGTAGGGTTTACATTGAGAGAGAGAAAAGGGGACATTACCAGAGACAGTAGGTTTACATTGAGTAAGAAAAAAGGGGACATTACTGGAGACAGTAGGGTTTACATTGAGTGGGAGAAAAGGGGACATTACTGGAGATAGTAAGGTTTACATTGATGGAGGGAAAAGGGGACATTACTGGACATAGTAGTGTTTATATTGAGACAGAGAAAAGGGGACATTACTGGAGACAGTAAGATTTACATTGAGGGATAAAAGGGGACAAAACTGGAGATAGTAGGGTTTACATTGAGGGAGAGAAAAGGGGATATTACTGAAGGTAGTAGGGTTTAGATTGAGGAAGAGAAAAGGGGACATTACTGGAGCCAGTAGGGTTTACATTGAGGGAGAGAAAATGGGACATTACTGGAGACAGTAGGGTTTACAATGAGGGAGAGAAAAGGGAACATTACTGGTGAAAGTAGGGTTTACATTGAGTGAGAGAAAAGGGGACATTACTGGTGACAGTAGAGTTGACAGTGAGGGAGAGAAAAGGGGACAGTACCATAGATAAAAGATACTCACAGAGGTGACGAAGAAGTCTTTACCAAAATTCTGACAAAGATGTTGACAAAGTTGTAACAGAATCTCTCTGCCTGCTGCCTCATTACCATGGAGATTAGCAACTAACAACAGTTTCACTTTTGGTTCTCGTTTCTTAGGGTTTTGTTCCCCCAGGGTCAGCAAAAACAGCTCCCTTTTCTCCGGTGTCTCCCCTAAACTACATAATGAAACAACACAAAATACATCTTATCATCATCATCATCATCATCATTATTATCATCACCATCACTGCCACCACGACCACCACCATCATTATTATCATCACCACTACCACCACCACCAACATCAACAACACCAACACCACCAACATCAACAACATCAACAACATCAACACCAACTCTACCAACACTACCACTACCACCACCAACACTACCACTACCAACACTACCACTACCACCACCATCACTAACACCAACACCACCAACCACCACCACCAACACTACCAACACCACCACCGACACTCCCACCACCACCACCAACACTACCGCCACCACTACCACCACCATCACTAACAACACCACCACCACTATTACAACCACAACCATACAACAAACATCAGTATGAGTGGCCGGATACAGCCGGTTTGAAGAGAAAGAGGTGAGAGAATTCTGGCTGGATATGGTGGTTTAACCCTTTAGCATTTAAACCAGCCATAACCGGCCAGAATTCTCTCACCTATTTCTGTTCAAACCGGCTGTAACCGGCCACCCATACTGATGTTAAGGTATTGTTCTCAAAATAAATTATATTAAAATCTCATAGATTTGATATTATGTGAGATAATTATGAAAATACCATAATGAATACAATACCATGAAAATACAATAATGAATATAGGGTAATGTAAATGTTATGTGAGGTAAAGCCTTTACTGTGAAAATACAATAGTATATATAGAGTAATGTAAATGTTATGTGAGATATTATGTGAGGTAAAGCCTTTACTGTGAAAATACAATAGTATATATAGAGTAATGTAAATGTTATGTGAGATATTATGTGAGGTAAAGCCTTTACTGTGAAAATACAATAGTATATATAGAGTAATGTAAATGTTATGTGAGGTATTATGTGAGGTAAAGCCTTTACTGTGAAAATACAATAGTATATATAGAGTAATGTAAATGTTATGTGAGGTATTATGTGAGGTAAAGCCTTTACTGTGAAAATACAATAGTATATATAGAGTAACGTAAATGTTATGTGAGATATTATGTGAGGTAAAGCCTTTACTGTGAAAATACAATAGTATATATAGAGTAATGTAAATGTTATGTGAGATATTATGTGAGGTAAAGCCTTTACTGTGAAAATACAATAGTATATATAGAGTAATGTAAATGTTGTGAGATATTATGTGAGGTAAAGCCTTTACTGTGAAAATACAATAGTATATATAGAGTAATGTAAATGTTGTGAGATATTATGTGAGGTAAAGCCTTTACTGTGAAAATACAATAGTATATATAGAGTAATGTAAATGTTATGTGAGATATTATGTGAGGTAAAGCCTTTACTGTGAAAATACAATAGTATATATAGAGTAATGTAAATGTTATGTGAGATATTATATGAGGTAAAGCCTTTACTGTGAAAATACAATAGTATATATATATATTAATTTCAACAATGTCAGTATTCCGTGTGTCATAATTCTCGATTATCATTGGTTCATAGGTTTCAAACGACTCCGTCCACCTCAACGACGCCAAACTTAAATTAATATGCATAATACCAATGAGGGAGTGAGAGGGGAGAGAGAGAGAGGCAAAGTGAACGCTGTGTTTGGATACACTATGTATATGTGTCAGTGCAGAGACATGTGTGTGTGTGTGTGGAAACAAGAGGGGAAGGAAAGCAGTAACTATTAACATGTGTGCGTGTGTATGTACGTGTGCATATGTTTATGTGTGTGTGCGTGCGTGCAGCGTTCCACAGAAAGTAAAAACTATCAACATATGTGAATGTGTGCGTATGTGTAAGTGCACGGGTGCGTGTGAAAGTTTGCGTGCGTGTGCGCATTTCTATGCATGTATGTGTGTGTACGTGAGGCGTTCCACAATCGCCACGCAGTTTGTCTGTCTGTGTGCCTGTCTGTCAGTCTAACATACACAGAGTTGTGAAGAGAGTAAATAGGGACCTTTTTTTACATTGACGGACCCTCTTTTATATTTATTATTGTGTCATTTTTTGACAATTGCTCGGAATAACGAAGAATCTGGTATATCTGGAAGATTTTTTTTACTGTTTTTGGTATCACACAGACACCACGGACTTGCCTCATACTGTAACCAGACAAACATCCAATACAGTCATTTTCTCTTTTACCTGTCTTCTCTTATCATCTGTTTACCCGGGCGAAGCTGGGTACGTCAGCTAGTCTATATATTAATTTCAACAATGTCAGTATTCTGTGTGTCATAATTCTCGATTATCATTGGTTCATAGGTTTCAAACGACTCCGCGCACCTCAACGACGCCAAACTGAAATTAATATGCATATGAGGGAGTGAGAGGGAAGAGTGTGAACGCTGTGTTCAATAACTATTAACATGTGTGCGTGTGTATGTACGTGCGCGTATGTGTATGTGTGTGTGCGTGCATGCAGCTTTCCACAGAAAGTAAAAACTATCAACATGTGTGAGTGTGTGTAAGTTTGCGTACGTGTGCGCGTTTCCATGCGTGTATGTGTGTGGCGTTCCACAATCGCTACGCAGTTTATCTGTCTGTGTGCCTGCCTGTCAGTCTAACATACACAGAGTTGTGAAGGGAGTAAATAGGGACCTTTCTTTACATTGACGGACATCTTTTATATTTATTATTGTGTCATTTTTTATACACTGTATATGTGTCAGTGTAGAGGCATGTGTGTGGAAATAAGAGGGGAAGGAAAGCAATAACTATTAACATGTGTGCGTGTGTATGTACGTGTGCGTATGTTTATGTGTGTGTGCGTGCGTGCAGCGTTCCACAGAAAGTAAAAGCTATCAACATGTGTGAGTGTGTGCGTGTGTAAGTTTGCGTGCGTGTGCGCGTTTCTATACATGTGTGTGGCGTTCCACAATCGCTACGCAGTTTATCTGTCTGTGTGCCTGTCTGTCAGTCTAACATACACAGAGTTGTGAAGGGAGTAAATAGGGACCTTTCTTTACATTGACGGACATCTTTTATATTTATTATTGTGTCATTTTTTGACAATTGCTCGAAATGAATACTGATAATAAAAGCAATTCGACTTCATCAAACAGTGAACTACAGCGGCGATGGCGTGCAGCCAGCAATGAAGAAAAATGGGCCAAAAAGCGCCATCGGAACGCCGAACTTCAGAGGCGCCATGAATGAAGAGGAGTTGGCTGAACAACGGCAATGAAACACTGGAGCTAAGCAGCGATGGCATGCTGCGATGGTTGAAGACAAACTGGCTGAGCATCATCAGCAGATGGCCAGAATTCGGCAGCAACGGCGTGCTGCGATGGATGAAGAGGAGCTGGCTGAACAGCGCCAGTGCAATACAGAAGTTCAGAGAATGTGTTGCCAAAGTGCTCCTCATTCTAGTAAAGAGGCTAGAAGGCAAACGAATGATATTAAAAATGGATCATGGCAACCGTGTCATTTTCATTGGTGGACGAGCAGAGTGTCCACATTGTGGAGCATTGCTTTGGAGGCACGAAAAGACGTGGACCACAATGTGCTGTCATAAAGGAGCAGTTCAACTAGAACCCTTGCGAATGCCGGATGATGAGGAGTCACCGGAGTTTAAAATACAAAGTATGTGGGTGATCAAGGAGACCGAGGTAGATTACTGCGCAAATATTCGTGGCAAATTAACAATTCATTAGCTTTAGCATCGCAGAGAGTTAGTGAGATGTTTGAGAGTGGAGCATGGCAACCGAATGTAGTCATTCAAGGCCGTTTGTATCATTGTATCGGTAATTTAGAAGTTACCCCAGGAGAGAGGCCTCGATTCGCTCAAATTTACGTTAACAATCCAGATTATAGTGAATCGGAGGAGGATATCAGGATCGGTTGGATGAAGTTGCCGGGAAATATAACTGAACTTGAACGGCAAAAGTTAAGTGATTTGATCCATGATTTGCAATCATGGCTTAGACAGTGTAATCCTTATGTTATGGATTTCATGTTGGTGGCTGAACTAAAAAATGTTCAGCAGCAAACATTGGTAATTAAGGCTGACGCAGTGCCAAGGAATCAACATGAACGGCGATATAATGCCCCTGAAGGATTTAGTAAGGTTGCTGTGTTGATGGACGATAAGCCTGGATCGAGAGATATCGTCCTCAATCGCAGAGATGGTGGTCTCAAGACTATCAATGAGTCAAATAGAGCATACGATCAATTGCATTATGTTCTTTTATTCCCAACAGGTGAAAATGGATGGAACATGTCTGTTCATTTAGATGATCATGAGAATCAGCATCAACAGGGAGGCGGCAATAGACACAATAATTCGATTCGCGACTTTTACGCATTCCATTTGAACGAGAGGAATCAACAGAGAAATGCACTATTTCAAGCAGATTGTTCCAGGAATACTGTTGTATGGCATTCGCAAAGATCGAAAATCAAAGGCTAAATTATATAGCTACACATCAGCAACATATCAGAGCTGAATTGTATAATAATATACAGGATGCGATAACAGCCGATGATGCCAATTACAAGCAAATTGGTCGACGCATCATTTTGCCATCGTCGTTCATCGGCGGCCTGAGATATATGAACATTTGCTATCAGGATGCAATGGCTATTGTCAGAAAGTTTGGAAAGCCAGATTTGTTTATAATGGTTACATGCAATCCTGAATGGACTGATATTAAGGATGCACTTTTGCCAGGACAACAGCCAAAGGACCATACTGATATTGTGGCAAGAGTATTCAAAGGATATCTGAATGATGTGGAAAAAGAGGGAATCTTTGGAGGTATAGTTGCTTTTACATACGTAATTGAATTCCAAAAAAGAGGATTGCCACATGCACATTTGCTGATCATTTTACATAGAGATTGCAAATTGAGATGTGCTGAGGATGTCGACAGCATTGTGTGTGCTGAACTGCCGGAGAATGAGGTACTACGCAACTTGGTTGCAAAGTTAATGGTGCACAACTAATGCGGAGTGGCAAATCGGAAAGCGCCTTGCATGAAAAATGGCCAATGCAGTAAGCAATTTCCGAAATCTTTTGTCACAAAACACTTCCTGGAACGATGGGGATGCTCATCCCTCATACAGAAGACGGTCGCTTGCCGATGGCGGTTTGGTCGAAAATGTAAACGGTCGACAGGTTACAAATCAATGGGTTGTGCCATACAATCCATATTTGATTATGAAATATCGTTGTCATATTAATGTGGAAATTTGTAGGTCAGTGAAAGCTTCATCATCATCATCATCACCATTTTACATCCGTTCTTGCACGCTAGCATGGGTTAGACGGGTTGTCCTGTTGTGGGCAGTGTCTGGTCGGCTGACTATGCGTTGCTCATACAGGAACTGATTTGGCTTGATTTCTACAGCTGGATGCCCTTCCTAACACCAACCTCATTTACAGTGAGTGCTGGGTGCTTTTTCGTAGGGCCTACACGTCCACTTTACAGTGTGGGCTGGGTGCTTTTTTGCCTTGGCACCTCCACGACCACCTTGCAGTGGGAGGGTGTGGGGGCATATTGTCTTATGCTTCAGCTTGTACCCATGGGAGGTCGGGTACTCTGTATTACTGCGTGACGCCAGAGGTCACGGTCGTGTGTCATCGCCTTGGAGAGGTGTAATTGGGTAAGGTCGGTAAAGCTTGCAACTATCTATTCAAATATGTTTACAAAGGTCATGATCGGGCAATGATCAATGTCAGGAATGAGGAAGCGAACCAAGGAGATGAAGTTGGCAGGTTCCAGGATGTTCGCTCGATTGGATCTAGCGAAGCTTGCTGGAGATTGTTCGATTTTGATCTCAATGAACGCAAACCCAGCGTTCAGAAACTGACGGTTCACTTAGAGAATAGGCAAATGGTCTGTTTTCAGGACACTAGAAGATGTGTCGAAAGAATTGCTAACGCACCACCCCCTAAGGCAGAATTGACTGAGTGGTTCAAGCATAATAGGGAACATGCTTTGAACCTGGATTAATGGCAACTCTACTGCGATTTCCCTTCGCACTATACGTGGGAAAAGAAGGGAAAGAAATGGAATGATAGAAAACAAAAGTTGAGATTCATGACTATTGGACGGGTTTGTAATGTCCATCCAGCATCTGGTGATGTGTTTTATCTCCGAATTCTGTTGCATAATGATTTTTCGAGAGGTAAATAGAGCTTCGCTGATTTGAAAACAATCAATGGCGTGGAATATGAAACATACCAGGCTGTGTGTCAGCATCTGGGACTCCTTCAGGATGACGCTGAATGGAATAACGCCATGGAAGCTGCAGGAACAACACAGATGCCAACTCAAATAAGGCAGTTGTTTGTCACGATTCTAGGATTCTGCAATCCTGCCGATCCAAGAAAGTTATTTGAACGCCATTGGGGAATTATGGCTGATGATTTTCGGCATCATCTTCAGGTCGATGATGAAAATTTGATGAAAGCTATTGTTTTGCTCAATATTGAGCAACTGCTTGAAGTTCATTTCAAATGTTTAACAGATTTCAATTTGCCAATTCCTGAGGAAGAAATGCGGCATCGTGTCTTAGCATTGAACATGAGATTGCAGCTTAGACGGTTGCCACTCGATCGGAGGGAACTATTCCAGTTTGATCCACTGGAACAGCAACGTATTGTGGATGAACATATACCAATGTTGACCCAATCTCAGAGAGAATTGGTTGATGGCGTTCTCCACTCGATTTCCACTAATGAGCAACTTTGTGCTTTCATAGATGCTCCAGGAGGCACCGGAAAGACGTTCTGTTTCAACACTATGTTATCGGCAGTCAGAGCTAGAGGAAGATTGCTCTCCCTGTGGCCACCAGTGGGACCGCTGCCACTTTGCTGAGTGGTGGAAGGACCTTCCACTCATGCTTCAAGGCTCCATTGGCTCCGGATGAGTTGAGTGTCTGTAACATTACAGGACAAAGTGAACTTGTGGGCCTTATACGCAATACGTCTCTGATTATTTGGGACGAGGCTCCAATGGCACACAGATATTTGCTGGAAGCATTGGACAGAACATTTGAGAGATATCTGCGGTAGTGACCTGCCATTCGGTGGTAAGACTATAGTTCTTGGTGGCGATTTCAGACAAGTGTTACCAATTGTTAGGAATGCTCAAAGAGCGCAAATTGTCGATGCATGTCTGAAAAAGTCCCCGTTGTGGCGCCATTTCAGAGTTTTGCGATTACACAATAATAGGCGACTTTGTATATTTGGGCAAAACGAAGAGGCTGAGACATACGGCCTATGGTTGTAGCAGTTGGGAAACGATGAATTGCCACACGTTGGTGATAATCAGACTGTAAGAATCCCAGACCATTTGGTCATGCCACTGAACTGCCAAGCATTGATTGACTGGGTGTTCCTTAATTTGAATGCTTTTTGGCAGAATATCTCCTGGATATTGGAACGCGTTATTCTAACTCATACGAATGCAACGGTCAATGAAATAAATTCACAAGTAGCCGGAATGTTTTCTGGAGAGGAATGGTTGACCGTCAGTGCGGATGCAATGGAGCTTAATCAGCAGAACAATATGGATGTTCCAACTGAGTATCTGAATTCACTTCAAATACCCGGATTTCCCCCACATATTTTGATGTTGAAAAAGGGTATGCCGATTATATTGCTTAGAAATATCAATCATAAAATGGGTCTTTGCAATGATTGATTGTTGAGAAATTGATTAACGGAAGAGTTTTAGAAGCTAAACTCCCAGGCAGAGAGGAATCGGTTCTCATTCCGAGGATCATGCTGAGACCAAGTGAAGATCTGCTGCCATTCATTTGGCAAAGGAGACAGTTTCCCGTCAATTTGGCCTTCTCCATGACTGTCAACAAAGCACAGGGACAGACTTTCAAGCGAGTCGGTGTTTACTTGAATGATCCAGCATTCAGCCATGGGCAACTGTATGTTGCTGCATCTCGAGTATGCGATCCTGATGGTATAAAATTTGCAATTGATACCACTAACAGAGGAACAACCCTGAATATTGTCTATAATGAAGGTTTGAGCTGATGTATGCATATCATTAATGCTATCAATAAGCGACGTAAATGATTCGGACATTGGTGTCCTTTGATCAGTATTGTGAGCTTTGACAGAGATATAATTTATGTTCAATGTCATTTAATGTCGTTATGAGCAATAAAAACAAACAAGTATTGGTAAAAATTGCTTTCATTGCTATGTTGCGCAATAAATACCAACAAGTATTGGTAGAAATTGCCTTCACTGCTATGAATATTCGACGTAAATGATTCAGACATTGGTGTCCTTTGATCAGTATTGTGAGCTTTGACAGAGTTATCATTTCTGTTCAATGTCATTTATTGTCGATAATGAGCAATAAAAACCAACAAGTATTGGTAGAAATTGCCTTCAAATTTATCGTTTCTGATAGCGGTGGTAATAAAACCTCATCATATGCTGAGTCTGGCAAAAAGGTTGGATCCTATGGCCGGCCAGGACTAGAGTAATATTGAAAAACGATTCTATTTTCGAAGTAGAAGGATCCGCCATTTGGAGATCAAACCAGGCCACCTCCCCGAGTTGAACTCTGGGCAACATTGACTGTCTATTACTCAGTGGCTAAGAGCCTGGAAATTACTGAATAAATTTTTGTGTCATATAATTTGTTGTTTTATTATTATAGCTGACCACTTATAGATAAGCATGTTATCCATATCCATATTAATTTGGCATTTGTATAAACCATTTCAAGTAAATAGGGACCTTTTTTACATTGACGGACATCTTTTATATTAATTATCTATATCTATATCTACATATAATATAAAAGATTGGAACTTCCATCATCCTTTTGAGAAATGTGGAACAACCACGTCTATGCAATGATACACGTTTTACAGTCAGGCAGAAGATGAACCATCTCCTAGAGGTCACTATTCTAGGTGGGAGCACCTAGCATTGTTCATATACTATGCACAAACGGTACAACGAAGAATCTGGTATATCTGGAAGATTTTTTTTTACTGTCTTTTGTATCACACAGACACCACGGACTCGCCTCATACTGTAACCAGACAAACATCGAATACAGTCATTTTCTCTTTTACCTGTCTTCTCTTATCATCTGTTTACCCGGGCGAAGCTGGGTACGTCAGCTTGTATAGAGTAATGTAAATGTTATGTGAGATATTATGTGAGGTAAGGCCTTTACTGTGAAAATACAATAGTATATATAGAGTAATGTAAATGTTATGTGAGATATTATGTAAGGTAAAGCCTTTACTGTGAAAATACAATAGTATATATAGAGTAATGTAAATGGTAAAGGGTTAAATTGTGAATTTTTCAATAGAGAGGAATGAGAAAGGGAAAACAAATAGAAATTTGTGAACAGGTAGCCCTGCAGCCATAAATATTGGACTCACCTGGTGTAGGTGAAAACATCGGGACAGTTCTTATTCAAATCCTGTATAACCATGACCATTTGGTCGTAGTTATGGTATGTGATGGTCTGTAACTCGGGCAGAAGTTGGACATTGATGGTAGTTAAATGGTTTGAGACAATGTTCACCTGTTTTGTCATCTGGATCAGGCCTGTAAAAACAGAAGGACACACTAATTTGCTGCACCAATCTTCTCTCCGCCCCTCACCTTCCACTCCCCCCAATCATAATACCCCCCCCCCATAATACCCTGGCTGGGGTTCTATGGGTTTCTATGGCTGGGGTTCTAAGGGTCTCTATGGCTGGAGTTCTATAGCTGGGTTTCTATGGCTGGGTTTATATGGCTGGGGTTCTATAGCTAGGGTTTTATAGCTGGGTTTCTATGGGTTTCTATAGCTGGGTTTCTATAGCTGGGTTTCTATGGCTGGGGTTCTATAGCTGGGTTTCTATGGCTGGGGTTCTATAGCTAGGGTTCTATAGCTAGGGTTCTATAGCTGGGTTTCTATGGCTGGGGTTCTATAGCTGGGTTTCTATGGCTGGGGTTCTATAGCTAGGATTCTATAGTTAGGGTTCTATAGCTGGGTTTCTATGGCTGGGGTTCTATAGCTAGGGTTCTATAGCTAGGGTTCTATAGCTGGGTTTCTATGGCTGGGTTTCTATGGCTGGGGTTCTATGGCTGGGGTTCTATAGCTGGGGTTCTATAGCTGGGGTTCTATGGCTGGGTTTCTATAGCTGGATGCCCTTCTTAAATTCAACCACTTTACTGTGTTTACTGGAAACATTTTATCATGACTTTGGCCCCACCACCTTACAGGGTAGACTGAGTACTTTTTGTGGCACTAACACTTTACAGTGGTATATGTATATATATATATATATATATATATAGGAACCAGTAAGACCCCGACAGCTGAGCTCAAGCCGTTTCGACGGCTAATTCTGGACTCGTTATGCGTTATGGTGCGTTATGCGTTGGTGCGTTATGGTCCACCTGGTTCCTTACCACATTTCCTTCGTTATATATATATATATATATATATGTGTATATATATATATATATGTATATATATACATATATACTATATATATATATATATAATATATACCCACATACATATATACATACACACACACACATTTATATGCATATACACATATATATATATATGTGTGTGTGTGTGTGTGTGTGTGTGTATGGACAAAAAAGGAGCCTACCTGTAGATCCAGCTATCATTTGACACAGGTAACATTGGGGGAATATACGAGGGCATCAAAAAAGCCATTGGCCCAGCCCAGAGCAAGACAGCTCCACTCAAATCCAGAACAGGTGAGGTCATTAAAGGCAAAAGAGAGCATTTGGAGAGATGGGTAGAACATTACTTTGCACTTTATGGCAGGGAAAACAGTATCTTGGTCAACACACTAGACCCCGTGGAACACCTGCCAGTCATGGAGAAGCTAGATGTATTGCTGACTGCTGAAGAACTGTGCAGAGCCATTGATGGCTTACCTGTTGGAAAGGTGCCAGAATGTGACAGCATCCCCACAGAGGTGATCAGGGTGTTGAATGGGAGTTCTACTTAGCCACTTGTTGAAACTACTGTGTCAGTGCTGAGGGAACGGTCCCACAAGATATGAGAGACTGAAACATTGTCACCCACTATAAGAACAAAGGGGACAGAAGTGACTGCAATAGCTACCAAAGCATCTTGTTGCTAAGCATCGTTGGGAAGGTCATTGCCCGCGTGGTCTTGAACAAACTACAGAAAATCGTTGAGAGGGTACACATCAAATTTCAGTGTGGTTTCAGGTCAGAACTCTCCACCATTGATATGATCTTCTCTCTTCAACAGCTACAGAAGTGCTGAGAGCAAAGGCAACCACTCTACACCACCTTCATCGACCTCATGAAGGCGTTCGGTCTAGTTAATAGAGACGGCCTGTTCAAGATCCTTGTCGGGATTAGTTGTCCTCCAACAATTCTAAGGATAGTCCAGTCATTTCATGCAGATATGAAAGGTGTCGTTCAATTTGATGGCTCTTTCTCAGAGGTATTTAACATATGTAGAGGTGTGAAGCAGAGCTGTGTGCTAGTCCTCAGTCTGTTTGGCATCTTTTTCGCAGTCATGCTAAAACATTTTGGAACGTCACCTGAAGCTGTCTACCTCCACACCAGGCGTCAAAGCTGAAAGTGAAATCCAAAATGCTGTTTGTGAATGACGCTGCATCGGCAGTGTACCCTGAGGAGCAAATACAACACCACATGAACAAACTCTTGAGGGCCTGCCAGGAATTCAGCCTGACCATTAGTCTGAAGAAAACCAATACACTGGGCTAAAGTGTCAAGTACCCCTACCATCACTATCAACAACTATGAGCTGGAGGTGGTCCACAAATTCATCTACCTTGGTTCTACCATCACTTGACAACCTCTCCCTGGACCCTGAGATCAGCAGGAGAGTTTGACTGACAACCTCTCCCTAGACCCTAGATCAGCAGGAGATTTTGACTGACAACTTCTCCCTGGACCCTGAGATCAACAGGAGATTTTGACTGACAACCTCTCCCTGGACCCTGAGATCAGCAGGAGATTTTGACTGACAACCTCTCCCTGGACCCTGAGATCAGCAGGAGAGTTTGACTGACAACCTCTCCCTAGACCCTGAGATCAGCAGGAGATTTTGACTGACAACCTCTCCCTAGACCCTGAGATCAGCAGGAGAGTTTGACTGACAACCTCTCCCTAGACCCTGAGATCAGCAGGAGATTTTGACTGACAACCTCTCCCTAGACCCTGAGATCAGCAGGAGAGTTTGACTGACAACCTCTCCCTAGACCCTGAGATCAGCAGGGGAGTTTGACTGACAACCTCTCCCTAGACCCTGAGATCAGCAGGAGAGTTTGACTGACAACCTCTCCCTAGACCCTGAGATCAACAGGAGAGTTTGACTGACAACCTCTCCCTAGACCCTGAGATCAGCAGGAGAGTTTGACTGACAACCTCTCCCTAGACCCTGAGATCAACAGGAGAGTTTGACTGACAACCTCTCCCTAGACCCTGAGATCAGCAGGAGAGTTTGACTGACAACCTCTCCCTAGACCCTGAGATCAACAGGAGAGTTTGACTGACAACCTCTCCCTAGACCCTGAGATCAGCAGGAGAGTTTGACTGACAACCTCTCCCTAGACCCTGAGATCAACAGGAGAGTTTGACTGACAACCTCTCCCTAGACCCTGGGATCAGCAGGAGAGTTTGACTGACAACCTCTCCCTAGACCCTGAGATCAGCAGGAGAGTTTGACTGACAACCTCTCCCTAGACCCTGAGATCAGCAGGAGAGTTTGACTGACAACCTCTCCCTAGACCCTGAGATCAGCAGGAGAGTTTGACTGACAACCTCTCCCTAGACCCTGAGATCAGCAGGAGTGTTTGACTGACAACCTCTCCCTAGACCCTGAGATCAGCAGGAGAGTTTGACTGACAACCTCTCCCTAGACCCTGAGATCAGCAGGAGAGTTTGACTGACAACCTCTCCCTAGACCCTGAGATCAGCAGGAGTGTTTGACTGACAACCTCTCCCTAGACCCTGAGATCAACAGGAGAGTTTGACTGACAACCTCTCCCTAGACCCTGAGATCAGCAGGAGAGTTTGACTGACAACCTCTCCCTGGACCCTGGGATCAGCAGGAGAGTTTGGCGAGCAGCCTCCACATTTGCCAGGCTGACAAAGAGAGTCTGGGAGAACAGAAAACTAACAGCGAACACCAAGATTGCCCTAGACACACCATATGGTGGTGCCTCTACGACACCACAAGGAGTTAGGGGTTCTTTATCCTTATATATACATATATATGGACATGTGATGCGCATGGAGGATCACCCCTGGGTAAAAAAGTGCCAAGAAATCCCAGTTGAAGGAAGACGCAGTAGAGGAAGACCACGAAAAACATGGGCGGAGGTGGTGAGAGCAGACCTCAGATCGCTGAAACTCATGGAGGAGATGACGAAGGACCATGACAAGTGGAGAGATGCTGTGCTGAATAGGACCCGTCCAACCCTTGCAAGCAGGGAAAAGCGGACGTAAAATGATGATGATGATGATGATATATATGCACAATTATATACAGACAGACACACACATATGTGTGTGTCTGTGTGTATACAGACAAAAAAGGAGCCTAGCTGTAGATCTAAAGAAAATGTATATTTACCTGGAGCTGATATTACTAGGGTATGTAGTCCTTGGGTCGCCATTGCATAAAAGACACCATTGTTATTGGTTAAGACAGGTTTAGAACCAGAGTCTATGGTTAAAGAGGCACCAACCACTGGTTTATTCTGAACACTCACGTATCCAGACACACCTACCAATGTTCCAGAAGAAAATTAGAAAGAAAAAAGTTATTATTATATACATTTTCTACAGTGTTTATATATTTATATATATACATGAAGGTACATGGCTTAGTGGTTAGAGCATTGGGCTTGCAATCGAAAGGTTGTGAGTTCAATTCTCAGACCGGGTGATGTGTTGTTTCCTTGAGCAAGACACTTTATTTCACATTGCTCCAGTTTACTCAGCTGTAGAAATGAGATGATAGGGACTGGGGTCCTTATCATTCCACAGTAAAGTGGTCGTGGAGGTGCCACGGCGAAAAAGCACCCAGCACTCACAGTAAATGAGGTTGGTGTTAGGAAGGGCATCCAGCTGTAGAAATCAAGCCAGAATCAGTTCCCGTAAACTGGAGCAAGGTCAGCTGACCGGACACTGCCCACAACAGGACAACCCGTCTAACCCATGCTAGTGTGGAAGAACGGACGTAAAACGGTGATGATGATACATATATATATATATATATATATATATATATATATATTTATATATATAGGATAACAACAGTATCGTTTAAGGTAATCCAGTTAGAGGTTGTGAATACTCTGTACTGTGGAGAGTTTAATATAATCAGGAATATGAGATTAGCTGGTCGAAGTTATCGAGTGCAAGGGCCTAGAAAAATGGAATGTTCCACTGTGAACTATGCAATATGGAGCTGCTCCATATTTTAAAATATAATGAAATGTTACTTAATAACAAGATAGAGCAAACAATCTTCTGTAGGCACCAAGCAGCCACCAAATTCTCCAAATTCAAACCGCGACTGGCATAATTCGATCTAGCGATCTCAGTATTCAGTGAAAACCACCTGGATTTAAATGTACTAACCTCACCTCACTCCCTGTTATTAGCTGTCAGTTGACCAACTAGTCATTAAATCATCATGAATCCCCCAACCTTTCTTTCACTCTCTCTCTCTATAGTCACATCACCTCCATTAAGATAAAACAATCAATCTACCGAACCTTAATCACCCATATATCATCACTGTCCCTTTCACTTTTTATTGTCTATTTATCTATTTACTGTTCTCCAATTCTTATTCCTATCCTTTATGTTTCATCTTCGAATCCTTATTCTTTATTCTCTATCTCCTATACCCGCCTTCCCTACGTACAAAGTTAACCTACAGTCAGTAGGTCCCTTCTAACTAAATATAGACCCCAATCCACTACCCTTACTCCATCCTCCCACTCCGAACAACACCACCCTTTCTGTGTAAAGTTATGTTGGTACCACAACATCCAGTCCAAACTAAAGAGGTCGTGTAGGTGTCACGACAAAAAAACACCCAGCCCACGCTGTAAAGTGGTCATGTCCACACTGTAAATATGGTTGGTGTTAGGAAGGGCATCCTGCCGTAGAAAACCTGCCAGATACAGTTCTATACGAGCGAGACACAGTCACCATATCAATCTTGCCTCGAGTGGGACAATTCCCGTCTAACCCATTCTAAAGTGGAAGATAGACGTCAAACGATGATGATGATGATATATATCATGTATGTATATATATATATTATCATCATCACCATCATCACCGTTTTACCTCCATTCTTCCACGCTAGCATGGGTTAGAGGAGTTGGCCTGTTGTGGGCAATGCCAGGTCAGGTGACCCTGCCTTGTTCATACAGAACTGATTTTGGCTTGGTTTATACAGCTGGATGCCCTTCCTAACACAAACCACATTCCCAGTATGGACTGGGTGCTTTTCGTCATGACACTTCCACGACCACTTTACAGTGGAAAGGGGGTGGGAGCATACTGTCTATATGCTTCAGCTTCGGTGTACCTGTGCTAAGTCAGGTCTTCTGTATTACTGCGTAACGCCAGAGGTCTCGGTCCTGTGTCATCACCTTTGAGAGGTGCAATTGGGCAAGATCAGCTTTTATCACCTCCTCCCAGGTCTTCTTGGGATATATATATAAGAAATAAGATTTCGCTTCGAGCATAGCTTTATACAATACTAGCTGGCCTGTCCGGCTGACGCTCAGCTAGGTATACCAGCATTTTATCTTTTCAGGAATCCGCCCTTCACTCCAATGCAAAGATATCGCACGCCCTCTCAAGTCATCGAGGGGGGGGGGTAACGTGCTCTGATGCTGGGTTTGAATAGTTTTTAGTTACAACAATAAAGGCTGAACAGAGAACAAATTTTTTAACAAACTTTACAATAATTTGTACAACCATAATGGAAATTCCAAGTAAGAGAAAATACATAAATTACATTGTTAGAGCCTCAGAGTATACAATTTTTTTTGTTTGGCCCTCGGGAGCAAAGATGAAGAGATTGTTTGGCGAGCTCACCCTAGAGCATCCTACATATAATTGACCATGGGAGAAGCATGGTTTTTCCCAGATGAAGGCCAGCCACTTTTAGGGTTTGACCCTGAGCTTTGTTGATGGTAATCGCGAAGCTTAGTCTCTCTGTTGCTCTAATAACATTTTTTCTTCTGGAAAATCTGATCTTGCGGCCAGGCTGGGACTTTTTGGGTGGCATATCGGCAGTAACAATGACGATAAGCCATCTGTGCTTTCGGGAAATAAATACGTTTGTTTATATTTTGTTTTTGTGTACGCAAAAATATCTGTACACGAATATATAATTATATATATATATATATATATATTAAAATAACAGATTAAAGTTTAAGCAAAGAATCGCTGCTTTCACCCTTAACGGGATCTTCTGAAACTAAAAAAATCAATCTGTGAATGCAGAAGTAAATATTTTGAAAAACGTTATTAATTAAAAATTGGTTAGAAGCTAAGTCAATGCAGACAGGCAGTCAGACAGACAGATATTATAAGCGTGCGTCATTATAGATATGTATCACATGTCCATACCATCTCAGTCTTCTCTCCTGCACACTACAGCCTATCCCTCTTATACACAGTTTCACTCTCAACACATCACATGTCCATACCATCTCAGTCTTCTCTCCTGCACACTACAGCCTATCCCTCTTATACACAGTTTCACTCTCAACACATCACATGTCCATACCATCTCAGTCTTCTCTCCTGCACACTACAGCCTATCCCTCTTATACACAGTTTCACTCTCAACACATCACATGTCCATACCATCTCAGTCTTCTCTCCTGCACACTACAGCCTATCCCTCTTATACACAGTTTCACTCTCAACACATCACATGTCCATACCATCTCAGTCTTCTCTCCTGCACACTACAGCCTATCCCTCTTATACACAGTTTCTCTCTCAACTCATCACATGTCCATATGTGTGTGTATGTATGTGTATGTGTGTGTATGTATGTATGTGTGTGTATTTGTGGATGTGTGTGGATGTGTGGATGTGTGTGTATATGTGTGTGGATGTATGTATGTGTCTGTATGTGTGTGTATGTGTCTGTATGTGTATACCTGTCTATGTGTATGCATGTATATGTGTGTGTGTGTGTATATGTGTGTATATATGTGTATGTGTGTGTATATATGTATGTATGTATGTGTGTGTATGTCTGTGTCTATGTGTGTCTTTATGTGTGTATGTATGTGTGTGTATGTATGTGTATGTATGTATGTATGTGTCTGTGTATGCGTCTGTATGTATATATGTGTATGTGTCTGTATGTCTGTGTATGTGTCTGTATGTATGTCTGTGTATGTCCATGTCAGGTTTATGTGCTGTAAGTTCAAAGAACACTGGAATAAGTATCAAAGTTAATAAAAGTTAAAAAGACAACAGTGTGAGGTGGCCCCTTACCTTGAGTAGATTTCCTAAGGAAGCTCATTAAAGGAGGTAGACTGCTGGACCAGACTTCAGCAATGTCGGAATATGGGAGGTTCTCACAGCAAGCAATGCGCATGATCAACTGAAGGTTTAGAACGTTTAAGGATTAAATTTTTCAGGTGAAATTATTCAACAAACTATTTATTCAAAATGTTCACATTAAATCTCCACCCCCTTCAAAATGGACCCACCCAATTGAAAATGTGTTCACTGAAGATGTACCATCAAAGCAGGCCTGTTAAAAGTTAATTATTGAAACAGTCCTGTTAAATTGTACAATCAAAGTAAGCCCATTAAAACTGCACTGTTAAAATATCAATTAAAACAGCCTTGTTAAAACCATACCACTGAAATAATCCTATTAAATCTGAACCATTAAAACAACCCTGTTAGACTATACCATTATCATTGTTCAATTAAAACTGTACCTTAAACAGTCCTGTTAAAACAGCACCACCAAAGCAGTTCTATTAAAACCGAGCCATTGAATAGTTTTTATTTTAATAATACCATTAAAACGGCCCTATTAAAATAATACCATTAAACAATCATATTAAAACAAACCATTAAAGAAACCCTACTAAAACTGACATCAAAATGACCCTATTAAAACTGTACCATTAAACCAGTCATACCATTAAACAAACCATATTTAAGCTGTGTCAATTTATTAGAGCTGTACCTTTAAATTCTGACTAGCAAAATTGTATTTCCAACGCAGTCATCAAGTATGTCGCCAGGTAAGGTGCCCTGAGGGTGAGGGCTTCAGAATATTCTGATGAGACACTAATAATATCACCATAAATCTTTCTAAATCTGAGGGTGCCTCATTGAAAAGTGAAGAGAGAATCAGTACCATCTAGTGCACCCCAACTTTGGCAAGAAGGCCCTGCAGTCCTGTTTAAAATGTACCATTGAAACAGTCTTTCTAAAACTGATCCATTAAAACTGATCCATTAAAAGTGAACCCTGAAGTGGTACCATCAAGGATATAGTCCTCCATCTTCAAAGCATAAGTCCATAGCAACTGACTCACCTGAAAACCCAACTGCTCCCCTCTAGCCCGACCTGGTTCTACCTTTGGAAAAATGAATGAAAAACAGGCAGAAATATATAAATTCCTCAAAGACCTACTGTTTAAGCTTAAGCACCCATAGTCATCAAAGTCCTGCCGTATAAGAACTGTTGTTATCAAAGACCTACCGTATAAGAAACTGTATTTACTAAAGACCTACCGTATAAGAAACTGTTGCTATCAAAGACCTTCCGTATAAGTACCATAGTTATCAAAGACCTACCATATAAGTACCATAGTTACTAAAGACCTACCGTATAAGAAACTGTTGTTATCAAAGACCTACCGTATAAGTACCATAGTCACCAAAGACCTACTGTATAAGAATTGTTGTTATCAAAGACCTACCGTATAAGAAACTATTGTTATCAAAGACCTACCGTATAAGAAACTGTATTTACTAAAGACCTACCGTATAAGAAACTGTTGTTATCAAAGACCTACCATATAAGAACCATAGTTACCAAAGACCTACCGTATAAGTACCATAGTTATCAAAGACCTACCGTATAAGTACCATAGTTATCAAAGACCTACCGTATAAGTACCATAGTTATCAAAGACCTACCATATAAGAACCATAGTTACCAAAGACCTACCGTATAAGTACCATAGTTATCAAAGACCTACCGTATAAGTACCATAGTTATCAAAGACCTACCGTATAAGTACCATAGTTACCAAAGACCTACCGTATAAGAACCATAGTTACCAAAGACCTACCGTATAAGTACCATAGTTATCAAAGACCTACCGTATAAGTACCATAGTTATCAAAGACCTACCGTATAAGTACCATAGTTATCAAAGACCTACCGTATAAGAACCATAGTTACCAAAGACCTACCGTATAAGTACCATAGTTATCAAAGACCTACCGTATAAGTACCATAGTTACCAAAGACCTACCGTATAAGTACCATAGTTATCAAAGACCTACCGTATAAGTACCATAGTTATCAAAGACCTACCGTATAAGTACCATAGTTATCAAGGACCTACCGTATAAGTACCATAGTTATCAAAGACCTACCGTATAAGTACCATAGTTATCAAAGACCTACCGTATAAGTACCATAGTTATCAAGGTCCTACCGTATAAGTACCATAGTTATCAAAGACCTACCGTATAAGTACCATAGTTATCAAAGACCTACCGTATAAGTACCATAGTTATCAAGGTCCTACCGTATAAGTACCATAGTTATCAAAGACCTACCGTATAAGTACCATAGTTATCAAAGACCTACCGTATAAGTACCATAGTTATCAAAGACCTACCGTATAAGTACCATAGTTATCAAAGACCTACCGTATAAGTACCATAGTTACCAAAGACCTACCGTATAAGTACCATAGTTATCAAAGACCTACCGTATAAGTACCATAGTTATCAAAGACCTACCGTATAAGTACCATAGTTATCAAAGACCTACTGTATAAGTACCATAGTTATCAAAGACCTACCATATAAGTACCATAGTTACCAAAGACCTACCGTATAAGTACCATAGTTATCAAAGACCTACCATATAAGTACCATAGTTATCAAAGACCTACCGTATAAGTACCATAGTTATCAAAGACCTACCGTATAAGTACCATAGTTATCAAAGACCTACCGTATAAGTACCATAGTTATCAAAGACCTACCGTATAAGTACCATAGTTATCAAAGACCTACCGTATAAGTACCATAGTTACCAAAGACCTACCGTATAAGTACCATAGTTACCAAAGACCTACCGTATAAGTACCATAGTTATCAAAGACCTACCGTATAAGTACCATAGTTATCAAGGACCTACCGTATAAGTACCATAGTTATCAAGGACCTACCGTATAAGTACCATAGTTATCAAAGACCTACCGTATAAGTACCATAGTTATCAAAGACCTACCGTATAAGTACCATAGTTACCAAAGACCTACCGTATAAGTACCATAGTTATCAAAGACCTACCGTATAAGTACCATAGTTATCAAGGTCCTACCGTATAAGATCCATAGTTATCAAAGACCTACCGTATAAGTACCATAGTTATCAAAGACCTACCGTATAAGTACCATAGTTACCAAGGACCTACCGTATAAGTACCATAGTTATCAAGGACCTACCGTATAAGTACCATAGTTATCAAAGACCTACCGTATAAGTACCATAGTTATCAAAGACCTACCGTATAAGTACCATAGTTATCAAAGACCTACCGTATAAGTACCATAGTTACCAAGGACCTACCGTATAAGTACCATAGTTATCAAGGACCTACCGTATAAGTACCATAGTTATCAAAGACCTACCGTATAAGTACCATAGTTATCAAAGACCTACCGTATAAGTACCATAGTTATCAAAGACCTACCGTATAAGTACCATAGTTATCAAAGACCTACCGTATAAGTACCATAGTTATCAAAGACCTACCGTATAAGTACCATAGTTATCAAAGACCTACCGTATAAGTACCATAGTTATCAAGGTCCTACCGTATAAGTACCATAGTTATCAAAGACCTACCGTATAAGTACCATAGTTATCAAAGACCTACCGTATAAGTACCATAGTTATCAAGGTCCTACCGTATAAGTACCATAGTTATCAAAGACCTACCGTATAAGTACCATAGTTACCAAAGACCTACCGTATAAGTACCATAGTTATCAAGGACCTACCGTATAAGTACCATAGTTATCAAGGACCTACCGTATAAGTACCATAGTTATCAAAGACCTACCGTATAAGTACCATAGTTATCAAAGACCTACCGTATAAGTACCATAGTTACCAAACACCTACCGTATAAGTACCATAGTTATCAAAGACCTACCGTATAAGTACCATAGTTATCAAGGTCCTACCGTATAAGAACCATAGTTATCAAAGACCTACCGTATAAGTACCATAGTTACCAAGGACCTACCGTATAAGTACCATAGTTATCAAGGACCTACCGTATAAGTACCATAGTTATCAAAGACCTACCGTATAAGTACCATAGTTATCAAAGACCTACCATATAAGTACCATAGTTATCAAAGACCTACCGTATAAGTACCATAGTTATCAAAGACCTACCGTATAAGTACCATAGTTATCAAAGACCTACCGTATAAGTACCATAGTTATCAAAGACCTACCGTATAAGAACCATAGTTATCAAAGACCTACCATATAAGTACCATAGTTATCAAAGACCTACTGTATAAGTACCATAGTTATCAAAGACCTACCGTATAAGTACCATAGTTATCAAAGACCTACCGTATAAGTACCATAGTTATCAAAGACCTACCGTATAAGTACCATAGTTATCAAAGACATCGCTGAAAGCAGAGGCTGGCCGTTTCAGGTGCGATTCCTTCACTTGACACCGTTTCTCTGTGTAGTTGTGTGGAATATTGTGTGAGATGACATTGGTGAGTAAGAGGAAGAGGGAGCGCTCCATCTCGCTGTACTTAGCTAGGGTGGTACTGGTCAATGGTAGACTGGACAATAGAGAATTACATTGGTGAATTAACTGGAGTAATGGGACAGGCAGGGGGTAGGGTAGGGTAGGTAGGTAGGTGGGTAGGTAGGTAGGTGGGTAGATGGGTGGGTAGGTAGGTATGTAGGTAGGTAGGTGGGTAGGTGGGTAGGTGGGTAGGTAGGTAAGTAGGTAGGTAGGTAAGTAGGTTGGTAGGCAGACAGGTAGGTAGGCAGGTAGTTAGGTAGGTAGGTAAGTCGGTAGGTAGGTAGGTAGGTAAGTAGGTAGGTGGGTAGGTGGGTAGGTGGGTAGGTAGGTGGGCAGATGGGTGGGTAGATGAGTTAGGTAGGTAGGTAGGTAGTTAGGTGGGTAGGTAGGTGGGTGGGTAGATGGGTGGGTAGATGGGTTAGGTAGGTAGGTAGGTGGGTAAGTGGGTGTGTAGGTAGGTGGGTAGGTAGGTAGTTGGGTGGGTGGATGGGTAGGTAGGTGGGTAGGTAGTGGTAGGTGGATAGGTAGGTAGGGGTAGGTAGGTAGGTAGGTGGGTGATAGTGTTGGCAAGATGATAAAGACACCCAGTCCACTCTGCAATAAACAAGATGAGAGGACAATAGCTCCGATTGAGGGCTGACTTGGTCTGTAGGGAAAATAGGTGGTAAATGATGATGATAAGTAGTAGTAGTAGTAGTAGTAGGAGGAGGAGGATGAGGAGGGGGGGGGGGGGGGGAAGGAGGATGAGAAGGAAGGAGGAAGGAGTAAGAAGCAGTAGTAACACTCACTCTACAGTTTTACCGCCAGCTTCAACACTCAGAGCCTCACTGAAATGATTTCTGCTGAATATTTTCATCAACAAATGTTTAATGGTTCTACTCTGAAAATTGAAGAGAAAAATACATAAACATAGAACAGACACATAATAAAACATATATATATATATATATATATATATATATATCATCGTTTAATGTCTATCTTCTACGCTAGCATGGGTTAGACGGGAATTGTCCCACTTGAGGCAAGATTGATTGGGTGACCGTTTCTCGCTCGGGGAGGACTGTCTGGCAGGTTTTCTACAGCTGGATGCCTTTCCTAACACCAACCATATTTACACTGTGGACTGGGAGCCTTTTTACCGTCTTACCTACACGACCACTTTAAACTGTGGACTGGGAGCCTTTTTACCGTCTTACCTGCACGACCACTTTACACTGTGGACTGGGAGCCTTTTTGCTGTCTCCTACATGACCACTTTACACTGTGGACTGGGAGCTTTTTTGCTGTCGCCTGCATGACCACTTTACACTGTGGACTGGGAGCCTTTTTGCTGTCTCCTACACGACCACTTTACACTGTGGACTGGGAGCCTTTTTGCTGTCTCCTATACGACCACTTTACACTGTGGACTGGGAGCCTTTTTGCTGTCTGCTATACGACCACTTTACACTGTGGACTGGGAGCTTTTTTGCTGTCGCCTGCATGACCACTTTACACTGTGGACTGGGAGCCTTTTTGCTGTCTGCTATACGACCACTTTACACTGTGGACTGGGAGCCTTTTTGCTGTCTGCTATACGACCACTTTACACTGTGGACTGGGAGCCTTTTTGCTGTCTGCTATACGACCACTTTACACTGTGGACTGGGAGCCTTTTTGCTGTCTCCTACATGACCACTTTACACTGTGGACTGGGAGCCTTTTTGCTGTCTGCTATACGACCACTTTACACTGTGGACTGGGAGCCTTTTTGCTGTCTGCTATACGACCACTTTACACTGTGGACTGGGAGCCTTTTTGCTGTCTGCTATACGACCACTTTACAGTGTGGACTGGGAGCCTTTTTGCTGTCTGCTATACGACCACTTTACACTGTGGACTGGGAGCCTTTTTGCTGTCTGCTATACGACCACTTTACACTGTGGACTGGGAGCCTTTTTGCTGTCTGCTATACGACCACTTTACACTGTGGACTGGGAGCCTTTTTGCTGTCTCCTATACGACCACTTTACACTGTGGACTGGGAGCCTTTTTGCTGTCTGCTATACGACCACTTTACACTGTGGACTGGGAGCCTTTTTGCTGTCTGCTATACGACCACTTTACACTGTGGACTGGGAGCCTTTTTGCTGTCTGCTATACGACCACTTTACACTGTGGACTGGGAGCCTTTTTGCTGTCTGCTATACGACCACTTTACACTGTGGACTGGGAGCCTTTTTGCTGTCTCCTATACGACCACTTTACACTGTGGACTGGGAGCCTTTTTGCTGTCTCCTATACGACCACTTTACACTGTGGACTGGGAGCCTTTTTGCTGTCTGCTATACGACCACTTTACACTGTGGACTGGGAGCCTTTTTGCTGTCTGCTATACGACCACTTTACACTGTGGACTGGGAGCCTTTTTGCTGTCTCCTATACGACCACTTTACACTGTGGACTGGGAGCCTTTTTGCTGTCTCCTATACGACCACTTTACACTGTGGACTGGGAGCCTTTTTGCTGTCTCCTATACGACCACTTTACACTGTGGACTGGGAGCCTTTTTGCTGTCTCCTATACGACCACTTTACACTGTGGACTGGGAGTCTTTTTGCTGTCTCCTACACGACCACTTTACACTGTGGACTGGGAGCCTTTTTGCTGTCTGCTATACGACCACTTTACACTGTGGACATTGTGCTTTTTGTCGTGACACCTACACACCCTCTTTAGTGTGGACTGGATGTTCTGTGGTACCAACATAACTTTACAGAGAAAGGGTGGTGTGGGTGGAAGTGGGAGGATGGAGTAGGGGTAGGGGGTTGGGGTGTATATTTGGTTAAGAGGTGCCTACTGATATATACAGTAAATCTATACAACTATATGTATACTACTGTATATACAGTAAATGTATACAACTATATATACAGCAAATGTATACAACTATATATACAGTAAATCTATACAACTATATGTATACTACTGTATATACAGTAAATGTATACAACTATATATACAACTATATGTATACTACTATATATACAGCAAATGTATACAACTATATATACAGCAAATGTATACAACTATATATACAGCAAATGTATACAACTATATATACAGCAAATGTATACAACTATATATACAGCAAATGTATACAACTATATATACAGCAAATGTATACAACTATATATACAGCAAATGTATACAACTATATATACAGCAAATGTATACAACTATATATACAACAAATGTATACAACTATATATACAGCAAATGTATACAACTATATATACAGCAAATGTATACAACTATATATACAGCAAATGTATACAACTATATATACAGCAAATGTATACAACTATATATACAGCAAATGTATACAACTATATATACAGTAAATGTATACAACTATATATACAGCAAATGTATACAACTATATATATAGCAAATGTATACAACTATATATACAGCAAATGTATACAACTATATATACAGCAAATGTATACAACTATATATACAGCAAATGTATACAACTATATATACAGCAAATGTATACAACTATATATACAGCAAATGTATACAACTATATATACAGTAAATGTATACAACTATATATACAACAAATGTATACAACTATATTTACAGTAAATCTATACAACTATATGTATACTACTCTATATACAGTTAATCTATACAACTATATATACAGCAAATGTATACAACTATATATACAGTAAATCTATACAACTATATATACAGTAAATCTATACAACTATATATACAGTAAATCTATACAACTATATATACAGTAAATCTATACAACTATATGTATACTACTGTATATGCAGTAAATCTATACAACTATATATACAGTAAATCTATACAACTATATATACAGTAAATCTATACAACTATATATACAGTAAATCTATACAACTATATGTATACTACTGTATATGCAGTAAATCTATACAACTATATATACAGTAAATCTATACAACTATATATACAGTAAATCTATACAACTATATATACAGTAAATCTATACAACTATATGTATACTACTGTATATGCAGTAAATCTATACAACTATATATACAGTAAATCTATACAACTATATATACAGTAAATCTATACAACTATATGTATACTACTGTATATGCAGTAAATCTATACAACTATATATACAGTAAATCTATACAACTATATATACAGTAAATCTATACAACTATATGTATACTACTGTATATGCAGTAAATCTATACAACTATATATACAGTAAATCTATACAACTATATATACAGTAAATCTATACAACTATATATACAGTAAATCTATACAACTATATGTATACTACTGTATATGCAGTAAATCTATACAACTATATATACAGTAAATCTATATAACTATATATACAGTAAATCTATACAACTATATATACAGTAAATCTATACAACTATATATACAGTAAATCTATACAACTATATATACAGTAAATCTATATAACTATATAGTAATTTACCACCTGGTTCTAGAATTAAAGTTGTATTGTAAGAGTGGCTTTATAGCAAGACATTTCCAATAAGATATATTTTCAGTTCAGTACATTAGTACTGCTGTCTCTTTGTTCATGTCCTCAGTTAAAAATCTCTTCTTATTTACTATTTCTTTGATGTCTTTATATTTAATTTATAATTTAAATCTTTGGTGCCATGCAGTTGTACAGAAGACCCACCTTCTCTTGCATACAAACTTAAACCTAGTCAGTAGGGACCTCTTAACCAAATATACACCCCCACACAATACACCCTACTCCATCCTCCCATTTCCATCCATTGTAAAGTGGTTATGTAGGTGTCACAACAAAAAGTACCCAGTCCACACTGTAAAGTGGTTGTGTAGGTGTCACAACAAAAATCACCCAGCCCACACTGTAAAGTGGTTGTGTAGATGTCACAACAAAAATCACCCAGTCCACACTGTAAAGTGGTTGTGTAGATGTCACAACAAAAATCACCCAGCCCACACTGTAAAGTGGTTGTGTAGGTGTCACAACAAAAATCACCCAGCCCACACTGTAAAGTGGTTGTGTAGATGTCACAACAAAAATCACCCAGTCCACACTGTAAAGTGGTTGTGTAGGTGTCACAACAAAAAGTACCCAGTCCACACTGTAAAGTGGTAGTGTAGGTGTCACAACAAAAAGTACCCAGCCCACACTGTAAAGTGGTAGTGTAGGTGTCACAACAAAAAGTAGCCAGCCCACACTGTAAAATGGTTGTGTAGGTGTCACAACAAAAGTCACCCAGTCCACACTGTAAAGTGGTTGTGTAGATGTCACAACAAAAAGTACTCAGTCCACATTGTAAAGTGGTTGTGTAGGTGTCACAACAAAAAGTACCCAGTCCACACTGTAAAGTGGTTGTGTAGGTGTCACAACAAAAATCACCCAGTTCATACTGTAAAGTGGTCATGTAGGTGTCACAACAAAAAGTACCCAGTCCACACTGTAAAGTGGTTGTGTAGGTGTCACAACAAAAATTACCCAGTCCATACTGTAAAGTGGTTGTGTAAGAGTCACAACAAAAAGTACCCAGTCCACACTGTAAAGTGGTTGTGTAGGTGTCACAACAAAAAGTACCCAGTTCACACTGTAAAGTGGTCATGTAGGAGA
>OZ024761.1:3691371-3896371 GCA_964016885.1 Eledone cirrhosa | reverse complement strand
TTCACTGATAGGGTTATGTGTGTTATAATTTCCCAGTTGACCTATACTAAAGGGTTTCACTGATAGGGATATGTGTGTTATAGTTTCCCAGTTGACCTATACTAAAGGGCTTCACTAATAGGGTTATGTGTGTTATAGTTTCCCAGTTGACTTATACTAAAGGGTTTCACTGATAGGGTTATGTGTGTTATAATTTCCCAGTTGACCTATACTAAAGGGTTTCACTGATAGGGATATGTGTGTTATAGTTTCCCAGTTGACCTATACTAAAGGGCTTCACTGATAGGGTTATGTGTGTTATAGTTTCCCAGTTGACTTATACTAAAGGGTTTCACTGATAGGGTTATGTGTGTTATAGTTTCCCAGTTGACCTATACTAAAGGGCTTCACTGATAGGGATATGTGTGTTATAGTTTCCCAGTTGACCTATACTAAAGGGCTTCACTGATAGGGTTATGTGTGTTATAGTTTCCCAGTTGACCTATACTAAAGGGATTCACTGATAGGGTTATGTGTGTTATAATTTCCCAGTTGACCTATACTAAAGGGCTTCACTGATAGGGTTATGTGTGTTATAATTTCCCAGTTGACCTATACTAAAGGGCTTCACTGATAGGGTTATGTGTGTTATAGTTTCCCAGTTGACTTATACTAAAGGGCTTCACTGATAGGGTTATGTGTGTTATAATTTCCCAGTTGACCTATACTAAAGGGCTTCACTGATAGAGATATGTGTGTTATAGTTTCCCAGTTGACCTATACTAAAGGGCTTCACTGATAGGGTTATGTGTGTTATAGTTTCCCAGTTGACCTATACTAAAGGGATTCACTGATAGGGTTATGTGTGTTATAATTTCCCAGTTGACCTATACTAAAGGGCTTCACTGATAGGGTTATGTGTGTTATAGTTTCCCAGTTGACCTATACATAACCCTATCAGTGAAGCCCTTTAGGCTTCACTGATAGGGTTATGTGTGTTATAATTTCCCAGTTGACCTATACTAAAGGGCTTCACTCTGATAGGGATATGTGTGTTATAGTTTCCCAGTTGACCTATACTAAAGGGCTTCACTGATAGGGTTATGTGTGTTATAATTTCCCAGTTGACCTATTCCATGTTATGGAAAGAAGTTGTGGTGAATCTTTGGAATATCATCATCATCATCATTTTACGTCTGCTTATTCCTGCTTGCAAATAAATATTAATGGCCCTAATAGTTGTTCCAATGTTCAAAAGTGGCCCACCAATGGATTATGTTGCACACCCCTGATCTAATACATCTTTGATGTGGTTATTATAAGTTTACATGCCAAATTTCTTTTTATCCAGTCTGAAGGTTTGGGGCACAACAGCACTTTAAACACTATGGGTCAAACACGTTTTGTCACAGCTGACTGGTTCTACAGTCAGGACATGACAACTTGGAGGTTCGATATGCAATAAATGTTTGTGTCAAGCTGGGTAAAAATGCTGCAGAACCCTATAAAATGGTCAGAACTGATGACAGAGTAACTTTCAGGAGCTGGACGACAGATTTCTGCTGCTGGCACAAGCTGTTCTAGGAGGACAGGGAATCAGGGAATAGGTTAGGGATGATGAGAGGTGTAGTAGGGAGAGAGACATCAGGATGACACAGTTGGTCGACAAAATTTGCAAATTTCTGAACAAGGACCATCATGCATCTCTTCTGACACTTGCTAAATGATTTGAAGTGGCTGAGAGCTCTGTGCACAGTCATTCATGACAATCTGAACATGCGCAAAGTTTGTTCCGAGGGTGCTCAATGAAGATGAAAGGCAGAGGTGTGTTGATGACAGCAGGGAGATGGTTGAGTGGATTGCTTTGAATCCAAGTGTCCTTGAGTTTTTAGTAAGCTGTGACGAGGGCTGGGTCTACTGTTATGATCCAGAGACCAAGAAACAGAGTGCCCATCATCATCGTTTAACGTCCATCTTCCACCCTAGCATGGGTTGGACGGGAGTTGTCCCAATTTGAGGCAAGGTTGGTCGGGTGACCATGTCTTGCTTGTATAGGACTATCTGGCAGGTTTTCTATGGCTGGATGCCCTTCCTAACACCAACCACATTTACAGTGTGGAACTGGGAACTTTTTACCGTGTTACCTACATGGCCACATTACAGCGTGGATTGTGTGTTTTGTTGTGACACCTACACGGCCCCATTACAGCGTGGACTGTGTGTGTTTTGTTGTGACACCTACACGGCCACATTACAGTGTGGACTGGGTGTGTTTTGTTGTGACACCTACACGGCCACATTACAGCGTGGACTGGGTGTATTTTGTTGTGACACCTACACAATCTCGATCTCATTATCTCATTTATTTGGACTGGATGTTGTGGTACCAACTTTACAGAGAGAGGGTGGTGTTGGTGGGAGTGGGAGGATAGGGTAGGGGTAGTGGATTGGGGTGTATATTTGGTTAAGAGGTGCCTACTGACTGTAGGTTTCGCTTTGTACATAGGCAAGGCGAGTCTTCTGTATTACTGCGTAGTGCCAAAGATCTCGGTCCAGTGACATTGTCTTGGAGAGGTGTAAGTGTGTAAGGTCGGAATTTATCAGATCGTCCCAGGTTTTTCTGGGTCTACCTATTCCGTAATTTTCATCAATTTTGATCGCCCAGCACTTTTTTCTACAGTTTGTCGTCTTTCATGCGCATCACGTGACCATACCAACGTAGTCTTCTCTCGAGTAAATGGCATCTGATTCCTCTTATTCCTAATTTCTCACTTAGTTCATTTATGCTTTGCCGTTCACGTATATTACTATTACACATCCAGCGGAGCATGCATGCTTCGTTCCTTTCCAGTCTGCGCAGGTCCTCTGCAGACAATGCCCATGTCTTACTGCCATGTAACATTGCTGTTCGTATACAGGCATCATACAATCTGCCTTTCATTTTTAGAGAGAAACCTTGCCCAGTGGAAACATTCTGACTCACCAAGACCGAAGAAAGCCAGGTAAAGCAGTTCCACTGGGAAGCTCATGGCGATCTCATTCTTTGACAGCAAGGGCATCATCTACATCCACTGGGTCCCCCACAGCCAGATAGTCAACACTACTATGTAGAGGTTTTGAGGCAGTTCAGAAAGAGATTTCATCACAAGAGACTAGAACTCTTCAAGTCTGATCAGCTAAACAATGATGATGATGATGATGATAAGTATGTGAATTTTGTATATCTAATGATGTACAGTATGTTTACGAATAAACATTTGAAAGCCTTTTAGCTATGAATTTTGGAAGCTGACAGCTAACGCCATCTAGCGGATTCCAGCAAAGGTAGCAGACGATAAATATCAATTATCATTTCTGGCTTGTGGCTGTTAGATAATGCTTCCCCTTCTCTGTTGCAATCTGATACAGGCAAAAACATAGTTTTTATGTACATGGGCTGATTAACCTCATTTGTATATGGAGCTGCCAGGCCGGCTTAGACTGAAAATAGAATTAAAGTTTTTCACTCCAATGTAGCTGTATACATATAAGTGTTTTAAAACTGCCCCATGAATCAGAACTAGAAGTTAGCACCATGGAGAAGATGCAGCAAATAGCTAACTCCATCCACCAGAGCATTAAGATAACAGTAGACCACCCCACTAAGCAGAGAGACAGACTGGCTGGCAGACAGACAGACAGACAGAGACAGAGAGAGACAGACTGACAGACAGACAGACAGAGAGACAGACTGACAGACAGACAGAGAGAGAGAGACAGAGAGAGTCAAACTGACTGACAGACAGAGAGACAGACTCACTGACAGACAGACAGAGAGAGAGACAGACTGACTGACAGAGAGAGAGAGAGAGAGAGACAGAGAGAGAGACAGACTGACAGACAGACAGACAGAGAGACAGACTGACAGACAGACAGACAGACAGGCTGACAGACATACTGGCAGACAGACAGACAGACAGACAGACTGACTGACAGAGAGAGAGACAGACAGACAGAGAGAGAGAGACAGAGAGACAGACAGAGAGACAGACAGAGAGACAGACAGACAGACAGGCTGACAGACATACTGGCAGACAGACATACTGGCAGACAGACAGACAGACAGACTGACTGACAGAGAGAGAGACAGACAAACAGACAGGCTGACAGAGAGAGACAGAGCGACAGACAGACAGACAGACAGACAGACTGGCTGACAGACAGACAGACAGACAGACTGACAGAGAGAGAGACAGACAGACAGAGAGAGAGAGAGACAGACAGAGAGAGAGAGAGACAGACAGACAGGCTGGCAGACAGGCAGGCTGACAGAGAGAGACAGAGCGACAGACAGACAGACAGACAGACAGACAGACTGGCTGACAGACAGACAGACAGACAGAGACATGTAAAGAAACTGAGAGAGATTGCTAGAAAGAAGAGAAGATACCCAGATTTTGAAGCAGTAATTTGATAGTCATGGGGTAGCAGAAGTCTCCAATAGTCTCCATCTTTAGCAGTGACAACATCATGGTCAATTCCAGACACTGTTATCTGGACATCAGACAGGAACTGACCAGTAGCTTTGTCTTGGACAAAACCATGGACACCTTTATGGACCTACAATACAACAAACATATATCTATCATATATATCTATACACATAAATGGCAATTTCTGTCTGTTTGTTTGTGAACCTAAATCTTAAAAACTACCAAACCAATCTTGATGAAACTTGACACATGTGTTGGGCTCATGCCCATTTGGTTTCTTACATATATTCCATTTTAATCAAAGGGTTCCCTGGGGATTGTCTAAGTTAGGGTCATTAACTATACTCTTATGTAAATATTAGTGGCTATAGTTTCATATCTGTTACATTACTCTCATATGTCTTGTAAATCTATATATATAAAACTGAGGTTGTCTGTCTGTCTGTCTACTAAAACGGTCGGCATACATCTCCTCCTAAACCATACGTTCAAATTTCGGTGAAATTGCTACATTTATAGATGAAGGTCTGGCAGAGACATTGGTCAAAAAAATTTTCAAATCGACCCACGCCAAGTGCAAAATTCGAATTTGTAATGTATTTATTTTTCAGTTCAAATGTATAAATAAAGGTGAGAGACGAGTTATTTCCCTTTTATGGCGTCATTTGTTTATCGAACAAAATACGCGTACAGTTTCCGGGCCAGCGAAATTTTAACCTGCAAAATTCATGAGTTCGAAGTTTCAACATTAAGCTTCCATTTTGCTTCATTTCCATTAAAAAGTCTTTTAAAACAATATTTCAGTGCATCAGCCTCGCCATCACCCGAGGCAACGCTGCCAGTGTGCTGGCTTGCCTCAAAATTAGAGAGGTTTCCCAGTACTCGCGACGTTGCTGACCTTTGCTCTGGTGTTGGCTCCGTTGTTCACCCCTTCCTTTACATGGTCTTTAATATTGTAGTTTATGTATATATTTAAAATATATTTGTTATGTTATTCTACTGTAACTTTATTTATATGCTCTGTTTATACCCTCAAAAATCTATGAAACTACATACATGTTGCAACTCTCTCTTTCTATATATATATATATGACACACACACATATACATCTAAAGAGAGAAAGGGAGATGTAGAGAGAGAGAGTGAGATAGGTCGTTATACAGAGAGAGGTACAAGATAATCAGATAGAGAGACAGAGAGAGAGAATGGCGACGAACGCTGGTACACACACACACACACACACACATATATATATAAAGAGAGAGAAAGAGATCTGCGCGTTCTTTATTGTTCTCCATTCTGTAGGAAGAAGAGAGAGAGGGGGGTATGAGTGAGTGAGAGAGAGGAGTTGAGAAAGAAAGAAAGTTTAAGCAAAGAATCGCTGCTTTCAACATTAACGGGATCTTCTTAAACTAATAAATTCAATCTGTGAACGCAGAATTAAATATTTCGAGAAACGTTGCAACCGAAGGAAAACAGAAAGACGATATGTTGGTTCGTGAAGACGTTCCCTAGTAATGAACAGAAAAAAAGCGAGGATAATACGTCGTTATGTGGAGTGAGAAGAACAATTTCATGCAAAGACAAGACCAAGTTTATGGTGTAAATGGAGTTGTTAGACTAATATTCTATTTAACAATTTAAAATAACAGAATGATTTCCAGCCCCGGAGTTTAAGAATGATGTAAATAAAATTGTAAACGAAAATGACAGAGGTTATTAAAATAATTGTTTCTACTTTTGGCACAAGGCCAGCAATTACCCAGTACATTACTGGTACTTTATTTTATCGACCCCGTAAGGATGAAAGGCAAAGTTAAGCTCGACGGGATTTTAACTTTGCCTTAAAATAGTAAAAGTAAATAGTGAAGATTTAGGCCAGTACATACGTATGCGCCGACGGACATACACATACATGCGCACACACAAATACATACACACACACAAATACATACACGCGCGTGTGTGTGTAAACCTTATGCATTTCTACAGTATTTTCACCAAACTTTAGACATAGGTTACTTATGTACTCCGGATGGTCATGGGCACTTTCATTTTTCCAGATATTGATTATAGGGCCTCCCGGCAGATAACCCCTTTAACCACTTTAACCACTTCCTTGGAGTCGACTGAAGCACTGCAGTGCAATGCAACAAAACGTCATAACTTTTGGAGTTCACAACCGATTTTCACAAAACTTGACACGTGGGCTACGTTTGTTCTACAGATGAATGTGAACTCTCAGAATTGGCACATATTGAGTAGGGGACCCCTGAGGGCAGGAACCCTCTTTTGGAAAAAGCCGATGATTTTGTAAAAGTATAGTTTTCGAAGCAGCACTGAAGTATTGACATAAATGGTATACATAACTGGTATTTAATACCCGAGCAACGCCGGGTACCTCTGCTAGTTACATATAAAACATTAAATTATACATGTAAGCCATTAAATTATACATATAAACCGTTAAATTATACATGTAAGCCATTAAATTATACATATAAACCATTAGATTATACATGTAAACCATTAAATTATACATATACACTATTCTCTTATATATGTGATTGCGTTTTAATTAATAAAGTAGACATACAGAATTCATCATCATCATTTAATGTCTCTCTTCTCCGCTAGCATGGGTTTAGATGGGAATTGTCCTACATGAGGCAAGATTGGTCGGGAGACCGTGTCTCACTCGTATAGGACTATCTGGCAGGTTTTCTATGGCTGGATGCCCTTCCTAACACCAACCACGTTTACAGTGTGGACTGGGAGCTTTTTACCGTGTTACCTACACGGCCACATTACAGCGTGGACTGTGTATTTTTTTGTTGTGACACCTACACAACCTCTTTAGTTTGGACTGGATGTTGTGGTACCAACATAACTTTACAGAGGAAGGGGTGGTGTAGATGGGGGTGGGGGTAGGGGTAGTGGGTTGGGGGTATATTTTTGGTTAAGAGGTGCCATATTCTACAAAAGGAATCATTCAGACTTTGGCCACATAGAAAGGAGGTTCTTAACATCTTAATACATCCAGAACTCATTGGAAGTATCGGTAAAGGGTTAGACTCCATGCTTTGCAGAAAAGAGTTACGGCCCTTTATGGTCTGAGTTCAAATCCCGCCGAGGTTAACTTTGCCTTTCATCCTTACGGGGTCGATAAAATAAAGTACCAGTAATGCACTGGGTAATTGCTGGCCTTGTACCAAAGGTAGAAACAATTATTAATTCTAGGGCGGTGGATTGGCAGTATCAGTAGAGGGTCTGACGCAATGCTTTCCAGCACAGAGTTACGTCTCTTTACAGTCTGTGTTCAACTCGCACTGAGGTTAACTTTGCCTTTCATCCTTACAGGGTCAATAAAATAAAGTACCAGTAATGCACTGGGTAATTGCTGGCCTTGTACCTAAAGTAGAAATAATTATTAATTCTACTTAACAAGGCTATTTTTGTTTTGACATAAGGATTAGTTATACTTAAATAATGTATAGGTACTCCTTAACAATCAATTTTGATGTGCAAAGTTAACCTAGTCAGTAGGCCCCTCCAAACCAAACATACACCCAACCCACTACTGTAAAGTGGTCATGTAGGGGACATGGTAAAAAGGTTCCTAGTCCACACTGTAAAGTGGTCATGTAGGAAACATGACAAAAAGCACCCAGTTCACACTGTAAAGTGGTTGTGTAGGAGACACAGTAAAAAGGCTCTCAGTCCACACTGTAAATGTGGTTGGTGTTAGGAAGGGCATCCAGCCATAGAAAACCTGCCAGGTAGTCCTATACGAGTGAGACACGGTCACTCGACCAATCTTGCCTCAAATGGGACAATTCCCGTCTAACCCATGCTAGCGTGGAAGATGGACGTTAAACGATGATGATGATGATCCAATCTCCTCTGTTTTAATTTCTGTACTTTATTCGTACAAATTATCTTACCTTGGTTTATTATCTCCCTTTAAATAATAATATAATTTTGAAATTTTTCCAAGATGGCGTCAGACATGTCTCTCCATAAATTACAAGATGAAAATCCTTACTCTCCATTTCAGCATTTGTATTATCTGTGAAAGGGGTTGTTCTTAAATGCTTGATGTAAGTTTATTTTAAGCTGACAATCTTATTAAAGTACGTTTATTTGTTCTGACAAAGTTGTACAAATATATGTGTGGGCAAATTCTGGTTAAACGGTCAGATTCCGGCCGTTTGATTTTGAATTACTACTCTGAAAATTTGGCACTTGAAACAGTTGTAAGGGAATAAACTTATTTAATGAGTGTTACTTGATTTTCCCTCTTTTAATTCTGATTATATATATAATGTAGTTGTTCCGCATTGCAAGGCAGTGTGTCAGTGTAAATCAGGATGTTGTTGGAGATAAGTGTGTCCGAAATGATGCCAGTGTACTTAGTCTCACTGATGCTCAGGAAAAAGAGGTCAGGAAATGTCATTATGAGAGACTGATGAATGTGGAGAACGAATGGGAGAGAGAGAAATTATCCCCAGTAGTCCCAACAGAGGGACCAGCTATTGAGGTTGATGACTTATAGGGTCAAAGAAGCAATTAAAGAAATGAAAAGTGGTAAGGCAGCTGGATCGTCGGGGATAGTTGCTGAGATGCTGAAGGCATCAGGAGAAGTAGGTACTAAGCTGGTTGCACGCATAGTCAATCAGGCTATATATGGCGGTGTCATACCCAAAGACTGGTGCAGCAGTATTCTCATAAATTGCTACAAAGGTAAAGGGGATGCTCTGGAGAGGAGCAATTATAGGGGTATAAAAACTGATGGATCAGGTTATGAAAGTGGTAGAAAGGATATTAGCACAACCAATTAGAGAAAGGGTCAAATTAGATGAGATGTTTGTGTTTTGTGCCTGGGGAAAGTACAACAGATGCCCTCTTCTTAGTGAGACAACTAGAAGAGAGGTTCTTAGAGAAAAATAAGCCACTATACTTAGCTTTTGTTGACCTAGAGAAGGCCTTTGATAGGGTACCCTGATCTGTCATTTGGTAGTCCCTAAGGAAACTAAGTGTTGAGGAATGGTTTGTGAGGACTGTGCAAGCTATGTACAGGGGTACTGTCAGTAAAGTCAGAGTAGGAATGGAGTTTAGTGAGGAATTCCAGATACAAGTAGAAGTTCATCAAGGTTCGGTCCTCAGCCCACTCTTATTCATTATAGTCCTCCAAGCCATAACAGAGGAGTTTAAGACTGGCTGTCCATGGGAACTTCTCTATGCTGACGATCTGGTTCTTATAGCAGAATCAGTAGAGGAGCTAGAGAATAAATTCTGGTTATGGAAACAGCAGTTGGAATCAAGAGGACTGAGAGTGAACCTAGCTAAAACAAAAGTGTTGAGGAGTAGCAAAGAGGACAAAACTCAGGGAAATGGCTATGTTCAATAAGTAGGAAAGGAGTTGGCATAAATTCTATAAAATGTACACAATGCAGATCTTGGGTACACAAGAAATGTAGTGGGATAGCAGGCAAACTAACAGGTAGGGAAAACTCCATATGTAGTAGATGTTCAGGGAAAATTGATAGTAGAAGTGTCAGTGATAGGCACATTTTTCAAATGCAAGTAGGATCTATAGAGGTGGTTGATAGCTTCCAATACCTAGGTGATCAGATTAGCAAGGGAGGAGGGTGCTCCGAGGCCATAGTATCTAGAATAAGGACAGGATGGAAGAAGTTTAGAGAGCTGCTTCTTCTGTTGACAACGTAGGGTTTCTCCCTACAAATGAAAGGCTGGTTATATGATGCCTGTGTGAGATGCGCGATGCTCTATGGTAGTGAGACATGGGCAGCAACTGCGGAGGGTATGTGACGGCTGGAGAGAAATGAAGCAAGCATGCTCTGTTGGATCTGCAATGTCAATGTGCGTGAACGACCAAGCTTGGATGAGTTGAGAGAGAAACTGTGTATAAGAGGGATAAGTTGTAGTGTGCGGGAGAGAAAACTGCGTTTGTATGGACATGTGATGCGTATTGAGGATGACCGCTGGGTGAAGAAGTGCCAAGAAAACCCAGTAGAGGTGGTGAGAGCTGGCCTCAAATTGCTAAAGCACATGGAGGAGATGACAAATGGAGAGATGCTGTGCTGAAGAGGACCCATCCCACCCTTGCAAGCAGGGAAAAGCAGATGTAAAATGATGATGATGATATACATATATATATATATATATATATATCATCATCATTTCATTTTACGTCCACTTTTCCCTGCTTGCAAGGGTGGGATGGGAACCGATTCTGGCTTGACTTCTACAGCTGGATGCCCTTCCTAACACCAACCTCATTTACAGTGAGTGCTGGGTGCTTTTTTCCGTGGCGCCTACACGACCACTTTACAGTGGAATGATCTCATTTCTACAGCTGAGTAAACTGGAGCAATATAAAATAAAGTGTCTTGCTCAAAGAAAACAACACATCACCCAGTCCGAGAATTGAACTCGCAACATTGCGATTGCAAGCCCAATGCTCTAACCACTAAGCCATGTACCTCCATATATATATATATATATATACAGAGAGAGAGAGAGAAAGAGTGAGAGAGTGAGAGAGAGTAAGAGAGAGAGAGTGAGAGAGTGAGACCACATGTATGTATGAATATATATATGTGTGTGTGTAGATAGATGTAGATAAATAGAGATAGAATATGTGTGTGTATATATATATATATATATATATATGTATGCATGCGACCAGAGGTACCCAGCATTGCCTGGGGGTGAAAGTGGCCCTTATATATGAGAAGAAAACAAAACATGTAATATAGAAATTAGTTATTCTAAATTCCATCCATTCTTCAATTGATGGGAGATTCTGCATGTGTATGGTGAAATGTAATTCTCAGGGAGATTCAGCATAATTGTCACCACTCTATTTCCTACAGCTATTCTAAGCTTGATAATTCTTACTCTAAGTACTTCTATCACCTTCTCTATCCATTTCTCAGCTAGTAAGGTGCCTACATCACCTACCCTATCATTATTTCCTATTCAGTAAAGCTTATATCTCTGCAGTAGTCTTGCTGAGGCACCCCCCCCCCCCCCCCCCCTTCCATCTCACCTCCTGTATATATCGACTTCTCTCCTCTCTAGCAGCTCCACTATTTCACCCTTTCAGGGTCCCAACATTGAAAGTGGCAGTCCTGAATTTTGTACCTTGCCAGTTGTTATTTCCTTGGGTTGAAGTTCTATGTAAATGAAAGAGAAAAGGGTTGTGTGATAGTTTGATGATGGTTGAGGGGGTTCTCACGCCACCCCACTACACCACTAACAAGACTGGTGTTAGTCCTGTATACACACAGGGCTACTCTAGCCAACCCATATAATCATCACCATCATCAAAATCATTTTACGTCCGCTTTTCCTTGCTTGCAAGGGTGGGATGGGTCCTTTTCAGCACAGCATCTCTCCATTTGTCATATATACACAACAGTCCACACTATAAATGTGGTTGGTGTTAGGAAGGGCATCCAACCATAGAAAACCTGCCAGAGACGCTTCCGTATGAGCGAGACACGGTCTCCCAACCATTCCTGCATCAAATGGAACAAAACCGTCTAACCCATGCTACCGTGGAAGATGGACGATGATGATGATGATATACATTAAGCAATCGATTCAGCAGAGTTATTAGAGTGCTGAATATTTGTTCCTTATCTCTACATTCTGAGTTCAAATCCTGCCAAAGTCCAATTTCTGTTTCATCCTTTTGAGGGTCAATAAAGACAGTTCCAGTCCAATATTGGTGCAACCTCCTCTTTCCCCTCCCAGTTATCACATTCCAGATGTTCCGCTGGATCAAGAGAGGAAGGAGGTATCTGCTAGCATGGGAACCTAAAACCCTTAGTGAAAGCATAAAACATACTACCACGTTATACTCGATTGTGAGTGATGGCTGTAGTTTGTAGATCGACACACACATACACACATATATACTCCCTTTACAAACACACACACACACATGCACACATATACACTCCCTTTACAAACACACAAGAAACGAGTACCTACTTGAGCCATGTATACCAACAAGGAGTACTTACTTGAGCCATGTATACCAGCAAGGAGTACTTACTTGAACCATGTATACCAACAAGGAGTACTTACTTGAGCCATGTATACCAACAAGGAGTACCTACTTGAGCCATGTATACCAACAAGGAGTACTTACTTGAGCCATGTATACCAGCAAGGAGTACTTACTTGAGCCATGTATACCAGCAAGGAGTACTTACTTGAGCCATGTATACCAACAAAGAGTACCTACTTGAGCCATGTATACCAACAAGGAGTACTTACTTGAGCCATGTATACCAACAAGGAGTACTTACTTGAGCCATGTATACCAACAAGGAGTACCTACTTGAGCCATGTATACCAACAAGGAGTACTTACTTGAGCCATGTATACCAACAAGGATTACTTACTTGAGCCATGTATACCAGCAAGGAGTACTTACTTGAGCCATGTATACCAACAAGGAGTACCTACTTGAGCCATGTATACCAACAAGGAGTACCTACTTGAGCCATGTATACCAACAAGGAGTACTTACTTGAGCCATGTATACCAACAAGGAGTACCTACTTGAGCCATGTATACCAACAAGGAGTACCTACTTGAGCCATGTATACCAACAAGGAGTACTTACTTGAGCCATGTATACCAACAAGGATTACTTACTTGAGCCATGTATACCAGCAAGGAGTACTTACTTGAGCCATGTATACCAGCAAGGAGTACTTACTTGAGCCATGTATACCAACAAGGAGTACTTACTTGAGCCATGTATACCAGCAAGGAGTACCTACTTGAGCCATGTATACCAACAAGGAGTACTTACTTGAGCCATGTATACCAACAAGGAGTACTTACTTGAGCCATGTATACCAACAAGGAGTACCTACTTGAGCCATGTATACCAACAAGGAGTACCTACTTGAGCCATGTATACCAGCAAGGAGTACCTACTTGAGCCATGTATACCAGCAAGGAGTACTTACTTGAGCCATGTATACCAACAAGGAGTACCTACTTGAGCCATGTATACCAACAAGGAGTACCTACTTGAGCCATGTATACCAGCAAGGAGTACCTACTTGAGCCATGTATACCAGCAAGGAGTACCTACTTGAGCCATGTATACCAACAAGGAGTACTTACTTGAGCCATGTATACCAACAAGGAGTACCTACTTGAGCCATGTATACCAACAAGGAGTACCTACTTGAGCCATGTATACCAACAAGGAGTACTTACTTGAGCCATGTATACCAACAAGGATTACTTACTTGAGCCATGTATACCAGCAAGGAGTACTTACTTGAGCCATGTATACCAGCAAGGAGTACCTACTTGAGCCATGTATACCAACAAGGAGTACTTACTTGAGCCATGTATACCAGCAAGGAGTACCTACTTGAGCCATGTATACCAACAAGGAGTACTTACTTGAGCCATGTATACCAACAAGGAGTACCTACTTGAGCCATGTATACCAACAAGGAGTACCTACTTGAGCCATGTATACCAGCAAGGAGTACCTACTTGAGCCATGTATACCAGCAAGGAGTACCTACTTGAGCCATGTATACCAACAAGGAGTACTTACTTGAGCCATGTATACCAGCAAGGAGTACCTACTTGAGCCATGTATACCAACAAGGAGTACTTACTTGAGCCATGTATACCAGCAAGGAGTACTTACTTGGGCCATGTATACCAACAAGGAGTACCTACTTGAGCCATGTATACCAACAAGGAGTACCTACTTGAGCCATGTATACCAACAAGGAGTACTTACTTGAGCCATGTATACCAGCAAGGAGTACTTACTTGAGCCATGTATACCAACAAGGAGTACCTACTTGAGCCATGTATACCAACAAGGAGTACCTACTTGAGCCATGTATACCAACAAGGAGTACCTACTTGAGCCATGTATACCAACAAGGAGTACTTACTTGAGCCATGTATACCAGCAAGGAGTACTTACTTGAGCCATGTATACCAACAAGGAGTACCTACTTGAGCCATGTATACCAACAAGGAGTACTTACTTGAGCCATGTATACCAACAAGGAGTACTTACTTGAGCCATGTATACCAGCAAGGAGTACTTACTTGAGCCATGTATACCAACAAGGAGTACCTACTTGAGCCATGTATACCAACAAGGAGTACTTACTTGAGCCATGTATACCAACAAGGAGTACTTACTTGAGCCATGTATACCAACAAGGAGTACCTACTTGAGCCATGTATACCAACAAGGAGTACTTACTTGAGCCATGTATACCAGCAAGGAGTATTTATTGTCTTCCCAATAATCTCGGAGTTTTGAAGCGTTTGGATATTTATCACAACTTAACTCAATGGTGATTCCAAAACAGTTTGTATTGAGATAGCTCCAGTCCTGCATTCCACCTGTATTAATTAACAAAGGTGATAAGATGTGTCTTAATTAACAAAGGTAAGATATGTCTGTATCAATTAACAAAGATGATAAGATATGTCTTAATTAACAAAGGTGATAAGATATGTCTTAACCCATTTAAACTGGCTATATCCGGCCAAAATTCTCTCACCTTTTTCATTTCAAACCGGCCGTAACTGACCACTCATACTGATGTTAAGGTATTGTTCTCAAAATGAATATCAAAATCTCATAAATTCAATGTTATGTCAGGTAAAGCTTTTACCATGAAAATACCATAGTATATATATAGAGTAATGTAAATGTTATGTGAGATATTATGCGAGGTAAAGTCTTTACTGTGAAAATACAATAGTATATATAGAGTAATGTAAATGTTATGTGAGATATTATGTGAGGTAAAGCCTTTACTGTGAAAATACAATAGTATATATAAAGTAATGTAAATGGCAATGGGTTAATGTGACACCCACAGGTAAACACTAGACCGCTCCAATCTTAAACTCCACCTGTATATACGCAACAAGAGTCTGATATCCTTGTGGTTAAAAATATCAACAGAAGGGCACCCAGGAGCGATGACCTGAATGCTAGGTAGAGTGGCTTGCTTTTAGCCAAGTACTTCTACATTTGCTTCACAAGGAATAGGGCATCGCTGGTGCTTTTTCTTGCTACAAATCCAAACTGCATCTCGTCTAGATGTATACGTTCTCTAATCAGTTGTGCGATGACTCTGTAACTTTCATGACCTAGGGCAGCTCCATCACCCTTGTAACAGTTGACACCATTCTGTATTACTTGGTTTACAAGAGAAGTTAGGGTGTAGCCTACCGTCCCAGATGCTATTAACTATGGTTCTGATGTGAAAAGGGTTCAGCACAGCCAGCTGGCCTGTCCCTCCTCATAACAGTGCCATCCACTTCCACAGTGTAAATGTGGTTTCGGCACCCAAACTATGGTTCTGCTGTGAAAAGGGTTTGGCGTGGCCAGACCCCCATAGCAGTGCCAACCAGTTCCGGGCTCCTAAACTAGGGTTCCACTGTGTGAAGGTTTCAGTGCAACCAACTGAACTGTACCTCCTCTCATAGCAGTGCCATCCAGTTCCAGATTGTAAATGTGGTTGGTGTTAGGAAGGGCATCCAGCTGTAAAAACCGTGGCCAAATTTACAGTCCCATCGGAGCAAGGTACTGTGTGATCAATTCTGGCCAGACTTATCTCTCGACAAGCATGGAAAATGGGTGTTAAACAATGATGATAAATATATATATATGGACACAAACAGCAAAACAGCCAACCATACAAACCCACAAACGCATGCAGACACAAAACAAACCAAAACAAGATAGAGTGGAAGTTTAGGAACAGCAAAAAGAGGAGACACATAACAGATAATCATTGAGGAGGTCACAGAATGTGTGACAAAAGAACTTTGATAAACAAATGAGTAAGGAATAATAAAGATAAAGTGAAAATTATATGATACATGTGTCTCTTTCTATTGGCAAAACGAACATCCCCAAATATAACACTATATATATATATATATATATGTTCATGTATACACTGAGGATGAAAAACTCAGAGCTGTATGGGAGCCTCCCAAAAGTCAGGTCAAAAGTGACACAGAGGAGACTGAGGTTAGCTGGACATGCTCACCGACATCCAGAGTTGACATTGCACTCAGTGCTCCTGTGGGAGCCTCTACATGGACACACTGGAAGAGGAAGACCAAGACTAACGTATGTTGATGCCCTAAGGACAGACACTGGTCTGTTGGAGACACAGGACATGGCAGCGATAATGAGGGACAGAGACCGCTGGAGAGAACTCGTCCATGGATCTCGGGAATTTTACCCGCCCTAGATATATATATATATATATATATATATATATATATATATATATATATATATATATATACAGAGAGAGAGAGAGATGTACTGACCTGTTAAACTATACCATGCAGCGCCATTAGTTATACCATCAGGAAATTCCTCTGAATGTGCTTGACACTTCTGACCTTTGTACATCTTTTTATGGGCCTGGAATGGAAAACAGATGTATTGGCTGGCATATATATATATATATATATATATATATATATATATATATGTATATGTATATATTCATTTAGGTTTGTTGGTTCACCACTGGATAGAACTGGTCATTCCGTATGGTCAAGCTTGATGTAATATTAGGGAGAGAACTCGACATAATGCAACTCACTCGTCTTCGTTTGTGTTGTTGGTGGTGCGAGTACGGAGTTAATTATTATAAGATAACAGGAGGCTGGACTGGTGTAATTCCTTAAATGTTTATTATACTATGAACATTTCAATGACCGGGTTCAGTATGAATCCAGTGACATCATCAGGTATTCGAAATTTAACAAGGGAAAATAATCCATGGGGCTGAAGAGGCAGAGAGACAAGAAGGCGGCCACACATTTAGCAGTTTCTAGTCTGGCCGGCCGCCTTCAAAGACTAGAAACTGCTAAATGTGTGGCAGCATTCATGTCCCTGCCTTTTCAGCCCCATGGATTATATTCCCTTGTTAAATTTCGAATACCTGATGATGTCACCGGATTCATACTGAACACGGTCATTGAAATGTTCATAGTATAATAAACCTTTAAGGAATTATACCAGTCCAGCCTCCTGTTATTTTATGATATATATATATATATATATATATATATATATATATATATGTAAATATATATATATATATATATACATATACATATATATACATATATATGTATATGTAAATATAATAGTAATATACGTGAACGGCAAAGCATAAACGTACTAAGGGAGAAATTAGAAATAAGACGGATCAGATGTTGTTTACTCGAGAGAAGACTACGTTGGTATGGTCACGTGATGCGCATGAAAGACGACAGCTGTATAAAAAAGTGCAGGGCGATAAAAATAGACGGTAGCCACGGAGTAGGCAGACCCAGAAAAACCTGGGATGACTTGATAAATTCCGACCTCACACACTTACACCTCTCCAAGACAATGTCACTGGACCGAGATCTTTGGCGCTACACAGTCATACAGAAGACCCGCTTTGCCTAAGTACAAAGCGAAACCTACTACAGTCAGTAGGCATCTCTAAAAAAATACACCTCCGTACCACTACCCCCACCCCATCCACACTACCCCCTTAAATGTGAAATTATGTTTGTACCACAACATCCAGTCCGAAACAAATGAGGTTGTGTAGGTGTCACGACAAAAAAAACACACAGTCCACGCTGTAATGTGGCCGTGTAGGTAACACGGTAAAAACCTCCCAGTCCACACTGTAAATGTGGTTGGTGTTGGGAAGGGCACCCAGCCGTAGAAAACCCGGCAGACAGTCCTATACGAGCAGGACAACAAATCTTGCCTCAAGTGGGAAAACTCCCATCCAAACCCATGCAAGGGTGGAAGATGGACGTTAAACGATGATGATGATATATATATATATATATATCTTTTGAGCTGACTTTTGGGATGCTCCCATACAGCTCTGAGTTCTTCATCCTCAGTGTATACTGATTAATGTTCAGAGCCATCCTCAGCATTCTCGTGTAGCACCCATCCACCATCTGAGTGAGTTTCTTGGTCAGTGTCCAAGTCTCAGACCCATACAGCAGCACAGACTCCACTACAGCAATGAAGAGGCGGATTTTCAGGTCTCTACGAAGTGACACAGAGGAGACTGAGGTTAGCTGGACATGCTCACCGACATCCAGAGTTGACATTGCACTCAGTGCTCCTTTGGGAGCCCCTACATGGACACACTAGAAGAGGAAGACCAAGGTTAACGTATGTTGATGCCCTAAGGACAGACACTGGTCTGTTGGAGACGCAGGACATGGCATCGATAATGAGGGACAGAGACCGCTGGAGAGAACTCGCCCATGGATCTCGGGAATTTTACCCGCCTTAGATAGATAGATAGATATATATATATAACAAAGGAAGTGTGGTAAGAAACCAGGTGGACCATAACGCACCAGAGTACTCAATACTTAGGGTAGTAGAGTGGGTAATAGCCATCGAAACAACTTGAGCTCTGCCGTCGGGGTCTTGAACATTTTCCTATATATATATATATAGGCTTAAAAATGGAATGAGAATAAAAAGAAAACAAGAATGAGGTGTAGGGGGGGGGGGGGGGTCCTCATCAGTTGTCTACTGGGGGTTTCGGATATTTCAACGCTTTAAAGACAAGATATCTACCCCCCAGAGTGTTCAATAACTTTTCCGGAGAGTTTTACCAACAGGTATTTGGGGTAACCATGGGTACAAGAATGTAACTCCATCAACTTGTTCGTTGTCTACATTGAGGCCCTCATCTTCACCCAGTACACTGGTCCGACCCCTGAGCTATACGGCCATTACATCAATGATTGTATCAACGCTACCTCTCTCTCCCACGAACAGCTCGATTCTTTTCTTTCTTTTGTCCAGTCTTTCCATCCTGCCCTCACTTTCACCCCTGCTGTCTCCAACTCTTCAGTCCAATTTCTTGACTTCTCTCTGTTGACAATACTCACCGTCGGCTCTGTAACCAGGACCATGATTTCGAGACCCAATCCCTTCAAATGACCTCCCGCTTCATCCAGTGTGGATATCCCTCAACCCTGATCCAAGCTGCCCTCACCCACATCTGTAAAACAGCTCTCTCCCTATTGCCCTCCCAACACCCGCCTTCTTTCCCTCTCACCTACCACCCCCTCACCATACCTCTCTGGCAAAACACCCTCTCTTCAAAATAATAAATTGGTCACAGTATGTGACGAAAGAGCTTTGACAATAAACAAATAAACTGAAAATTTATAGATTGAGGGCGAGACTAAGCATAAGAGGTATCAAATGTTGTGTTCTGGAGAGGAAATTGCGTTGGTGTGGTCATGTGATGCATATGAAGGACAACAGCTGTATAAAAAAGTGCAGAGTGATCAAAATTGATGGAAGCTACAGAGTGGGTAGACCAAGAAAAACCTGGGACGAGGTGATAAAAACTGACTTTGCTCACTTACTCCTCTCTAAGACAATGACACTGGATTGAGATCTTTGGTGCTATGCAGTTATACAGAAGACCCGCCTTCTCTTGCATACAAATTTAAACCTACAGTCAGTAGGTACCTCTTAACCCAATATACACCCCACACACCCTACCCCATCCTCCCATTTCTGTCCACTATGTCGGTGACACGGCAAAAAGCACCCAGTCTACACTGTAAGGTGGTCGTGTAGGAGACACGTTAAAAAGGCACCCTGTCTACACTGTAAGGTGGTCGTGTAGGAGACATTGTAAAAAGGCTCCCAGTCCACACTGTAAATGTGGTTGGTGTTAGGAAGGGCATCCAACCATAGAAAACACGGTCTCCCGACCAATCTGGCCTCAAATGGAACAAAACCGTCCAAGTGTGGAAGATGGATGTTAAACAATGATGAGAATATCAGAATCATGTGCCTTACCACCTGTAGAATATGCTAAAAAATTCCAAGTAGTAAATCCAAGCATTTATATTAAATTAAAAGTAGGATGTTATATATATATATATATATATATATATATATATATATATAAAACTAGCAGTTTAGCCCGGCGTTGCTCGGGTTTGTTCATTTGCTATGAAAAGTTACATACAGGTAAACGTGGTTTGAAAGCGAATAAGCTTATCAATTAAGTGCATAAAGCAGTTGAACCGGTTATTAAAAGTTACGAACCAATTAGCATTTTGGACAATTAATGATGGGTTAATAATCTTCAAATAGTGAATTTAGCAGACCAAAGTTGCAAGATGGTGGCCCTGATGCCGCTGGGTGTCAGATCTGTCCGCCATGGGTGACACTACCAGGAAATAGTTTTCCAGGCGGCATAGATCCAACACCTCCAACACCTGCACCAACATCTATAGCACCTCTTTGTAGAAGATATTGCATGTCATCCCTTGAGGAGTGTAAGCAAAAAGTCCATTCCTGCTCCCTACATGTGATTAGAATGTCTCAGAAAAGAATCTCTGAATTGAGAGATCACAGCTCTGATACTACAGACATGTGGTTAGAATGTCTGAGGAAAGAATCTCTGAATTGAGAGATCACAGCTCTGATACTACAGACATGTGGTTAGACTGTCTCAGGAAAGAATCTTTGAATTGAGATATCACAGCTGTGATACTACAAGCATGTGGTTAGAATGTCATAAAGTTGGATATGGGAAAAGCATGGCTCCCCCAAATGGATGCCCACCACCGACAATGTTTTCCCTTGTGACTTGTTAATGGACATGGCAAAACATGGTCTCACCGGGAATTGGGTTCACCGGAAATCGAACGGGATATCTGACGCCGAGGTGAAAAGGTTCATCCTTGGCAGTGTATTCGGCAGAATTGCCAGAAGTACAACACTATGTGTGTTGTCATATTAATATTTAACCAATGAAAGTCGTAAACAATAACTAATTTAAACATTCCGATTCATATGTCTATAGCATTAATCTGTTATATGAAGTGTTATTTTGCGGGTTGTTATTTGTAATAAGCCGATTTAAAATACCCCAGAAAAGCTGTATGTCAATACGGAACTCCAATGACTCCCCCAGCAGTTAAATTATAGAGAGGGGGAATAATCTATTATAGAGAGAAGGAAGAGCGATGGAGAGAGTAAAGCTAAGAAACTATAGGGAGGTGTGTAAAACAGTGTTGTCATATGGAGAGTGAAGTGCGACAGAGAGAGTAAAGCAGTTAAATTATAGAGAGGGAGAATAATCTATTATAGAGAGAGGGAAGAGCGATGGAGAGAGTAAAGCTAAGAAACAATAGGGAGGTGTGTTAAACCTCAAAGCATGAAGAGAGTAAAGCAGTTAAATTATAGAGAGGGGGAATGATCTATTATAGAGAGAGAGAAGAGCGACGGAGAGAGCATTATGACTATGTATGTTGTTGTATAAAATGATGTGTTGCTTAGTTTTCAAAGTTTATGTCGCTGTTGAGTAGTAGAGAGAGTGAATAAGCGTGTAAGAGAGAGGGTTACAGCATGTATTTAGTTTTAGCGATTTTTTTCATAGAAACAGGAAATTTTTGACAAAGTTTATTACGCGTTGACCATCGTTGGTAAATTTGGAGCACATTGGAAAAAAAATCATCAAAATCGGTAGAGAAATGTGGAAATGCATAAAAATCATACACACACACAGACAGACATCTTCCGTTATATATATATATATATATATATATATATAGATAAACACATCAAACAATTACAGGGGATAATTTGTAAAGAGTATAAACACACATAGTTATGGAGGTAACAAATAAAAAATTAACAAGAACTTAGAATATAGACACCTTGCAATAATGATTAATCTCCTTTGTATATATTCTATTGAAGAAATATATTTCACCATTAATCGGTGAATGAAAGATGTCAAATCTTGGATCATTAGCAAAGGAGAAGATTTAATTATCTATGATTACACACTAAAAGCAAATCAGGAGATAACGCTGAAAAGCACATGCGGTTTTAAAAAAACACATCGCTCTGCCATCACACTAGTGGCTTAGGGTTATCGACAGCTAGAAATAACAGCCGATACCTTTCAACATAATAAGCTCTACTAATAAATACTAGGAGCCATAGTACCAAAATTATATTAAGGATGTCATGCCTGAGAATATCATAATCATGTGCCATACCACCTGTGGAATATGCACATATATATATATATGTATATATATATATATATATATATATATATATATGTTAGGTAATTCCAAAGGAAAAGCAAAGGAGAAAAGAGTGCTCTATGTATAGAACAGAGCTATTTAATTAGAAAGTGGACAACATAAAATATAACTACTCCATTACCAAAGGTTTCTGGATCCCAGACAATAATAATATACGTCTGGATCGTTCATCAGACAGAGATGTTATAACGATCCAGACATATATTGGAACCTTTGGTAATGGAGTAGTTGTTTGTGTTGTTCACTTTCTAATATATACATATATATATATATATATATATATATATATATATATATATATATATAATATATATGTATATATATATATATATATATATATATCATCATCATTTCATATTACGTCCCATTTTCCCTGCTTGCAAGGGTGGGACGGGAACTGATTCTGGCTTGATTTCTACAGCTGGATGCCCTTCCTAACACCAACCTCATTTACAGTGAGTGCTGGGTGCTTTTTTGCCATCGCACCTCCACGACCACTTTGCAGTGGAATGATAGGGACCCCAGTCCCTATCATCTCATTTCTACAGCTGAGTAAACTGGAGCAATGTAAAATAAAGTGTCTTGCTCAAGGAAACAACACATCACCCGGTCTGAGAATTGAACTCACAACCTTTCGAAACCGCTATAGAATATTTACCCAACATTTCAACAGCACATGGAAATTAATTAAATATACGGTCAACCATACATAATTAGGTAAAAATTACCCATATATATATATATTTATATATATATATATATATATATATATATATATATATATATATACATACATATGAAGTAATTCCGTCGGAAAAGTCCAGGAAAAAAGAGTGCTCTATGTAGGTAACAGAGCTTAATAGTTATGTAATAAACAACATTATAAGGCAATTATTTAATTTACCAGTGGTTTCTTAAAAGCAAAAAAATTTTGCTTTCAATCATCAGAATGAAAGAATCCTGGTGTATTTATTAGCGTTGGATTTTAAAAACCTACGCTAATAAATACACCAGGATTTTTTCATTCTGATGATTGAAAGCAAAATTTTTTTGCTTTTAAGAAACCACTGGTAAATGAAATAATTGCCTTATGTTGTTTATTACATAACTATATATATATATACAAAGCGAAACCTACAGTCAGTAGGCACCTCTAACAAAAATACACCCTGTCCCACTACCCCCACCCCATCCACACCACCCCTTCCAATGTAAAGTTATGTTGGTACCACAACATCCAGTCCGAAACAAATGAGGTCGTGTAGGTGTCACAACAAAAAAACACACAGTCCATGCTGTAATGTGGCCATGTAGGTAACACGGTAAAAACCTCCCAGTCCACACAGTAAACGTGGTTGGTGTTAGGAAGGGCATCCAGCCGTAGAAAACCCACGAGACAGTCCTATACGAGCAAGACAACCAATCTTGCCTCAAGTGGGAAAATTCCCGTCCAAACCCAAGATGGACGTTAAACGATGATGATGATGATACATATATATATATATATATATACACACACACATATATATATGGAGGAGCCAGTGGTAATTGTTATGGAACGGAATGGTTGCATTGTGGGGGAAGGATGAAAGGGACTGGCTAAGAAGATAATATACATATATATTTCGTTTCTGAATTTGTTTAGCAAGATTCTTTATCTGAAAACATGTGTTGAAACCCATATTGTTATACTTTGGGAGGGTCATGTTGCCAATAAGAAACACATGCACCAGTTGCTTTCACTTCAATTTATTATAAATAAAATTTATAAATTTAGGAATTTATAAATTTCCGGTTGGTTGGTTCCACAACCAGACGATTGTTCATATATTGTCAAAGTTCTTTCGTCACACATTCTGTGACCTCTTCAGTGACTGGGGATTCTTTTCTTTGTTTTTGTGCCTCTCCTTTGTTCTGTCTTACGCCATCTTGTTTTTGTGTGTGTTGCGTGCTTAGTTTGCGCATGTGTTACATCCGGGTGTCTGTGTGTGTTTATATTTGTTTATTTATTTGTTTATTTATTTGTTTATTTACATGTTACTGGTTGGTTGTTTGTTCTATGTGTGTGAGAGGCACAAAAACAAAGAAAAGAATCCCCAGTCACTGAAGAGGTCACAGAATGTGTGACGAAAGAACTTTGACAATATATGAACAATCGGCTGGTTGTGGAACCAACCAACCGGAAATTTATAAATTCTTAAATTTATAAATTTAATTTATAATAAATTCAAGTGAAAGCAACTGGTGCATGTGTTTCTTATTGGCAACATGACCCTCCCAAAGTATAACAATATATATATATATATATATATTTATATATATAATGGAATAGAATGAAACGAAATTTCATTTCTCACTCTTAGTACGGCACTTACTTAAATGTAAGTATGTATGTATACGTACATACATATATGTATACAGACGTACAGTAGCATGTATATATATATATATATATATATATATATATATATATACATACAGGCACACATATATATATGCACGTATCAGTTTACCGAACATTTATTATAATGTTCGCTTTGTTCGTTTGTAAACAAACGAACAGCCTGATTTACGCCGTACAGTGTTCAGGCAACCACGTCACCTTTTTGTTCAACACTGACACAGGAACGATGTACTAGTTTCAAGCTTGTTAGCTATCGTCAGCACCGTATACCTTTCTGCCAGATGGTTGAACGTCTGAAAGTATATACTTTCCTTATGAAAATTAACGGCTGAGCAGCCTAATTTGCATATCAAGTGAGTTCAGTCGGCCAGGCGCTACTGTACGTCTGTATACATATATGTATGTACGTATACATACATACTTACATTTATATATATATACATATACATATATCATTATCTTCTTAGCCAGTCCCTTTCATCCTCCCCTGAAATGCAACCATTCCGTTCCATAACATTCACCACTGGCTCCATTCCTAATATTCTTCAGTAGACAGAGTTGAAATCCAAAACAAAACAAAAGTATACATACGAATGAATAAGATTTGGCCAACATTATGAAGACTTTGTCATCTGGTGCCTTGCTGTATTTATTTTTTTTACTTGGAGAACTATCAAAGGGGTAGGAAGCAACCAATGAGCCCCCGTGTAAATTGGCTGATAGTACAAATGGTAACGACTTAAACCAGGCCATCACAGCGACTGTCTCGGGCTCAAACAATCTTTGAACAGATTCCTGGTCAAATTGATCTGGAAAATTCCGATTCAAATCCTCGTCATTTGCATTAGCTCGGCCCTTGATGTAACTTTGAAATCCTGTTTGAGGGGGGAAAAAATAAAGATTTTTTTAATTAGAATATTAGAAAATGTTATTTAGGGAAAAAAACAAATTAAACCTTTTGATAACAAATTAAACCTTTTGATAGCAACCCAGCTAAAACTGGATCTTGTCCTATGGAACACAACCACCCATTTTAAAGGGTTTCTATTTAACCCTTTTGATATGAATCCACCCAGAACTGGCTCTGATTCTATGGAGCAAAACTGCTCTATTTTAAAGGGTTTCTATTTAAATTTAAATGTTTCTAATATAATTTTATATAAGAACAATATGTTAAGTTACTATCTTCAAAATTCTCAATAAATGAATTGAAATTGCAGTATTACAGAAGACCCGCCTTCCCTATGTCCGAAGTTAACCTACAGTCAGTAGGCCCCTCCAAACCAAACACACCCAACCCACTATACAACTCTGTCCTCCCACTTCTACCAACACCACCCTTTCTCTATAAAGTTATGTTGGTACCACAACATCCAGTCCAAACTAATGAGGTTGTGTTGGTGTCACGACAAAAAAACACACAGTACACACTGTAATGTGGTCGTGTAGGAAACACAGTAAAAAGCTCCCAGTCCACACTGTAAATGTGGTTGGTGTTAGGAAGGGCATCCAGCCATAGAAAACCTGCCAGATACAGTTCTATATGAGCGAGACACGGTCACCCGACCAATCTTGCCTCAAGTGGGACAATTCCCGTCTAAACCCATGCTAGCGTGGAAGATAGACATTAAATGATGATGATGATGATGACAATGATGAAAGTATTTCATTAGAAATATGAGGGTTCGTTGAAAAGTTCACAGGCTGACCTATATGGAATCTTGCATGCATTAATTTCAGCACATATTAATAACTGCATCGTTACTTTCCAGGGATTATGTTGACAAATAAACTACATTTGGTCATTTCATGAGAGTATCTTGGTCAGCATATGAACTTTTCAGCCGACCCTTGTTTGGGTTAAAGAGTCATTTAAATTAAAATCTTACAACATAATGTTTATATAAGAACCATACCATGGGTTATGATTTTAGTAATGAAATAATTTATAGTTATAATAAGTTCCTCAGAGGTTTTCATTAAGTAAATAGAGTATATCTCATTTGAAATATAGTCATGAGAGCGTTAATTCTTTAGCTTTCAAACCAGTCATATCCAGCCAGAATTCTCTCACCTCTTTCTGTTCAAACTGACCATAACCAGCCACTCATACTGATGTTAAGGTATTATTCTCAAAATAAATGATATCAAAATCTCATATATTCGATATTATGTGAGGTAAAGCCTTTACCATGAAAATACAATTATACAATATAGAGTAATGTAAATGGTAAAGGGTTAAATGCTGGCTGAAGATAGTAATTTTCTTCTTCTTCATCCACTTATTCCTGAGAGGGTCATGGAGACAGATACCTCCAACACTCCTTCCAGCGGGTCCTGTCAGAAGCAGCTGCCTTCAACTGATCCAGCTGGATCCCCAAGTGAGACCAGCCAAGCTCATGGATGTTATCCAACCATCTTACTCAGGATCTACCTCTGGGACCTCTACCTGTTGATTTCGCCCATAAAATCTGTCCAGCGATTCTTTCCTGAGACATTCTAACCACATGTCCATAGTATGGGAGTTGTGATCTCTCAATTCAGACAAGTAGCGGCTCTACCTGGAGTGACTCTCTCATCTCCAAGCTATACACACTATTGAGTACTGTTACTCCAAAGACTCTTTGGAGGAATCCCCCGTTTCGGCCGCTTGTATTTGTGATCATATTCTTTCGGTCATTACCAAAGATTCATGGCCAAAGGTAAGGGTTGGCATGAAAACCAAATTAAAGACACCGAGTTTGACTTTTACACCTACCTCCCTTCTTCAGATTACTGAATGCCGAAGTTGGCACATTACTGCACCAGGGGTAGACCCCGAGCAAGATGGTTGGATAACATCCAAGAGCTTAGTTGGTCTTGCTTGGAGATCCAGCCGGATCAGTTGGAGACGGTTGCTTCTGACAGGACCCACTGGAGGGAGTGGTTGAGGACTCTACCCCCACGGCTCTCTCAGAAATAAGTGGCGAAGACGAAGATACACTCATCTATGCTACACCTATTTCAACCCCTCACAGGCACACCCATACTAAAACAACCCACACATGCAAACACCCCACGCTCACACACCTGCCCCAACATGATAAATTAAAAAGAACAAGTAAAGGACAAAAAAATAAACAACAAAAATATAGAGATTTCTGCAAGACAGACCTGTTGTGGCCATTTCAAAACCATCTGGGTTCATGGAGGGCATTATATGGATCCTGATTGTGTTCACCAAACTTGTCAACAGAGAATTGCTGCCGTAGTTCTCACAGAGAAGCTGTGCCAAAAGCAACAGCATTTCTCGACCAACTACTTCATTACCATGCATGTTAGCAATGTACCGAAACTCTGGCTTGCCTACAAAACAAAATAAAAGAAGAAAAATTAAATTTACAGCCTTCAGTAATGTAAGTTTAGCTGGCCTCCTACAAGGTTGTATCCCATAGAATATTTCTCTAGTATTTTAATGATAGGGCCCAGTTCAGCTCACACCTATGTAGGTTTAGCTGGCCTCCTACAAGGTTGTATCTCATAGAAGATTTCTCTAGTATTTTAATGATAGGGCCCAGTTCAGCTCACACCTATGTAGGTTTAGCTGGCCTCCTACAAGGTTGTATCTCATAGAAGATTTCTCTAGTATTTTAATGATAGGGCCCAGTTCAGCTCACACCTATGTAAGTTTAGCTGGCCTCCTACAAGGTTGTATCCCATAGAATATTTCTCTAGTATTTTAATGATAGGGCCCAGTTCAGCTCACACCTATGTAGGTTTAGCTGGCCTCCTACAAGGTTGTATCTCATAGAAGATTTCTCTAGTATTTTAATGATAGGGCCCAGTTCAGCTCACACCTATGTAGGTTTAGCTGGCCTCCTACAAGGTTGTATCCCATAGAAGATTTCTCTAGTATTTTAATGATAGGGCCCAGTTCAGCTCACACCTATGTAGGTTTAGCTGGCCTCCTACAAGGTTGTATCTCATAGAAGATTTCTCTAGTATTTTAATGATAGGACCCAGTTCAGCTCACACCTATGTAGGTTTAGCTGGCCTCCTACAAGGTTGTATCCCATAGAAGATTTTTCTAGTATTTTAATGATAGGGCCCAGTTCAGCTCACACCTATGTAGGTTTAGCTGGCCTCATGTAATTCATAAGTTTCTTGGATGATTTAATGATAGGGCCCTCAGTCTTATTATATACATATATATATAATGTTGTTATAGCTCTTATGTAAATTTAGCTAGCCTCAAAACAAGGTTGTATCTCATAGTAGGTCTTTCAAGTTTTTTAACAATAGGGGCCCCCAATTCCTATCATATTGTTGTTGTTATAACTCATACCTACGTAGGTTTAGATGACTTTGTACAGAATGTAAAGAGTCATAACTCAGTGCTGCAACTAACGATTCGAGCAAACCACAGATTCCTCAAATACTTCCTGTCAACACCATTCATGGAAGGGCATCGGTGTCTCTTTGTAAATACCAATATGGTGAGCTTTACAGTTCTGGTTGTGATTCTTTCACTTAACCATCTTGTGGAACTAATTATATCTTCTCAGTTCTGCAACAATGGACAGATTTTATGGGCAAGGGAACCAGCAAGAGACCCAGGGGTAGACCCTGATCAAGATGGTTGGATAACATCCACGAGTTTTACTGGCCACTCTTGGGGATCCAGCCAGATCAGTTGGAGAGGGTTGCTTCTGACAGGACCCACTGGAGGGAGTGTTTGAAGACTCTTCCCCCACGACCCTCTCACGATGAAGAAGAAGAAGCTCTAACGATTTAGTTAATTTACTACTCTTTACTTTAACTTAGTAATTGTTTCTACGTTAGGAACAAGGCCAGCAATTACCCAGTGTATTACTGGTACTTTATTTTATCGACCCCGTAAGGATGAAAGGCAAAGTTAACCTCGGCGGGATTTAACTTTAGTAGTAATATAAAGTAATTATATTAACTACTCCACTCTAACATCATCTGTCTAAAGTTTGAATTTAGATTTGAGTACTTTAACTCCAAACACCCTGTATGACATTAAACCTCACTAGTGAGATATTGAGTACTTTAACTCCAAACACCCTGTATGACATGAAACCTCACTAGTGAGATATTGAGTACTTTAACTCCAAACACCCTGTATGACATTAAACCTCACTAGTGAGATATTGAGTACTTTAACTCCAAACACCCTGTATGACATTAAACCTCACTAGTGAGATATTGAGTACTTTAACTCCAAACACCCTGTATGACATTAAACCTCACTAGTGAGATATTGAGTACTTTAACTCCAAACACCCTGTATGACATGAAACCTCACTAGTGAGATATTGAGTACTTTAACTCCAAACACCCTGTATGACATGAAACCTCACTAGTGAGATATTGAGTACTTTAACTCCAAACACCCTGTAGGACATTAAACCTCACTAGTGAGATATTGAGTACTTTAACTCCAAACACCCTGTATGACATGAAACCTCACTAGTGAGATATTGAGTACTTTAACTCCAAACACCCTGTATGACATGAAACCTCACTAGTGAGATATTGAGTACTTTAACTCCAAACACCCTGTATGACATGAAACCTCACTAGTGAGATATTGAGTACTTTAACTCCAAACACCCTGTATGACATGAAACCTCACTAGTGAGATATTCTTGTAGAAAACAGCACTCTTACCTCATCACATTAAAAATGAAAGTCTGTAATCTAATATTGCAAATTTTCACAATGTCCATTGGTTAAGATACTATAAACATTTGAATTAACAAACAGGCTTTATTGTTTTTAGATATTTTCTACTGAATCTTTACAGAATGTTAAGAGATAATTGTTTCTACTTTTAGCACAAGGCCAGCACTTACCCCAGTGTATTACTGGTGCTTTATTTTATCGACCCCCGTAAGGATGAAAGGCATAGTTAACCTCGGCGGGATTTGAACTCAGACCGTAAAGGGCCATAACTCTTTGCTGCAAAGCATGGTGTCCGACCCTCTACCGATACTGCCAATCCACCCCCTTTGGCAGTATCGGTAGAGGGTCGGAATGGTAAGAGATATTACTGCACATTTTCCCAACAATCTCTCCACCAATAAAGATACTATAAACATCTGAAGAAAACAAAGACATTTTTTTTTCAATATTTTCTGCTAAATCTCACCTGGTTTATGAATACCTGGGTCCTGGGTGATTTCTAGCACCCAAAGGTCCCTCTTCTCAACTGACTTGCCCACAGAGTAAAGATGTGTAATATGAGGACACATGCTGACAATGGTGTTGAGAACATTTTCAAGGTCATTGAAGTGATGGTACTCAAATATGGTCGGCTCTCGAAACTGCAGCTTGTGACGGGTGTGTGTAATCTCCAGCTTGTGAATTTCATCAAGGAGCCATTGTATATTTCCTGGTTGTGACTCAGCTATAGGTAAAGATCTTTGTTTTGTGGTTAAGGTCTCTGTTCGACTGATATCACTGCAAAAACAAACAAACAAAAATATGTAGTTAACCATTTACCATTTACATTACTCTATATATACTATTGTATTTTCACAGTAAAGGCTTTACCTCACATAATATCTCACACCATTTACATTACTCTATATATACTATTGTATTTTCACAGTAAAGGCTTTACCTCACATAACATTTACATTACTCTATATATACTATTGTATTTTCATGGTAAAGGCTTTACCTCACATAATATCTCACATAACATTTACATTACTCTATATATACTATTGTATTTTCACAGTAAAGGCTTTACCTCACATAATATCTCACATAACATTTACATTACTCTATATATACTATTGTATTTTCACAGTAAAGGCTTTACCTCACATAATATCTCACATAACATTTACATTACTCTATATATACTATTGTATTTTCACAGTAAAGGCTTTACCTCACATAATATCTCACATAACATTTACATTACTCTATATATACTTTGGTATTTTCATGGTAAAGGCTTTACCTCACATAATATCTCACATAACATTTACATTACTCTATATATACTATTGTATTTTCATGGTAAAGGCTTTACCTCACATAATATCTCACATAACATTTACATTACTCTATATATACTATTGTATTTTCACAGTAAAGGCTTTACCTCACATAATATCTCACATAACATTTACATTACTCTATATATACTATTGTATTTTCATGGTAAAGGCTTTACCTCACATAATATCTCACATAACATTTACATTACTCTATATATACTATTGTATTTTCATGGTAAAGGCTTTACCTCACATAATATCTCACATAACATTTACATTACTCTATATATACTATTGTATTTTCACAGTAAAGGCTTTACCTCACATAATATCTCACATAACATTTACATTACTCTATATATACTATTGTATTTTCACAGTAAAGGCTTTACCTCACATAATATCTCACATAACATTTACATTACTCTATATATACTATTGTATTTTCATGGTAAAGGCTTTACCTCACATAATATCTCACATAACATTTACATTACTCTATATATACTATTGTATTTTCATGGTAAAGGCTTTACCTCACATAATATCTCACATAACATTTACATTACTCTATATATACTATTGTATTTTCATGGTAAAGGCTTTACCTCACATAATATCTCACATAACATTTACATTACTCTATATATACTATTGTATTTTCATGGTAAAGGCTTTACCTCACATAATATCTCACATAACATTTACATTACTCTATATATACTATTGTATTTTCACAGTAAAGGCTTTACCTCACATAATATCTCACATAACATTTACATTACTCTATATATACTATTGTATTTTCACAATAAAGACTTTACCTCACATAATATCTCACATAACATTTACATTACTCTATATATACTATTGCATTTTCACAGTAAAGGCTTTACCTCACATAATATCTCACATAACATTTACATTACACTATATATACTATCGTATTTTCACAGTAAAGGCTTTACCTCACATAATATCCCACATAACATTTACATTACTCTATATATACTATTGTATTTTCACAGTAAAGGCTTTACCTCACATACTATCGAAACTATGAGATTTTGATATTATTTATTTTGAGTACAATACCCTAGTATGAGTAGCCAGTTACAACTGGTTTGAACAGAAAGAGGAGAGAATTCTGAGCAGATAGGCTGGTTTAAATACTAAAGGGTTAAGGAGTTCATTTTGCTACCCTCTAGATTTCAGCTCAGACCCCTGACATATATATATACATATATATATATATGTCAGTGGGGAGTGGGGTATATATATATCAATAGAAAAAGAAGCAAGTTATACTTAAAACATATCTTTACTCTACATATGTAGAGACCTACATGTATAGGTGGGCCTTACCACGATACATACGAGGTATTTGTTTGACATATCTTCAGGAGTCCACATAATAAAATAAACCAGACACACACAGATAGAACAAACAAATAACTAGTGACAAGTAAATAAACATATAGATAAATAAATAAAAACACACACAAAACCAGATATAACGCATGTGCAGCCCAAATACACAGCACACAACACACAAAAACTATATATATATATGTATGTATATATATATATATAAATATACATGCACATACACATAAATACACAAATACAGATATATATATATGAGAGTATTGAAGTTTGCTTGAAATATTGTGGAATAATAAGATATATTTTCTTTAGGTCGTTTTGGAAGCCTCAACAATGCACATGGGTAATTCTCCGGGTAACAAGATCCAGTGGTGAAGAGAGAGATGTAAGTGAATTAGTGTGTAGAAGAACGTAGGAAAGAACGTAAAAAACAGAATCTATGAGACGTTCAACAACATGGAAGAGAACATTGATTTCATTGTTGAACACCCCAGCGACGATGGGTCACTTGCCCTTCTCGACTTCCGAATCAACATCATGGAACAGGGAGGGATCCACACCAACTTCTACCGCAAGGCAGCCTGCAGGGACCTGTTCGTCCACTACAAGTCTGCCCTCCCTAACAGTGCTAAAAGAGGGTACATCACGAATGAGATCACGCGAATTAAAAACAGATGCAGCGATCCCGCGAGTGGTGTCACCCATACCAAGCGATTCCTCAAAGTGCTGGAGACGAATGGGTACCCTGCCTCACGCACAAACAAAATAAGAGACACCAGACGCAAGAGGCAGAGAAACACCCAAGACAAATGCTTCCTTAAAATACCACACCTGGCGAGAATACCAACAACGCTATCCGCAGGGCTATACGGAGGGAGGCCCTCGACATCCACCTGGCCCACTTGGGCCCCTCCCTGCGAAGATGCTTCTCCAGGAAACCCGGGAAACCGACTGACGCGTGCTCTCTCAGAAACTGCCCGATGCGCCATACGAACTGTTGCCTACGCACATACGTCGTGTATAAGATAGAATGCAACAAGTGCAACCACTACTTGTAGCACAATCCGGCCGCTACACATCCGGATCAAGGAGCACATTAACACCAGGGACTCGTCTTTCCGGAAACACATAACCAAATGTGGAAACAAAGGCGGAAGGCCCATTGTTACAGTGCTAGCGACGGAACAAAACATCGCACATTACGAATCAAGGAAGCACTTTGGATCAAACGCCTAGAGCCACAAATAAATAACCGATCCGAGAGAAGTGAAATGAGGTGGTTGGTTTAAACAAACAAGGCAACAACACACGCACACCCACACACACAAGCGAGACAACAACACACACACACACACACATACATTAACATTCACCAAACAGGTAGAGAATACTACCCCCACCAGACACTATTCAACACTGCCAATACTGAAACCAGCACGGGCAGATAATACAATGGATTGACAGCTAACGCCACCCCACTCCCACAATTAAAAGAACTATTTCGGCCGCCGACCTCTGTTTGACCGATCCCATTTCGCGCGGGCGCGCTCTGCTGAATACCTCAGATATTCAAAACAACGAACAGCAGAGGACACGTATCACTCCTATCTGACAGATAACCTTCCCCCACCCTGGAAAATCCCCCAGTTGATGGATATGAATCCGAAATATATAGGGACAATTAAATCTCTCCCAAGGTAACTCTATAGTTGCTGGCCTTGTACCAAAAGTAGAAACAATTATTAATTCTAGGGCGGTGGATTGGCAGTATCGGTAGAGGGTCGGACGCCATGCTTTGATGCATAGAGTTACGCCCCTTGCCATTCTGAGTTCAAATCTCGCCGAGGTTAACTTTGCCTTTCATACTTACGGGGTCGATAAAATAAAGTACCAGTAATGTACTGGGTAATCGGTAGGCTTTGTGCCAAAAGTAGAAACAATTATTTTTATTTTTTACACTCTTTCCTACGTTCCTCTACACACTATACATCTCGTTCTACACTCCCTTACATCTCTCTCTTCACCACCGGATGCTGTTACCCGGAGAATTACCCATCTGCATTGTTGAGGCTTCCAAAACAACCTAAAGAACGTGTATATATATATATATATATATATATATAGATATAGATATATATATAGATATATACATATATATATATAAATACACACACATACATATATACATATATATATATACATATATATAAATAATTATAAAAATAAATAAATATTTTTTAATTTTTATATTTGACTTTATATTTTACTTTTATTTATTTATTATTTTGATTTCATGTATATGTATTTTGTCTGTGTAAGGTGATGTGACTGCTTACTTTAGTATATGCATTATATTCGTTTATTTATCTTTATTTATTTATTTTTATAATTATATATATATATATGTATATGTTATATATATATATATGTATGTGTGTATATATATATATATATATATATATGTATTTGTGTATTTATGTGTATGTGTATGTATATTTATATATATATATATGTGTGTATATATATGTGTGTATGTGTGTGTGTGTGTTTATATACTTTTATATTTATTATCTTTTTTTCTTCTTCCTTCAGCCTCACTGTCATATTTCTAATATTTTTGTTTTTCAAATCCACATTCAATAAAAACACCAGGATTTTTTCATTCTGACTACTGAAAGCAGATTTATTTGCTTTCAAGAAACCACTGGTAAATGAAATAATCATCTTATGTTGTTTATTACATATATATATAATTATATATTCGTGTACAGATATTTTTGCATACACAATAACAAAATATAAACAAACGTATTTATTTCACGAGGCTCGATAAGGATAAATATATATCAAATATATAAGAACCCTAGAGCAAATCCCGAGCAACGCCGAGTCATTCTGCTAGTATATATATATATATATTATAAAGTGTCTGATCCTGACAGCTCTGCCCTTGCCATTCAACAGCTAGTACCAGTCTGGAACTGAAGGTAGAGCAGAAGATACCCAGGGTACCACACAGTGGGACTGGAGGTAGGGTAGATACCCAGGGTACCACACTGGAGGTAGGGTAGAATATACCCAGGGTACCTCACAGTGGGACTGAAGACCCAGGGTACCACACAGTCATAACTCACTCGGTATGCAAATGAGGCTACTCAGCTGATGTGTACTTCAGGAAATACTATATATTTTCAACCGTTCAACAGACTGGCAGAGATATACAGTCCTGATGAAGGGTAATGACCCAGAAACTTGTTGATTGTTCCTCAATGCCAGTGTTGAACTAACAGGTGATGATCGGTCACTGACACAGCTTCTAATTAGGTCATTTGTTTACAAACGAATCGAACATTATTATTAATGTTTGATATAACCCATACATACATATATATATATGTATATATGTACGTGTGTCATCATCATCATCTTCGTTTAACATCCATCTTCCGCGCTAGAATGGGTTAGATGGGAGTTGTCCCACTTGAGGCAAGGTTGGTCGGGTGACCATGTCTCGCTCATATAGGACTATCTGGCAGGTTTTCTACGTCTGGATGCCCTTCCTAACACTAACCACATTTACAGTGTGGACTGGGAACTTTTTACTGTGTTACCTACCCGGCCACATTACAGCGTGGACTGTATGTTTTTTTTTGTTGTGACACCTACACGATCTCGATCTCATTATCTCATTTATTTGGACTGGATGTTGCGGTACCAACTTTACAGAGAGAGAGGGTGGTGATGGTGGGAGTGGGAGGATAGGGTAGGGGTAGTGGATTGGGGTGTATATTTAGTTAAGAGGTGCCTAATGACTGTAGGTTTCGCTTTGTACATAGGCAAGGCGGGTCTTCTGTATTACTGCGTAGCGCCAAAGATCTCGGTCCAGTGACATTGTCTTAGAGAGGTGCAAGTGTGTAAGGTCAGAATTTATCAGATCGTCCCAGGTTTTTCTGGGTCTACCTACTCCATAACTACCATCAATTTTGATTGCCCTGCACTTTTTTATACAGCTGTCGTCTTTCATGCGTATCATGTGGCCATACCAACGTAGTCTTCTCTCAAGTAAACAGCATCTGATCCCTCTTATTCCTAATTTCTCACTTAGTTCATTTACGCTTTGCCGTTCACGTATATTACTATTACACACCCAACGGAGCATGCATGCTTCGTTCCTTTCCAGTCTGACAGGTCCTCTGCGCATAATGCCCATGTTTCACTGCCATGTAGCATTGCTGTTCGTATACAGGCATCATGCAATCCGCCTTTCATTTTTAGAGAGAAACCTTTTGTGGCCAACAGCAGTATAAGCTCTCTCAACTTTTTTCATCCCGTTCTGACTCTGGCTACTGTACTTTCAGAATTTCTTCTACTGTACTTTTGGAATTTCTTCTCATAGATTCAGCTATGAGAGTTAGATCATCTGCGTATAGAAGTTCCCATGGGCAGCCGGTCTTGAACTTCTTTGATATAGCCTGAAAGGTAATAATAAATAGGAGGGGGCTAAGGACAGAGCCTTGATGAACGCCAACTTTTACACTAAATTCTTCACAATATTCATTCTTAATTCTAACCTTACTGACTGTTTCATTATACATAGCTTGTATAGTTCTCACAAGCCATTCATCTACACCTAGTTTTCTAAGAGCCCACCAGATAATAGAGTGGGGGACTCTGTCAAAGGCTTTCTCCAGGTCTACAAAAACTAAGTAGAGGGGTTTACTTTTAGCTAGGTACTTCTCTTGTAGTTGTCATACAAGGAAAAGAGCGTCTGTGGTACTTTTACCTGACACAAACCCAAACTGCATTTCATCTAGATCAATTCGCTCTCTGATTAGTTGTGCTATAACTCTTTCTGTGACCTTCACGACCTGGTCAACTAACTTAATGCCTCTATAGTTTCCCCTATCTAGAGCATCCCCTTTACCCTTGTAGCAGTTAATGATGATGCTGCTATGCCAGTCTTTTGGTATGACCCCATTCTGTGTTGCTTAACTATACGGGTGACCATAGCATGTCCCACCATTCCAGATGCCTTCAGCATCTCAGCAACTATCTCCGAAGGCCCAGCTGCCTTGCCTGTCTTCATATCTTTGATTGCCTTACTTATTATACTACCTTTAACTTGCACCGCTGGTCCTTCTATTGGATCAATTTGGAGCAGACTATCTTTTTCCCACTTATTCTCCTCATTTAATAGTCTCTCGTAGTGACACTTCCAGGCTATCTTATCAGTATCAATGATAGCAATTACACCGTTATCATTACGGACACACTTCTCCCCGACAATATCATGGTTTTCCTTGACACATTGTCTAGCAATCCTGAACACCTCACATTTTTGTTCCTCACATTGTAGAACATGCTTGAACTTTCTATCCTCTGCTTCCCTTTTTGCAAGGTACAATTGTCTCCTAGCTTCTCTCCTGGCCACTTGATAGTGCTCTCTACTTCCGCCATCCTACCATGCTTTCCAAGCCTGTTTTTTGGCCTTGATTGTCTCCTCCACCTTACTGTTCCACCACCAAGTTACTCTCCTCCTGCCAATAGGTCTGCTCCAGCCACAGATTTCATCCGTTGCTTTCAGCAGGTTCACTTTCAAGAATTGCCACTGTTCCTCTATATCGTACGTCTCTAATTGCTCTTCCTTATTGTCAAAGGCATCAAGTAATAAGCTTTTAAATTTGTCACTGGCTATGGGGTCCTTCAACTTCCATATTCTTCTCCTCAAGGTAGGCCTCCTCTGTCATCGAGTTCATCTATTCCTGGCTGTGAGGTCACTAACTACTAGGCTATGTTGGGAGGTGCATTCTTCACAGGGGAGAGATTTAGTGTTTACAACAGACACTTTGTCCCGTCTTCTAGTAAGGATATAATCTATCTGGCTGGCGTGTTCCCCTGATCTATAGGTAATCAAGTGGTTTTCTCGTGTTTTGAAGTTTGTGTTACAGATAGTTAGGTTATTAGTGTCACAGAATTCCAGGATTCTGAAGCCCTCTTCATTTCTATTTCCAACCCCATAGCCTCCATAGATTCCATCATAGCCATCACTATGTTGTCCAACGTGGCCGTTTAGATCGCCAGCAATAATTAAGTAGTCGCTGTTGGTTATTTGGGAGGTAGTGTGCATTAGCATCTCATAGAACCTGTCCTTTATAACGTCAGGTAGACCAGATTGGGGTGCATAAACGGATATTATTGTCATGGTAGTTCTATTTAGAACTAGCCTTATTTTAAATATTCTGTCATTTACTCTATTTACGTCAATTACCTTATCTACCCATTTTTCAGCTAACATAATTCCTACACCACCCAGTCCATTGTCATTTTCCACCCAGAAAAGTTTATAGCATCGTTTTTTACCCACGATGAATCTGGCAGACCCCCCCCCCCTCCTCTCTACCTAGTCTCTTGAATACAACAAACATCAACTTCTTTACATTCAAGCATCTCTACAACCTCATTTGAGCGACCTTTCAATGTGGCTACGTTCATGGTACCAACTCTGAAGTTGGGAGGGTGGGATGGATGGGTTGGAGGGGCAGGGAGGGGTGTGGGAGACGGAATTATGTTGGTCATCCATGTCTGAAATAAAGAGGGGTCCTTGCATTCTCGTCCTGCAGCGGGAGGTGAATTTATCTTTATCAGAATTTATCTATCTATCTAATATATATATATATATATATATATATTAGTATTTAATAAATATTTGCTCTACGGTTCTTATATATTTGATACATATTTATCCTTATCGAGCCCTCTTTGGATTTTAGTCTTCAAATTTATTATTATTACTATTTGTATATATATATATATATATATAGGACTAGAAAGAAAGGGTCTCAAAGTCAACATGACAAAGACTAAGGTCCTTGTAAGTAGACGAGAAAGCAGAACCCAGATCCCCTCAGGGAAATGGCCTTGCTCAGTATGTAGGAAAGGTGTAGGTAGGAACTCCATTCTCTGCCCCAAATGCAAACAATGGGTACACAAGAGATGTAGCGGTATCTCAGGAAGCTTAATTAAGAATGTAGGCTTCACATGTAGAAGCTGTGCTGGGACAGCAAGCAGCAAACAGCCACAGGAAACAAGTACCACCAATCTCTGGGAGGGCTCTGTAGAAACAGTAGACAGCTTCTGCTACCTAGGTGACCGAATTAGCAGCGGAGGTGGGTGTTCAGAAAGTACAATAACTACGGTAAGAACGGGATGGAAGAAGTTTAGGGAACTACTACCACTGCTAGCTGCAAAAGGCTTCTCCCTCAGAATGAAAGACAGACTGTATGATGCGTGTATCCGAACAGCAATGTTGTATGGTAGTGAGACCTGGGCGCTGAAGGTGGAAGACTTACGTAGATTAGAGAGAAACGAAGCCTGCATGCTCCGATGGATGTGTAACAGTAATATACGTGAACGACAAAGCATAAATGAATTGAGAGAGAGACTGAGCATAAGTGGAATCAAATGCTGTGTGCAGGAGAGGCAGTTGCGCTGGTATGGACATGTGATGCGTATGAAGGATGTCAGCTGCATAAAAAGGTGCAGAGCACTAGAAGTTGATGGAAACCGCAGAGTGGGGAGACCCAAGATGACCTGGGATGAGGTGATAAAAGCCGACCTTACCCAATTACACCTCTCAAAGGCAATGACACACGACCGTGACTTCTGGCGTCACGCAGTAATACAGAGTACCCAACCTCCCATGGGTACAAGTTGAAGGATATAGACAATATGCTCCGACACCCTCCCACTGCAAGGTGGTCGTGGAGGTGCCACGGCAAAAAAGCACCCAGCCCACACTGTAAAGTGGACGTGTAGGCGCCACGAAAAAGCACCCAGCACTCACTGTAAATGAGGTTGGTGTTAGGAAGGGCATCCAGCTGTAGAAATCAAGCCAGATCAGTTCCTGTATGAGCAAGGCATGGTCAGCCGACCAGACACTGCCCACAACAGGACAACCCGTCTAACCCATGCTAGCGTGGAAGAACGGACGTAAAACGGTGATGATGATGATGATGATGATATGTGTGTGTGTATATATATATATATATATATATATATATATATATATATACATTTTTTCCAACCCCACCCTGCCCGTCCCCTCAATCTATCTTCTTTCTCATTCTTTCTTCTGATGAAGGACTAGCGTCCGAAACGTTAAGACCCTCTTCCTGCTATATCAATCGTTAACCTAATATATACCTTCCATATACTGTACCGATTGTGTTGTTATTTCTGTTTACCTTTTACATACATATATATATGTTTCGTCGCAACACTGATTCTCTTTTTTCTGTGATATCATACTCTGCTCTACGAGGGCATTGAGTGCTCATACGGCCTACCGCATATGGACGCTTTAAGCATCCAACACCAAATATATATATATATATATATATATATATATATATATATATATATATAAGCAAAAGGGATATTCAATTTGTTGGAAATTCAACAAATATAAATGTTTATAACTGATTCAGAGCACTCAACAGCTTTTCAGGAGTATAATGTTCAATGATATTAAATAAATGGAAACTATATTTATAAAACCATATTTATTCTATTATATATATTTCAAGGGTACCAAAACTTTGGTACGCTCTCATCAGATAAAATACAAAGTTTGTTTTATAAATATTGACATAACCAGGAAAAAATACCTTAACGGTTCCTATCCAGGAAAAATTTGAACAGTTAAGGTATTTTTTCTTGGTTATGTCAATATTTATAAAACAAACTTTGTGTTTTATCTGATGAGAGCGTAACAAAGTTTTGGTACCCTTGAAATATATATAATAGAATAAATATGGTTTTATAGATATAGTTTCCATTTATTTAATATCATCATCATCATCATCATCATTTTACGTCCGCTTTTCGCTGCTTGCAAGGGTGGGATGGGAACTGATTCTGGCTTGATTTCTACAGCTGGATGCACTTCCTAACACCAACCTCATTTACGGAGAGTGCTGGGTGCTTTTTTTGCTGTGGCACCTACACGTCCACTTTACAGTGTGGGCTGGGTGCTTTGTTGTCGTCGCACCTCCACTACCACTTTGCAGTGGAATGATAGGGACCCCAGTCCCTATCATCTCATTTCTACAGCTGAGTAAACTGGAGCAATGTGAAATAAAGTCTCTTGCTCAAGGAAACAACACATCACCCAGTCTGAGAATTGAACTCACAACCTTTTGATTGTGTGTGTGTGTATATATATATGTGTATATATGTGTGTGTATATATATATATATATATATATATATATATATATATATGTGTGTGTGTGTGTGTGTATGTATATATATATATGTGAGTGTGTGTGTGAGTGTGTGTACGTGTGCATACTTACATTTATGTATCAGCTGTGCTTGGTTAAGAAATAAAATTCTAATTTTATCTATATATATAAAACTGAGGTTGTCTGTCTGTCTACTAAAACGGTCGGCACACATCTCCTCCTAAACCATACGTTCAAATTTCGGTGAAATTGCTACACTTATAGATGAAGGTCTGGCAGAGAGATTGGTCAAAAAATTTTCAAATCGACCCACGCCAAGTGCAAAATTCGAATTTGTAATGTATTGATTTTTCAGTTCAAATGTATAGAGATGAGAGACGAGTTATTTCCCTTTTATGGCGTCATTCTGTCTATCTATTTACGTTACGAATATAAGGCGCGTGCAAAAGTACAAAAATACGTGAACAGTTTTCGGACCAGTAAAATTTTAACCTGCAAAATTCAAGAGTTCGAAGTTTCAACATTAAGCTTCCATTTTGCTTCATTTCAATTAAAAAGTCTTTTAAAACAATATTTTTACTTGAAAACAAGCCTATTTGAATACACCGTAAAATAAGCAAATATTTTGTAAAAAAAGCATTGATCTATATATATAATCTCGAATAAAGCCTTATGAGATTTTCATTTAGAAGCAATGATTTTAAATGACAGACAGATAACGCATTTTTTTTTTGTTTTTCATGTCCATCCAATTTCTTTGTTTCAAAATAACTGATAGTTTGGTTATGCTGATGTTTTTCTCTGAGACAAGTGTTGCAGTGTTTACATTTTCGATTTTTGTTAATAGATTACCAGTGCAGTTTTATCCCCAGCATCCTCTTTTGTTTTAACATTCGGGTTATGGTTGTTTTCTTAACTTCATAAGGTACACTGTTGGTTGAGGGAATATTAATCAAAAGTACCACATGAAAGTCTACACTGTAGACTCTACAGTTTTTAAGCCAAGAAAAGAACTTAATATTGTAACTTTAACTGAGCAGCCCCGAGCAACGCCGGGCTTTACTGCTAGTTTTTAATATGAATATATAGTACTGCACTGGGTGAACCTTTTAGTGTAACGAGCCTACTACTGATGATGATGATGATGATGATAAGGTGACTGGTGGTGGTGGTGATGTGGTGGTGGTGTGGTGGTGTGGTGGGTAGGGGTGGTAGGTGGTGGTGATGGTATAGTGGTGGTGTTGTTGGTTATGGTGGTGTGGTGGTGATGGTATAGTGGTGGTGGTGATGTGGTGGTGGTGGTGATGTGGTGGTGGTGGTGGTGGTGGTGTTGTTGGTTGTGGTGGTGTGGTGATGGCATAGTGGTGGTGGTGATGTCGTGGTGGTGGTGTGATGGTGTAGTGATGGTGGTATCGGTGGTGATGGTGGTGATGATGGTGTTGTTGGTTGTGGTGGTGTGGTGGTGATGGTGTAGTGGTGCTGGTGTTGTTGGTTGTGTTGGTGTGGTGGTGATGGTGTAGTGGTGTCGGTGGTGGTGGTGATGGTGTTGGCAGTAGTCATGTTAATGGTAAGGGGTGGCGGTGCAGGAGGTGAGGGAACACCACAATAACACCAGTTAAGTAATTACCACTTGACGCTAATTAGAAGAAAAATACTTGTCACCAATTATTTCAACAAAGAATATTATAAAGGACTTAATTTTGGGTGGTTTGGACTTAATTATGGTTGTTGTTGTTCTTGAGGTGGTGGTGGTGGAAGGGGGGGGGGGGGGGGTAGTGTTGGTGGTGGTGTAGTGTTGGTGGTGGTGGTGGTGGTGGTGGTGATGTAGTGTTGGTGGTGGTGGTGGTGGTGGTGATGTAGTGTTAGTGGTGGTGGTGTAGTGTTGGTGTTGGTGGCCCTAAATGTCACAATATGGACCCTTACCTTCTAGAATTGTCCTTCCTTGATGTCCAAAGTTTTACCACAGTCCTCACACTGTCCCCGTGTGGTACAGTTACATCTGTGTATGTCACACTTTTATACCTAAACAAATAGAAATTAAACTTTTAACACTTTAGCATTTAAACTGGCCATATCTGTTCAAACCGGCTGTAACCAACCACTCATACTTATGTTAACGTATTGTTCAAAATAAATAATATCAAAATCTCGTAGATTTGATATTATGTGAGATATTATGTGAGGTAAAGCCTTTACTGTGAAAATACAATAGTATATATAGAGTAATGTAAATGTTATGTGAGATATGTGAGGTAAAGCCTTTACTGTGAAAATACAATAGTATATATAGAGTAATGTAAATGTTATGTGAGATATTATGTGAGGGAAAGCCTTTACTGTGAAAATACAATAGTATATATAGATTAATGTAAATGTTATGTGAGATATTATGTGAGGGAAAGCCTTTACTGTGAAAATACAATAGTATATATAGAGTAATGTAAATGTTATGTGAGGTATTATGTGAGGTAAAGCCTTTACTGTGAAAATACAATATCTATATATATAAAACTGTAGTTGTCTGTGTGTATCCTCATTTTTGCAAAGTCTATGCAAATCCACATTTCTACTCCAATTGACTTCAAACTTGCATTTATATATTCATTGTGGTCTAAAGATATTAAATACAGCTTTTATTTTTCAATTTTCTGTTGTTAAAGGGGTGTTAGGCGCCGGTTATCAATCTCTGTCGCGCTCTTATAATATCTGTCTGTATGCCTGGCTGTCTGCATTACGACATTCTGACGAACATTGATGACATATTATGTTCGCTATTATCCGTTCATTGCCATGGAACATCTTCACGAACCAAAGTATCGTCTTCCTGTTTTCCTTCGGTTGCAACGTTTTTCGAAATATTTACTTCTGCGTTCACAGATTGATGTTTTTAGTTTCAGAAGATCCCGTTAAGGGTGAAAGCAACGATTCTTTGCTTAAATTGTTATTTTAATCTATATATGTATATATATAAAAGTGAGGAAGGATGTATGTATGTGTGTATGTGTGTGTGTGAAACCCAAGAAGTACCCAACCGGATCTTTTTCAAACTTTACATGTGTATTACTTATATTTCAGGGAGTGTTATGCACATAAAAAATTTAACTTTTTGATCCCCTAGGGCCTGCATTAGGTGAAAAACTGCCCTTTTTCCAGCTTTTTGGGGGTTTTTGAAGCGTTATGTCAGATTGATTTCCTTGAAATTGTAACTATGTATTAGTCAGTCTCTTCTTCATACCGTGAGCAAAGAAAATCCAACTTTGTTATGGCCTAGCGCCTGCATTAGGTGAAAAACTTCATTTTTTTCCAGCTTTTTAGGGCTTTTGAAGTGTATTGACCTGGATGGCAACTTTGTAGAAAAATAAATTGAAGGTAAATCATATTTTTTGAAAAATAGAATAATTTCTGAAAAGTTCCGCGAACTTTTTGATCTCCCCCTCGTATATATATATATATATATATATATATATATATATGTATATATATATATATATATATGTATATATATATATATATCACTTCATGATACCAACCAAACAAAAAGCAAGGAACTTACCCGGGTGCACTAAAGGTGACATCGTATGTGCCAGGAAGCAAGAGGCGCCAGAAGTCTCCAAAAGTAGAAGTCGTAACATTGTGTGTGTTTCCATGGATATGAATGGTGACATTTGGTATTCCAACCATACTGTCACCTTCTCTTACAAAACCAGAGATTCCAATATGGACCTAGGGAAACAGGAACAGGAAACTCCAAGGAATTAAAAATAAAATACATTTCCAAACAGAATGGGAAAGGATAAAGAACAAAAAAATCTAAATGGAAAAACCTACATGAAAGAATGCTACATGGAAAAAATGCTACATGGAAGAATGCTACATGGAAAGTCCAACATAGAATTGAGAAGTTTTTTAACTCTCATTATTATTTCTAATGAAATACACTATTTCAATTAATTAATGTTGAGGGACTAATTTTGAGGGATTTACTAACATTATTGATGATTTCATTACTAAAATAATTGTTTCTACTTTTGGCACAAGGCCAGCAATTATCCCAGTGTATTACTGGTACTTTATTTTATCGACCCCGTAAGGATGAAAGGCAAAGTTAACTTCGGCGGGATTTGAACTCAGAGCATAAAGGGCCGTAACTCTTTGCTGCAAAGCATGGCGTCCGACCCTCTACCGATACTGCCAATCCACCGTCATTACTAAAATAATGATTTCTAGTAAAGGCACAAGGCCAGTAATTTTGGGGGTTGGGGAAAGTTGATTAAATCAACCCCAGTACATTACTGGTGCTTTATTTTATTAACCCCGTATGGATGAAAGGCAAAGTTAACCTCAGCAGGATTTGAACTCAAACTGTAAAGGGGCGTAACACTATGCTGCAAAGCATGGTGTCTGACGTTCTACTGATACTGCCAATCCACCGCCCTTTATTACTAAAATAATATCTCAATATATAGTTCTTCTTCACCCACTTATTCTTGAGAGGGTCGTGGAGGCAGAGTCCTCAAACACTCCTTCCAGCGGGTCCTGTCAGAAGCAACCGTCTCCAACTGATCTGGCTGGATCCACAAACAAGACCAGCCAAGCTCATGGATGTTATCCAACCATCTTGCTCGGGGTCTACCCCTGGTTCTCCGGCCAGTTGGTTTTCCCCATAAAATCTGTCCAGAGATTCTTTCCTGAGATATTCTAACCACATGTCCATAGTATCAGAGCTGTGATCTCTCAATTCAAAGAAGTAGCAGTTCTACCTGGAGTGACTCTCTCATCTCCGAGCTACGTACTTGATTGAGTAATGTTACTCCAAAGACCCTTATAGTTCTCATATTAAATTTTATTGGAAGGTTTCAATATAAATAGGAGCCCTTTAAAATGGGTGGCATTTTCTTTCATAAAACCAGAGCTAATTTAGAACAGTTAAAGAATTTTGTGAGATTTGCTATAATTATTAATTATTTCATTACTACAATAGTAACTTAACATATCGTTCTTATATCAAATTTGGTTGGAAGGTTTGATTTAAATAGGAAACCTTTAACTCTTTACCATTTACATTACTCTATATATACTACTAGCATTAAAGCCCGGCGTTGCTCGGGGTCATTAAGTTACCAAAGTTAGGTTGCACCACCCATTTTATGGCAGCACTTTTTTGTCTGCCAGGCACTGGGTGAATGAATTGCAGACCTGGAAGCAGGAGCTGCGCCAGCAGTGACAATTATAGTTTCGCCTATGGATATTATCTCTGTGCAAAAAAGTGTTGAAATTTATTGTTTCACAGTACTTGCGCAACACACGCGTAGACGATGCCAGCCGAACAACAGAGCTGCGATGGAGTTGTTCTGCATGGTTGCCTGTGTGTTTTCTAAATTTAAGACAGTAGGGAGGGTTGTGATATGAGGGAGAGTTAGCTGTTGTTTCTAGCAGGTTTAGTGACCTCATAGAGGACATGTGTTTTCTAAATTTAAGACAGTAGGGAGTGGTGTGATATGGGGGAGAGTTAGCTGCTGTTTCTAGCAGGTTTAGTGACCTCATAGAAGATAAGTTTTCTAAATTTAAGACAGTAGGGAGGGGTGTGATATGGGGGAGAGTTAGCTGCTGTTTCTAGCAGGTTTAGTAACCTCATAGAGGATATGTGTTTTCTAAATTTAAGACAGTAGGGAGTGGTGACCTCATAGAGGATATTATTGTTTAGCATTATCTATAAAAGGCAGATTGTTGTTGTTGTGTGTGTGCACATGTTCCATGTTTATACATTTGCACAATTTCAAACCGATTCGACTCAAAGTCTGTAAGAATCCACGTTCGTTGAGAGGTTTTAAAAAAGATTTATCGCTTGTTGTTGAATAAATGTATCTGTTGCTTTTGAATAATTGTCGTTTTGTATGAAATGTAATAATTGTTTCTACTTTTTTGGCACAAGGCCAGCAAATACCCAGTACATTACTGGTACTTTATGTAATAATAAACGTTCTCTCTCTCTCTCTCTCTCTCTCACTCTCTTCTCTCTCTCTCTTCGGCAATCACGCACGTTGTTTAATTGCTTTAAATGTTGTTAATGAATAGTCGTGTATTTGTGGTTATAAATCCCGCACGTTGTTTAATTACTTTAAATTTTTTTTTAGCAATTTATGTGAGTGTGTGTTTGTATGTGTTTGTAAATAAATCATTAAGTTTGAAGCAACTTAAAGTTAGTGTGGTTATAAATCCTGCACGTTGTTTAATTGCTTTAAATGTTTTTTTATCATTTGAAGTGAGTGTGTGTTTGTATGCGTTTGGAAATAAATCAATAAGTTTGAAGTATAAAAGAGAAAGTAGCAAAATGTGTGGGTTGTAGATAGAGGTAGGCAGATGATATGAGAGAGTAAAACGGACAGTATCACCATCAAGCTTGGAAAGAGAAAGTAGCAGAAAGTATGAAGTTGTATAGATTTTGAATGGTAATGAGAGAGAAAAATCGTAAAATATTGAGTTTTATCTATTTTTTGCGTAATTGTGGGTGAAATTGAAAAAATTATCTGTGCCAAGACGCAATCAAAGCTATTTCGAATACTGAATTGTAAATTTCAATTGAAGAAATTCTATATCGTAGATTTCTCTAACAAAGGAGCATGTCCATACACTGAGCTTTATAGATTATGATTATATTTTCACAGTAAAGGTTTCACCTCACATAATATCTCACATAACATTTACATTACTCTATATATACTATTGTATTTTCACAGTAAAGGCTTTACCTCACATAATATCTCACATAACATCTCGTATACGAGAGACGTGTGTTGACGTGTGTGAACAAGCTCGGCTACCGAGTCGGATTTACTTACTCAAAAAGTGAGTTTTGATTAATTTTTTTATACTGTAATATACGTTAACCCCTTGCCTTGGTCGTCAAACTTTGAGTTTATTCATTTTCGCCCCTTTTTGGGGCGAATTTTCCAGTTAAAAATTTATTACGGCAAACTAATAGAAATGGACGGAATTTTCACATCTCATCCTAACGTGAAAGCCACGCCCCCTAAGAAAGGTGATACAGAGAAGCTAGAAGCACAAGGCTCTAAGTCTTCCCTCCTCACTTCTGCAAAAGAAACATGGAACACGGAATTAAAAGAAAAATTTGTAGAAATGGGTGAAAACCCAGAAAGTCACATAAACGCAGACAAAAACATCAACAACAATAACAGCAATAGTCACAACACCAACCAAGGAAAAAATAACGATAACACCAAACAAAGTGAACCCACTACTGGTACCTCCTTTGCACAGGCGGTCCGGAAAACACAAACCTGCAAGCAACTGGACATTACAACTCTGAGAGAAAAGATGAAGGAAGCGAAACAGTATGTAACTTTCAAAGAAGGAGGAGACTTCACAATCACCTCCCCACAAGAAATCAAAAGAGACACGACGCTAAGAACGATATCTTTCAGAACAATTTCCAACATAACAAGGAAACCAACTCAATTATCCCAAAAAGAGATTGAGCTGGTCCTAAAAAATGTGTGGAGTGATATATCGTTCATACAAAAAGGACCACTCTATGGGAATATAACGGTCCTAATGAAGGATCAATTGACGGCCAGGAAATACTCTGTGGCACCAATTGTTTCCAAGATATATACATTTTTCCCCACATATTTAGGGAAAAGAACGCAGAAGATAAGGGTCTCCGGAATCCGGCCAAATGCATGCATTTCCTGGGTACTAACAGGATTTTTAGAAGACGAGGACGGAATCCTCTCAGTAGGAGAAGTCACCACAGACGTTTTCGGCGGTTTGAGCGTGGAGGTTCTGGTCCAAATGAGACCAGAACGAATCGCTAGAATACCACAGAGGGTGTCCCTCGATGGAGAAACATTTATATATATTTCAGCCGAGGGTAGGAGGCCCATATGTTACTACTGTTCAAGCAGGGGTCATCTAAGGGCTGCTTGTCCTCAATTGACAAAAAAAAAGGCTCTTTTGCCTACACCCCACACACCACCACCGCCACCACCACCACCACCACCACCTCCACCACCACCACCACAACAACAACAAAAACAACAGGGAAAAATAACACAAGACACGGCCCCACCCAAAACAACTCCCAAAACACACACAAATACAACAAAACCCCAAAATACACCACTACCCGACAGCACGGACGAGGACCCAGCGGAAACGGCACCTAGTGACGAAGAGGGGGAACCCTTCCAACCTGTAAAAAGGAAAAAAAGAAAGCACCACTCGAACATAAACGAAACAAACACACAACCACCAACAAAAACAAAACAAACAGAACAAACAAAATCCGCCCCACCCCAAAACATAACACATACAACAAAACGTAAGCACACACAAGAACAACAAACAAACACAACACAAATAAAACAGTATACATACATTAACACAAATAACAAAGAACTAGTAAAAACAATACACAAAGACCCTTTGGTGGAAACTGAAGGACAATTCTTTGCAAGCGCGGCCAACAAACCGCATTTAAAAATGATAAGACTCCCAATGGACACCTATGCAAAACTAAGAGAGAACTTTCCTGAGGACGTGGGGAAAACATGTACTCGACCCTATAACCGCGTCCTCTTGAAACGTTTCCCCACCCACACCTCACCAAACACCCCCACTCCACCACAGAACAACACCCCACCAAACAACCCCTCCAATACGCCCATGGATATTGTGCAACCTGCTCCTCAGGAGCCGAACAGGTAGGTCCTTCCTCTTTTAACCAACATGGCTGATATAAGAGTTGGGTTTCTGAATGTACGTGGCCTGGGACTGTCTTGGAAACAAGGCAAACTTTTAAACGATCTCAGGTCACATAGAATGGATGTAATGGCTATTTGCGAGTCCAGGATCAGCAGCGAGCACCAACTGGCGCCCCTCTTCGACGACTTTGAGATCTTCGCATCTCTCTGTCAACCGGGGGGTGGGGGTGGAGTTGTCGTTCTGCTGCGAAAACACCTGGGCCTCGCCATACAGAAGGTGCACCTGGACCCGGAGGGTCGACTGGTGGTTTTAGACGTCGGCAGTAGTGAAAGTGGAGCCCTTAGACTAATAGCTGTGTACGCCCCTTTTTGGGCAGCGCGGCCGGAATACTTCCAACGTCTGGAAACTTTTCTGGGAACGTCCCGCTCCTTGCTTTTAGTGGGGGACTGGAATGGTATCCTGGATGCACGTTGGGACTATGTAGGGGCATGTGCCAATAGAGGGGGGTGTAAAAGCCTCAAAAGGTTAATCGGCCGATTTGACCTGGCCGATAGATATCGACTAGATTTTCCGACTGTACCACTATGGACGTGGACCAATCGCAGTGGAACATCTAGGTCGTACCTAGATAGGGTCCTAGTTAGAGAGAACGATAGGGACACATTTAGCTGTCCAAAAATGTTCATGGTTGACTATTCGGATCACAAGTTAGTGACCTGCATAGCCAACCTTGATAGAACCCATAGACAGGGACCCGGTTACTGGAAGCTGAACTTGTCCTTACCGAGAAGCAAAGCTTACAGTAAACGGATTAGCACGTTAGTTAAGCAGAATTTGACAGGGGCAATTGTCAACAACAGGTGGTGGAGCTCTCTTAAGAGAGCAATTAGAATAGAATCGATAGGTTTTAGTCAGGAATTAGCAAGGGATAGGAACAAGACGGAAAGGGAATTAGTAGATAGAGTAGAAGAGGCGATTAGGAGTGGCAATGTAGCCGGCGTGCTGGCATCAAGAATGGCCTTAGACCAGTTCTTTGAGGTGAAGCATGAAGGCTGCGTTGTCAGGAGTAAAATACGTGCTCTGGGTAATGAGGGAGCCAAAGCTGTAAGCTGGGCCCGAGTGACAGAGGCAAAAAGTGGGAACAAGTCCACGATTCGGTCTTTGAAGGACCAGGATGGGCGTGTGATCCTTGAACCTGGGCAGATGTGTGCGGCCTTTCAGCGGCACTTTGCACGACTGTTCGAGAGGGGCGGCGCGCCGGGTGAGACTATGGATTTCAATCCATACCTCGACGGTCTGCCGCGCCTCTCGGACGCGGAGGCGAAGTCCTGCGAAAGGACGATTTCAGCTGCTGAGATAGGGGCGGCGCTGAGCCAATGCGGCAAACGCAAATCCCCGGGTCTCGATGGTCTACCATACGAGCTATATGTAGCGATGCCGGACTTGTTCTCCGATATCCTCGAAGCGGTCTACTGCAACTGGCAGCAGAACGGGAGAATTCCCAGTTCTGTGACCAAGGGCGTAGTTACGCTGGTGAGGAAGGATGAGAACAAGGGGGATGACATAAGTAACTTCAGGCCCATAACTCTGCTAAATACAGAGTTAAAGATTTTGGCCAAGGTGTTAGCGAAGAGGTTGGCGCTTGTCGTTGGAAACCTGGTGGGAGAAGCGCAGACATGCGCAATCCCGTCCAGGTCCATTCACGACAATCTCCACCTTATGCGATACATCATAGAGAGGGTAGGGAATGAACCCGGCTTTGGTGGGGCCCTGATCAACTTGGATCAATCTAAAGCTTTCGATAGGGTTGACCATCGTTACCTGGATGCGGTGCTCGCGGCGGCAGGCTTCGGACCCGTTTTCAGGGGTTGGATTGCTGCGATGCACAGCAGCAACGTCTGCTCAAGGGTCAAGGTGAACGGCCACCTCTCGGAGCCGTTCCAAATCATGCGATCCATCCGACAGGGATGCCCTCTCTCCTCCCTACTGTATGTGCTGGCTCTTGAGCCACTACTGCGGAAGTTGGAGCGGTTGCAGGGCATCCCTTTGGAACCGGGATTGCAGAAAGCGGCGTCGGCCTACGCCGATGACGTGACAGTAATGGTGTCGAAAACCTCGCAAATCGGTGAGATCGGCACCTTACTGGAGGAATATGAAAGGTTTACAGGAGCCAAGCTGAACCGGGACAAGTCCGTCGGTTTGCAACTCGGAACATGGAGAGGCAAACCGATGCCCTCCAACGACGTCGTCGGACGCTGGACGGAGGGCCCGGTGAAGCTGCTTGGGGTCTGGTTCGGACCAGACCTCCAGGTGGAGAAAAACTGGAACGAGGTAACGGCCAGGGTGTTTGCACTCACCCAGAAGTGGGCCCAGTGCAAACTATCCCTGAAAGGTCGAGCGGAGGTGGCGAATACTTATATAGCATCCGTCATCTACTACCGCTTGACCGTCGTGCCTTGCCCAGTGAAAAGACTCGCCAAAATGGAGTGCGCGCTGTTCCAATTTCTTTGGAACAAGCGGACCCCTTTGGTGAGGAGATCCATCTGCTGTCAACACCCTTCGAAAGGAGGGCTGGGGATGCCGTGGCTACAGATGCGTAAACACGCATTAAGGCTACGGCACCTCCAGGTATTCCTCACCGGTCAACCGGTGTGGGCCCCGTTTGTGAGGCGAGCCTTTCCCAGACTCGTCTCGCTCACCGAGCTGCAATCCTGGGTCAAGCAAAGACCGAGAAAAGTGGGCGACTGGCACATTGAATGTGCCCAGGCGCTCACGGCCCTCTGGAAAGCGGACCCGGCAATCAGTGGAGACTCCACCTCGACATTCTATAGAGGGTTGGTACGCAGCAGGTGCGACGATGCTCTCGGAGAAGCTCTAGGCATGGAGGAAGATGAACTGGCCAGTCTGTTCGGTAGGACGTTTGGCCCTGGACCGATGGACAACTTCCAAAAGTCCCTGGCTTGGCAGTGCTACCGAGGGGCTCTACCCGTTCGAGACAAGCTCCACAGGCATGGGAGCCTGGGTAGAGATCCTTTGAATAAGATCTGTCCGAGATGCGTGCATGATGACGAAACCGTTGCGCACGCATTCGTACACTGCCCAGGCATTGCTGACCTGTGGGGCTATGTGGAACGACTACTGTCGAGGGTGGGACCAATCCGGTTGACCACCGAGTCCATTGTCACGATCAAACCGCCTCCCCCTTTCAAAAACGAAGGAGAGGCGGTTTTTCTCTGTGTGGTAGCCATGGCTAAAGAAGTTGTATGGTGGACGAGGCTGAAAGGGCTGAGGTCAGACACCTTTCTCTCCGGCCAACAACTGGTCCCTTTTTTCAAATACCATTTTAAAAGAAGGATCAGAATGGAGAGAGAGGTGCTCTACCCCAGCAAGTTTTATGAAAGGTGGGTGAAAGTAGGGAGAATGGCCAGAATGAATGGGTCTTCTCTCTATATCAGCCTGTAGGTGAAAGAAGAGGAAAAAGCGGAGACGAGGGAAGCACCTACTCTTTGTGCTCCTGAGGAGAAGGGTTACACATTTTTTCCGGGGTGTGTGCGACCCATGTTAATGCCCCCTCCCTATTGAGGACTTCGTTTGTTGTTGTTATTTCATTGTTATATTTTTGTACTCGTTAATTATATGTAAACTTCCCCCCTTGTATCTGTCCCTACCTTTTGTGCCCTAGTGGCAAATAAAGAAACCACTCTATATATACTATTGTATTTTCACAGTAAAGGCTTTACCTCACATAATATCTCACATAACATTTACATTACTCTATATATACTATTGTATTTTCACAGTAAAGGCTTTACCTCACATAATATCTCATAACATTTACATTACTCTATATATACTATTGTATTTTCACAGTAAAGGCTTTACCTCACATAATATCTCACATAACATTTACATTACTCTATATATACTATTGTATTTTCACAGTAAAGACTTTACCTCACATAATATCTCACATAACATTTACATTACTCCATGAACGTAGGCACATTGAAAGGTCGCTCAAATGAGGTTGTAGAGATACTTGAACGTAAAGAAGTTGATGTTTATTGTATTCAAGAGACTAGGTGGAGAGGGGGCTCTGCCAGATTCATCGTGGGTAAAAAACGATGCTATAAACTTTTCTGGGTGGGAAATGGACAACGGACAACGACAACGGACTGGGTGGAGTAGGAATTATGTTAGCTGAAAAATGGGTAGATAAGGCAATTGACGTAAATAGAGTGAATGACAGAATAATTAAAATAAGACTAATTCTAAATAAAACTACTGTGACAATAATATCCGCTTATGCACCCCAATATGGCCTACCTGACGTTATAAAGGACAGGTTCTATGAGCTGCTAATGCACACTACCTCCCAAATAACTGACAGCGACTACTTAATTATTGCTGGCGATCTAAACAGCCACGTTGGACAACATAATGATGGCTATGATGGAATCCATGGAGGCTATGGGTTTGGAAATAGAAATGAGGAAGGCTTCAGAATCCTGGAATTCTGTGACGGCAATAACCTAACTATCTGTAACACAAACTTCAAAAAACGTGAAAACCACTTGATCACCTGTAGATCAGGGGAACACGCCAGCCAGATAGATTATATCCTTACTAGAAGACGGGACAAAGTGTAATACAGAATGCATCCAGCCGTAGAAAACCTGCCAGATAGTCCTATATGAGCGAGACACGGTCACCCGACCAACCTTGCTTCAAATGGGACAACTCCTGTCTAACTCATGCTAGGGTGAAAAGTGGACGTTAAACGAAGATGAGATGATGATGATGATACTATTGTATTTTCACAGTAAAGGCTTTACCTCACATAATATCTCACATAATATTTACATTACTCTATATATACTATTGTATTATCACAGTAAAGGCTTTACCTCACATAATATCTCACATAACATTTACATTACTCTATATATACTATTGTATTTTCACAGTAAAGGGTTTACCTCACATAATACCTCACATAACATTTACATTACTCTATATATACTATTGTATTTTCACAGTAAAGGCTTTACCTCACATAATATCTCACATACCATTTACATTACTCTATATATACTATTGTATTTTCACAGTAAAAGCTTTACCTCACATAATATCTCACATAATATTTACATTACTCTATATATACTATTGTATTTTCACAGTAAAGGCTTTACCTCACATAATACCTCACATAACATTTACATTACTCTATATATACTATTGTATTTTCACAGTAAAGGCTTTACCTCACATAATATCTCACATACCATTTACATTACTCTATATATACTATTGTATTTTCACAGTAAAAGCTTTACCTCACATAATATCTCACATAATATTTACATTACTCTATATATACTATTGTATTTTCACAGTAAAGGTTTTACCTCACATAATATCTCACATAACATTTACATTACTCTATATATACTATTGTATTTTCACAGTAAAGTCTTTACCTCACATAATATCTCACATAATATTTACATTACTCTATATATACTATTGTATTTTCACAGTAAAGGCTTTACCTCACATAATATCTCACATAACATTTACATTACTCTATATATACTATTGTATTTTCACAGTAAAGGCTTTACCTCACATAATATCTCACATAACATTTACATTACTCTATATATACTATTGTATTTTCACAGTAAAGGCTTTACCTCACATAATATCTCACATAATATTTACATTACTCTATATATACTATTATATTTTCACAGTAAAGGCTATACCTCACATAATATCTCACATAACATTTACATTACTCTATATATACTATTATATTTTCACAGTAAAGGCTATACCTCACATAATACCTCACATAACATTTACATTACTCTATATATACTATTGTATTTTCACAGTAAAGGCTTTACCTCACATAATATCTCACATAACATTTACATTACTCTATATATACTATTATATTTTCACAGTAAAGGCTATACCTCACATAATACCTCACATAACATTTACATTACTCTATATATACTGTTGTATTTTCACAGTAAAGGCTTTACCTCACATAATATCTCACATACACCACCACCACTAACACCAACAACAGTAACACCACCACCACTAACAACAACACCTCCACCACTAACAACATCAGCACCACTAACACCACCACCACTAACACCAACACCACCACCACCTCACTAGCACCAACACCACGACCACCACCACTAACACCACCACCACTGTCACTACCACCAATAACACCACTGCCACCACCACCATCACCGCCAACACCACCAACGCCACCACCACCACTACTACAACTAGAGTTAGTGTACAGCTATTAACATATGTACCATCTGTTGCTAGAGTCTAGAACTAACAACCTGTTATGGGGGTGGGATTAGAAGGGGTGGAGACGGCGAAATAGGGGGATAAGGGGTGTGAGGCGGGGTAGATGAGGAGGGGGTGAGGATGAGGGAATGAGGATGTGTTGAGAAGAATGAGATATGGGGGGGGGGGGTTAATGAGGGAGCAATCTAAGAATAGAAATATCAATGTTTCATGTCCAATACCCTGGCTATCAAGGTTGTTAAACCCTTAACCCTTTAACATTTAAACCAGCTGTAACTGGCCAGAACTCTCTAATGTCCAATACCCTGGATATCAAGGTTGTTAAACCCTTAACCCTTGAACATTTAAACCAGCTGTAACTGGCCAGAACTCTCTAATGTCCAATACCCTGGCTATCAAGGTTGTTAAACACTTAACCCTTTAACATTTAAACCAGCTGTAAGTGGCCAGAACTCTCTAATGTCCAATACCCTGGCTATCAAGGTTGTTAAACCCTTAACCCTTTAACATTTAAACCAGCTGTAACTGGCCAGAACTCTCTAATGTCCAACACCCTGGATATCAAGGTTGTTAAACCCTTAACCCTTTAACATTTAAACCAGCTGTAACTGGCCAGAACTCTCTAATGTCCAATACCCTGGATATCAAGGTTGTTAAACCCTTAACCCTTTAACATTTAAACCAGCTGTAACTGGCCAGAACTCTCTAATGTCCAATACCCTGGCTATCAAGGTTGTTAAACACTTAACCCTTTAACATTTAAACCAGCTGTAACTGGCCAGAACTCTCTAATGTCCAATACCCTGGATATCAAGGGAGTTAAACCCTTAACCCTTTAACATTTAAACCAGCTGTAACTGGCCAGAACTCTCTAATGTCCAATACCCTGGCTATCAAGGTTGTTAAACACTTAACCTTTTAACATTTAAACCAGCTGTAACTGGCCAGAACTCTCTAATGTCCAATACCCTGGCTATCAAGGTTGTTAAACCCTTAACTCTTTAACATTTAAACCAGCTGTAACAGGCCAGAACACTCTAATGTCCAATACCCTGGCTATCAAGGTTGTTAAACACTTAACCCTTTAACATTTAAACTAGCTGTAACTGGCCAGAACTCTCTAATGTCCAATACCCTGGATATCAAGGTTGTTAAACCGTTGAACCTTTAACATTTAAACCAGCTGTAACTGGCCAGAACTCTCTAATGTCCAATACCCTGGATATCAAGGTTGTTAAACCTTCACCCTTTAACATTTAAACCAGCTGTAACTGGCCAGAACTCTCTAATGTCCAATACCCTGGCTATCAAGGTTGTTAAACCCTCACCCCTTTAACATTTAAACCAGCTGTAACTGGTCAGAACTCTCTAATGTCCAATACCCTGGCTATCAAGGTTGTTAAACCATTGAACCTTTAACATTTAAACCAGCTGTAACTGGCCAGAACTCTCTAATGTCCAATACCCTGGATATCAAGGTTGTTAAACACTTAACCCTTTAACATTTAAACCAGCTGTAACTGGCCAGAACTCTCTAATGTCCAATACCCTGGCTATCAAGGTTGTTAAACCCTTAACCCTTTAACATTTAAACCAGCTGTAACTGGCCAGAACTCTTTCATGTCCAATACCCTGGATATCAAGGTTGTTAAACCCTTAACCCTTTAACATTTAAACCAGCTGTAACTGGCCAGAACTCTCTAATGTCCAATACCTTGGCTATCAAGGTTGTTAAACTCTCACCCCTTTAACATTTAAACCAGCTGTAACTGGCCAGAACTCTCTAATGTCCAATACCCTGGATATCAAGGTAGTTAAACCCTTAACCCTCTAACATTTAAACCAGCTGTAACTGGCCAGAACTCTCTAATGTCCAATACCCTGGATATCAAGGTTGTTAAACCCTTAACCCTTGAACATTTAAACCAGCTGTAACTGGCCAGAACTCTCTAATGTCAAATACTCTGGATATCAAGGTTGTTAAACCCTTAACCCTTTAACATTTAAACCAGCTGTAACTGGCCAGAACTCTCTAATGTCCAATACCCTGGATATCAAGGTAGTTAAACCCTTAACCCTTTAACATTTAAACCAGCTGTAACTGGCCAGAACTCTCTAATGTCCAATACCCTGGATATCAAGGTTGATAAACCCTTAACCCTTTAACATTTAAACCAGCTGTAACTGGCCAGAACTCTCTAATGTCCAATACCCTGGATATCAAGGTTGTTAAACCCTTAACCCTTTAACATTTAAACCAGCTGTAACTGGCCAGAACTCTCTAATGTCCAATACCCTGGATATCAAGGTTGTTAAACCCTTAACCCTTTAACATTTAAACCAGCTGTAACTGGCCAGAACTCTCTAATGTCCAATACCCTGGATATCAAGGTAGTTAAACCCTTAACCCTTTAACATTTAAACCAGCTGTAACTGGCCAGAACTCTCTAATGTCCAATACCCTGGATATCAAGGTTGTTAAACCCTTAACCCTTTAACATTTAAACCAGCTGTAACTGGTCAGAACTCTCTAATGCCCAAAACCCTGGCTATCAAGGTTGTTAAACCCTTAACCCTTTAACATTTAAACCAGCTGTAACTGGCCAGAACTCTCTAATGTCAAATACTCTGGATATCAAGGTCGTTAAACCCTTAACCCTTTAATATTTAAACCAGCTGTAACTGGCCAGAACTCTCTAATGTCCAATACCCTGGCTATCAAGGTTGTTAAACCCTTAACCCTTTAACATTTAAACCAGCTGAAACTGGCCAGAACTCTCTAATGTCCAATACCCTGGATATCAAGGTAGTTAAACCCTTAACCCTTTAACATTTAAACCAGCTGTAACTGGCCAGAACTCTCTAATGTCCAATACCCTGGCTATCAAGGTTGTTAAACCCTTAACCCTTTAACATTTAAACCAGCTGTAACTGGCCAGAACTCTCTAATGTCCAATACCCTGGATATCAAGGTAGTTAAACCCTTAACCCTTTAACATTTAAACCAGCTGTAACTGGCCAGAACTCTCTAATGTCCAATACCCTGGATATCAAGGTTGTTAAACCCTTAACCCTTTAACATTTAAACCAGCTATAACTGGCCAGAACTCACCAATGTCCAATACCCTGGCTATCAAGGTTGTTAAACCCTTAACCCTTTAACATTTAAACCAGCTGTAACTGGCCAGAACTCTCTAATGTCCAATACAATACCCTGGATATCAAGGTTGTTAAACCCTTAACCCTTTAACATTTAAACCAGCTGTAACTGGCCAGAACTCTCTAATGTCCAATACCCTGGCTATCAAGGTTGTTAAACCATTAACCCTTTAACATTTAAACCAGCTGTAACTGGCCAGAACTCTCTAATGTCCAATACCCTCGATATCAAGGTTGTTAAACCCTTAACCCTTTAACATTTAAACCAGCTGTAACTGGCCAGAACTCTCTAATGTCCAATACCCTGGCTATCAAGGTTGTTAAACCCTTAACCCTTTAACATTTAAACCAGCTGTAACTGGCCAGAACTCTCTAATGTCCAATACCCTGGCTATCAAGGTTGTTAAACCCTTAACCCTTTAACATTTAAACCAGCTGTAACTGGCCAGAACTCTCTAATGTCCAATACCCTGGATATCAAGGTTGTTAAACACTTAACCCTTTAACATTTAAACCAGCTGTAACTGGCCAGAACTCTCTAATGTCCAATACCCTGGCTATCAAGGTTGTTAAACCCTTAACCCTTTAACATTTAAACCAGCTGTAACTGGCCAGAACTCTCTAATGTCCAATACCCTGGCTATCAAGGTTGTTAAACCCTCACCCCTTTAACATTTAAACCAGCTGTAACTGGCCAGAACTCTCTAATGTCCAATACCCTGGATATCAAGGTTGTTAAACCCTTAACCCTTTAACATTTAAACCAGCTGTAACTGGCCAGAACTCTCTAATGTCCAATACCCTGGATATCAAGGTTGTTAAACCCTTAACCCTTTAACATTTAAACCAGCTGTAACTGGCCAGAACTCTCTAATGTCCAATACCCTGGATATCAAGGTTGTTAAACACTTAACCCTTTAACATTTAAACCAGCTGTAACTGCCCAGAACTCTCTAATGTCCAATACCCTGGCTATCAAGGTTGTTAAACCCTTAACCCTTTAACATTTAAACCAGCTGTGACTGGCCAGAACTCTCTAATGTCCAATACCCTGGCTATCAAGGTTGTTAAACCCTTAACCCTTTAACATTTAAACCAGCTGTAACTGGCCAGAACTCTCTAATGTCCAATACCCTGGATATCAAGGTTGTTAAACACTTAACCCTTTAACATTTAAACCAGCTGTAACTGGCCAGAACTCTCTAATATCCAATACCCTGGCTATCAAGGTTGTTAAACCCTTAACCCTTTAACATTTAAACCAGCTGTAACTGGCCAGAACTCTCTAATGTCCAATACCCTGGCTATCAAGGTTGTTAAACCCTTAACCCTTTAACATTTAAACCAGCTGTAACTGGCCAGAACTCTCTAATGTCCAATACCCTGGATATCAAGGTTGTCAAACCCTTAACCCTTTAACATTTAAACCAGCTGTAACTGGCCAGAACTCTCTAATGTCCAATACCCTGGATATCAAGGTTGTTAAACCCTTAACCCTTTAACATTTAAACCAGCTGTAACTGGCTAGAACTCTCTAATGTCCAATACCCTGGATATCAAGGTTGTTAAACCCTTAACCTTTTAACATTTAAACCAGCTGTAACTGGCCAGAACTCTCTAATGTCCAATACCCTGGCTATCAAGGTTGTTAAACCCTTAACCCTTTAACATTTAAACCAGCTGTAACTGGCCAGAACTCTCTAATGTCCAATACCCTGGATATCAAGGTTGTTAAACCCTTAACCTTTTAACATTTAAACCAGCTGTAACTGGCCAGAACTCTCTAATGTCCAATACCCTGGCTATCAAGGTTGTTAAACCCTTAACCCTTTAACATTTAAACCAGCTGTAACTGGCCAGAACTCTCTAATGTCCAATACCCTGGATATCAAGGTTGTTAAACACTTAACCTTTTAACATTTAAACCAGCTGTAACTGGCCAGAACTCTCTAATGTCCAATACCCTGGCTATCAAGGTTGTTAAACCCTTAACCCTTTAACATTTAAACCAGCTGTAACTGGCCAGAACTCTCTAATGTCCAATACCCTGGATATCAAGGTTGTTAAACCCTTAACCTTTTAACATTTAAACCAGCTGTAACTGGCCAGAACTCTCTAATGTCCAATACCCTGGCTATCAAGGTTATTAAACCCTTAACCCTTTAACATTTAAACCAGCTGTAACTGGCCAGAACTCTCTAATGTCCAATACCCTGGATATCAAGGTTGTTAAACACTTAACCTTTTAACATTTAAACCAGCTGTAACTGGCCAGAACTCTCTAATGTCCAATACCCTGGCTATCAAGGTTGTTAAACCCTTAACCCTTTAACATTTAAACCAGCTGTAACTGGCCAGAACTCTCTAATGTCCAATACCCTGGATATCAAGGTTGTTAAACCCTTAACCTTTTAACATTTAAACCAGCTGTAACTGGCCAGAACTCTCTAATGTCCAATACCCTGGCTATCAAGGTTGTTAAACCCTTAACCCTTTAACATTTAAACCAGCTGTAACTGGCCAGAACTCTCTAATGTCCAATACCCTGGATATCAAGGTTGTTAAACACTTAACATTTTAACATTTAAACCAGCTGTAACTGGCAAGAACTCTCTAATGTCCAATACCCTGGCTATCAAGGTTGTTAAACCCTTAACCCTTTAACATTTAAACCAGCTGTAACTGGCCAGAACTCTCTAATGTCCAATACCCTGGATATCAAGGTTGTTAAACCCTTAACCCTTTAACATTTAAACCAGCTGTAACTGGCCAGAACTCTCTAATGTCCAATACCCTGGCTATCAAGGTTGTTAAACCCTCACCCCTTTAACATTTAAACCAGCTGTAACTGGCCAGAACTCTCTAATGTCCAATACCCTGGATATCAAGGTTGTTAAACACTTAACCTTTTAACATTTAAACCAGCTGTAACTGGCCAGAACTCTCTAATGTCCAATACCCTGGCTATCAAGGTTGTTAAACACTTAACCCTTTAACATTTAAACCAGCTGTAACTGGCCAGAACTCTCTAATGTCCAATACCCTGGATATCAAGGTTGTTAAACCCTTAACCCTTTAACATTTAAATCAGCTGTAACTGGCCAGAACTCTCTAATGTCCAATACCCTGGCTATCAAGGTTGTTAAACACTTAACCTTTTAACATTTAAACCAGCTGTAACTGGCCAGAACTCTCTAATGTCCAATACCCTGGCTATCAAGGTTGTTAAACCCTTAACCCTTTAACATTTAAACCAGCTGTAACTGGCCAGAACTCTCTAATGTCCAATACCCTGGATATCAAGGTTGTTAAACCCTTAACCCTTTAACATTTAAACCAGCTGTAACTGGCCAGAACTCTCTAATGTCCAATACCCTGGCTATCAAGGTTGTTAAACACTTAACCCTTTAACATTTAAACCAGCTGTAACTGGCCAGAATTCTCTCATTTATTTTCATCAAACCCATACATATCCACGTATATATGTAGATAGATACATATCTATGTACGTATCTACATACATACATATCTACGTATATATATATCTAGGTATGTATGTACATACATACATACATATCTACGTATATATGTATCTATGTACGTATGTATGTACATATATACATATGTATGTATGTATGTACATACATACATAGATATGTACGTATGTATGTACATACATTCGTACATAGATATGTATGTATGTACAGATCTACGTATGTATGTATCTATGTATGTACGTATATACATAGATATCTACATATGTATGTATGTACATACATACGTAGATATGTATGTATGCATGAACCCGTAATTCCTAAGGAGTGGTTAGCAGCACCATATTAACACACAGTGTTTCTTGGGCATTTTAAAACCTGCTGGAGCTCATCTCTTCTCCAGGTCTGAACACAGCCTATTTCTTTCACAGAAGGATAGAGGGCATGAGAGAAAGGAAAAGAATCAACCCCAGTTCTTGACTGCTATTTTTTTTATCGACCACTTCCATGTCTGTCTCTCGCCCTTATTGTTCCACCACCAAGTCCATCTCCTTCTCCCTGTAGTCTTGCTACAACCACTGCCTTGTCTCTCAGCTTCAGTACATTAGATTTTAGGATCTCCCAATTCCGTTCTATATCGAATGTCTCTATCTGTTCTTCTTTACTGTCACACGCACACACACACACACACACACACACAGACAGACAGACAGACATACATACATACATACATACATACATACATACATACATATATAAATATATATATATATATATATATATATATATATATATATGAAAAAGTTTGTCCTCATCAGTGGCCATCCAACCGTCGTAGGCATTTCGTCGCATTACTTTCTGCTGCTTAAACCATTTTGTTCGTTTATCCTTATTTACGTGTCCCAACGACTTTTTTTTAGCCGTTGCTCGCACCAACCTGAGGTATATGGCCTCTAATGCGACGAAATGCCTACGACGGTTGGATGGCCACTGATGAGGACAAACTTTTTCATATGTAACCCATTTGCAGCGCCACAGCTCCATTATTATCATATTTACACATATATTTTTCGTCCGCTGCCACCAGTCTGTTTCGTTCTTTGTATCTTTACCCTTTCTAGCAGTCTCTCTCTCTCTGTTAGCCTCTTGCTCACCTTTCACTCACTCACTCTCTGTCACTACCTCTCCTCCTCCCCTTTCTTCCCGTTTGACCTGTCCGTAATCCTTTTCTCGCGGGCACTTGGCCAAGCCGGTATGAATTTTTTTCTCTCTCTCTCTCTCGTCTGCGACTTCACAGAACTTATGTTTACCGAATTCGCAGACCAGACCCCTTCTTCCTCCCGTTAGACCTGTGCGAAATTCCTTCCTTGCTCACATTTCAACCAGGTTTGATGGTCTTTATTCTCTTGTTCACGATTTCACCGAATTTATATTCATAGAAATCTGGGACTTGTTTCCTTCTTCATTACTTTCTGCTGCTTAAACCATTTTGTTCGTTTACCCTAGCGTCCCCTTTATTTACGTGTCCCAACGACTTTTTTTTAGCCGTTGCTCGCACCAACCTGAGGTATATGGCCTCTAATGCGACGAAATGCCTACGACGGTTGGATGGCCACTGATGAGGACAAACTTTTTCATATGTAACCCATTTGCAGCGCCGCAGCTCCATTATTATCATATTTACATATATATATATATATATGGAGGCACATGGCTTAGTGGTTAGAGCATTGGCCTTGCAATCGAAAGGTTGTGAGTTCAATTCTCAGACCGGGTGATGTGTTGTTTCCTTGAGCAAGACACTTTATTTCACATTGCTCCAGTTTACTCAGCTGTAGAAATGAGATGATAGGGACTGGGGTCCCTATCATTCCACTGCAAAGGGGTCGTGGAGGTGCCACGGCAAAAAAGCACCCAGCACTCACTGTAAATGAGGTTGGTGTTAGGAAGGGCATCCAGCTGTAGAAATCAAGCCAGAATCAGTTCCTGTCCCACCCTTGCTAGCAGGGAAAAGTGGACGTAAAATGATGATGATGATGATGATGATTATGATATATATATATATATGTGTATCCCGGGTTCAATCGGGGGTAACCATAGTAAGTAAGGTACTCAATACAAAGCAGAGTATAAATATTTAATATAGAAAAGCTTCTACAGGACTAGAACTGTTTCAATCGTGAGAAATCATCAAACAGTTTCCTGATGATTTCTCAGGAATGAAACAGTTCTAGTCCTGTAGAAGCTTTTCTATATTATATATCTTTATTATATTTATATATTATATATCTTTTCTATATTTATATATCCTGGAAACGACATCCCACCTTGTCTAAAATCTATGGCAAACTCCCTCGAGCCTCTGCCCTTCTAAAATCCCGGAGAGCTCAATTTGCTGGCCACTGTCACCGTGCCAGCAATGAAATCATATCCGCTCTCTTGCTCTGGAACCCTGACTCCAGCCTGACTAGGAGTAGGAAGCTGTCATTCCCTGACGTTATCTCTAGGGATACAGGAATCAGTAGACGGGACCTGGGGGCAGCAATGGGGGACAGGGAATTCTGGGGCATGAGAGTGAGATCCATCATCTCGACAGTAGTTGACGAATGATGATGATGATATTATATATTTATGTGTGTCTGTGTATGTAACATAAAGCTCCCAGCCCCACATCGACCTTGAAAGGATAAAAGGCAAAGTTAACCTTGGTGGAATTTGAACTCAGAGAGCAGTTAGTTAGCCCTAACGAATACCATAAATCATTCTAACGACTCTGCCAGTTCTAACGACTCTGCCAGTTCTAACGTCACAACTCTACCAGTTCTAACGACTCTGCCTTGTAAATGCAGGAAAGAGAACAATAATAAATATAGGAAAATCTAAATAAACCTAAGATTGTAAAGTGTAAAGCCATTGTGTTGATGTTAAGAAATAGAAATATGAAACCATATCTTCTAAAAACTATCAAATTCCTTCCACTAACTTCTTTCTCTGTAAACTCAACATTTCACAAACAATTAAAAAATAGATATTTTGTCTCGAGAAAATTATTTTAAAAAACATTTTTTCTTCAATAATTTTCTTTTGTCTTTTTATTTAATATTAATTTGTTGTTGTTTTTAAATAGTTTCAAAAATTATTACTGAAATGTTTTGTATTTTAAAACAATATTTCAATGGAATATTTCAGGGAAGACAAATGACCTTCTTTTAGTCTCTCTCTTTCTCTTTCTATCTCTCTCCCTCCCACCACCTCTATCTCTCTCCTCCCTCTAACTCACATGCCCTCCTTCTCTCACCCCCCCCCCCCCCCACCTCTCTCTCTCTCCTCCCACTAACCCCCACATACCCTTCCTTGTCTCTCACCCTCCCACCACCTCTATCTCCCCTTCCCCACCCTCTTTCAACCTATCTTTTTCTTTCTATGTTTTTTCTTTTATTAACTTTCACCCTACACACATTCATACAAACACAACACACACACATATATACATACATGAAGGGCTGGTCGGGTGCACCAGATCCCACTTTTTACTCTGGATGGCCACACCCCAAGAACTGCTTATGGTGGCAAGCTAAACTCAGTGAGCAAACAGAGAGGAGAAGGGCAGTCCAAGTATTTCTAAGAACCACTGAAATTTCCTTTTCTTTACAACCTTGCCACCAGGAAGGTGGCTGGTCAAAAATAAACTCCAGATTAAAAGAGAGAATATCCATAGGTACGTACCTGATCCATGAAGTCCAATAAAGATTCCCTGTTGTTCTGCCATTCCCTGTCCAGGTGTGACGAAGGTGGATACTTGCAGCAGGCCAGGTAGACTGTGACCTCAAAACATCTGCCTTTCATATAGTTATAGTCTTGCATTCCACCTGAATAAATCAAAACACAACCGATAGAGTGTAAAGTGTTAACTAGAAGGAGGATAGTGAAGATGGTAGTGATGGTGATGTGGCAGCTGTGGTGGTCACAAAATGTGTGATGAAAGAGCTTTGACAATCAACAAATAAACAACCATCTGATTATTAAACTAACTGACTGCGAAATTATAATAAATTGAAGTGAAATGCAACAAGTACATGTGTTTTTTATTAGCAGCATGACCCTCCCAAAGTATAATAATATATATATATATATATATTTCAAGATGTCATGTGATAACCATCCTCAATAATGAGGGGCAGCTAATATGTATGTATCAGTGCATGTATGTATGTATATATGTATGTACAACCTGTCTCATGGTCGGATCGTCGGCGACTAAACCGGCAACCCCACCAGGCTTGCTTGGTGAGGAGGGTGATATATTTGGACACCCTGCAGGATGAAATACAAGACCTGGCAGAGAGTGGAGGAACTCAGCAGAATCAACGGCCATCCAAATAGTAGTTTGTTTTTTTCCCCCCACCTGGGAGTGAAAGGACCCCAGTTGTTGTCACAAAACCATTCTAGGAGAGGGAAACTCTGAAAAAAAAAACCTGCGGCTTTGGAAGCATCCGATGTTGTTGACCAGTTCTCCTTTTCAGGTAGTGCTTTCAATGCTCAGAGAGTGGAATTGGTCGAGTACAAAACCTTTCCCCACTTAAAAAAACCTTCAAAGCATAGGCACAGCTTGTTCAGGATCTGTCACAAGTGAGTGCAATACTCTTAGCAGAGTCTGCAGCCATCACCTATGTATATATGTATGTATGTATGTATGTATATATGTATGTAGTATGTATGTATGTATGCATGCATGCATGTATTTATGTTTGTTCTTCTAGTTTTATAATTTCACAAATGTTTGCCAATAGAGAGAGAGAGTCAGTTTCTAATATAGACACAAGACTCTCTCATTGGAATTTACACAACATCAACTAGGTAGATATGTATGTCTGCATGTGTAGATATGGATGTTATTGTATGTGTGGATGTGCATGTTTTGAGTTGTATGTGTGCATGTGTATATGCTTTGTATCTGTACATGTGTATATGCAGTTATTAGATGCAAAATCTTTTGTATATTTTACATATTTTTACTGTTCCATTAATGGATTGTACTTGTAATTTCCAAACTAGTTGTGTTCTTTCTGTTCCTGTGAAGCCTAGCTTCTCAAGATTTGTATTGAGGCAGTTACTAACATACCCCAGTGTCCCAATAATCACAGGCATAAATCTGAAGGTGTAATCAGGGTGGAGTATCTGCAGATTTCTCATTAGTTCTGCATAAATATTCTCCCTTTCGCTAATCTTTGATATTATATTGGCATCTGCTGGGCAGCTAACTTCCACTACTGTGCATGCTTTCTTTTCCCTGTCCCATATCATAATATCTGGTCTGTTATGCCTGCATTTTATTGAGGTTTTTACTAGAACATTCCACCAGTACTCTTTCATATTATGTACATGGATGTCTTCCACATTGCTGTAGCTTTTAATGTGTTTATTATCGGGGCTGTCTTTTCTATGGATTGCATTGTAGTGTTTGGGCCACTACTTCATGCCTCATAGGTAGATAGTACCGCGATGACATCTTTGGACAGCTGCTTATAACATGGGTGACATCTTCGATGTTAATTCTGCAGAGTCTGCACTTGTCACATCTAGGTGTTTTGCCTGCATCCCTATCTCTTTTGTACATTAAGTATTTTGTTGGTATTTCTTGTTCTTCCTGGCAACATATCCATGCATGACTTTTTGTTGATAAGTCTGCAGGTTTTAATCCATGGATTCATTGTGGTACTGCTGGGCAATTTCCCTGGGTGTGAGGTTTTGGTTACCATGCATATTATCTTCTATATTGAATGTCTCTATGTGTTCTTCTTTACTGTCATATATATATATATATATATATATATATATATATATATATATATATATATATATATGCAATATATTAATAAATGGAAACTATATTTATAAAACCATAATTATTTTATATATATTTCAAGGGCAACCAAGGCAGTTTTGGTGCGCTTTCATCAGATAAAATACAAAATTTGTTTTATAAATGTTGACATAAACATTTTTATTGAGCGTAATTCAAAGTTCTGTGTGAGTATGCAAATGAATGTCCGAAAAAATTGAAGAAACAACCGTTTATTTAAATTATACTGTTAGAAGAAGAGAGAGAAAAAAGAGAGAGAAAAAAAGAGAAAGAAGAGAGAAAAAATATTATTATATGCAGAGTTATAGTGAAAAAAGTGGAGGAAGAGAGTGTGAAGAAATAAGCTTATCCAAGGATGAGTACGTATATCGTAAATATATCATGTTTTTATGCTATATTTATATTAAAATAAAGATATATTAAAATAAAATATATTAATAAGAATATATGAATATAGATGAGTATGTCATGTTATAGATGATACATTATTTAAATGCATAATGTTTTACATTGGAAAAATATTGAAAATCCAGTTTTGTTTATTTATTGGTTATTATGAGATAAGTTTGACAAAAATATGTTTAAAAGATATATTTAGCCAGAGTTTGTTACTGGTTGTAAGTCAAATCTTAAATACTTGGAAAAATTACAAAGATTACGAAAATTTACGAAAGTTTACAAAAGATTAAATAATTAATTAAAAGTATATACTAAAACCATTTAAAAATTCAGACTATAAAAAACTATAAAAAGTTTGGGGAGATTTTTTTTAAATCTCAAAAAAACTCCGAAGATACACAAACATTTTTTTAAATGTTTAAAAACATTTTAAAATTATTCATAAATTAGAATTAAAAGCTAAAATTATTCAAAAATATAAAGAAGTATTAAGAAATATTTGAAAATACTTAAATATTTAAAATATTAAAAATACTTAAATATTTAAAATATTTAAAATATTTAAAAGTGTTTAAAATATTGGAAAATATATAATTAAAAAAATATTAAAATATTAGTTGACCCAAAAAGAATAATGTTTTATAATTTTTTAAAAAATTTTTAAATTTAAAAATTTTTTTAAAATTTTAAGTTATCATTCTAAAAAGGTTATGAGATATTTTGGAAGTAAGATAAGTAAAGGTAAAAATAAAGGTAAAAATAAAGATATTTATGAAGTAAAAATATTTTTAAAAAAAGGTTCTAAGAAGTAAATTAGAGATGTGAGAAGTTAATTATATATATTTACGGAGTAAAAGATATTAAAATTAGAATTACATTAAATTTCTGAGCATATATGAATATAATTTAAGAGAAGAGATTATAGGTGTTTGGATAGAGTAAACATTATGTAGGGAAGATTAAACGTGTAATTACATTTTATAAACGGAAAAAATGAAACGAAATTTCATTTCCCACTCTTAGTACGGCTGTTACTTAAATATAAGTATGTACACGTACATACATATATGTATACAGACGTACAGTAGTATGTATATATATATGCACACATATATATATGTACGTATGGATTCACCGAACATTTATTATAACGCTCGGTGTGTTTGTAAACAAACATCCCGTATTAAGCCGTAGTGTCTAGCAACCATCGTTGCTCGTTTGTTCAACACTGACAAAGGAACGCTGTACTAGTTTCAAGCTTATTAGCTATCGTCAGCAACGTATACCTTCCTGCCAGATTGTTGAACGTATATACTTACCTTATGCATATTAACGGCTGAGTAGCCCAATTTGCATATCGAGTGGGTTAATCAGCCGGGTGCACCGAAAACGATAAACGGAAAAAATGAAACGAAATTTCATTTCCCACTCTTAGTACGGCTGCTACTTAAATATAAGTATGTACACGTACATACATATATGTATACAGACGTACTGTAGTATGTATATATATATACATGCACACATATATATATGTACGTATGGATTCACCGAACATTTATTATAACGCTCAGTGTGTTTGTAAACAAACATCCCGTATTAAGCCGTACATTTTATATATATATCTACAAGTTGAATTTAAACGATGTTTACAAGAACTAAATAAATTATTACGCAAATTAATGGAGTTCTTACATTTAAGTATAAAGAAAATTTCTTCAACACATAAATTGCAAAATTTGGATAAAGCTGTGTTTCAGTAAGCAGATGCTTATGATAATATATTCCAAGATAAAGAATAGTTTATATTTTTGGATTTTAAGTTCCATAATAAGTTGGATAGAGAAATTGAAGATTTTTTACCAATATTATTAAACATTTATTACTGGTTGTAAGTCTTAAATATTATTAAACAGTTATTGAAACATATATATATATATGTGTATGTATACATGTAACATAAGCTGTGCTAGGATGGTGAGAGGTGTGTGTGTGTGTAACATAAGCTGGGCCAGGTTAGCGAGGTGTGTGTGTATGTGTGTGTATGTGTGTAACATAAGCTGTGCCAGGATAGTGAGGTGTGTGTGTGCGTGTAATATAAACTGTGCCAGGATAGTGATGTGTGTATGTGTGTGTCTAACATAAACTGTGCCAGGATAGTGATGTGTGTGTGTGTATGTGTGTGTCTAACATAAGCTGTGCCAGGATAGTGAGGTGTGTGTGTGTGTGTAACATAAGCTGTGCCAGGATAGTGAGGTGTGTGTGTGTGTGCGTGTAACATAAGCTGTGCCAGGATAGTGAGGTGTGTGTGTGTGTCTAACATAAGCTATGTCAGGATAGCGAGGTGTATGTGTTGTAACCTCACAAACAACAGCCTGTTAAATGTTATAATTTATACCCAGCCTATTAGAGTTAATTACCATCTAGCTAATTATTCACTCAATAATGCCGACAATAATTATGGTTGTTATTATTATTATTGGTGTTTTGTTAATCACATTTAGGTCAGTTATTTCACTATTCTAACAACTTGACATGGAGCAAATGAGGGCATAATAAGGACTGTATATATATAAGTATATATAAACCTGTAGAGCAAATATTTATTATTAGTACAGATTAAAGTTTAAGTAAAGAATTTCTGATTTCACTCTTTATAGGATCTTCCGAAACCGAGAAAAATTAATTTGTAAATATTTCAAAAAACATTACAACCAAATATTGCCTTTAGAAAACATGAAGACATTCTCTTGAGATGGGCAAAATATATGCAAGGATAAATATGTCATTATGTGGAGCAATATGAACTAATTCTTGTTATGAAAAAACATTTTTGCTATCAAAAAATCAGGAGATTTCTGTTTTCCGAAGGCAAAATTTATATACATTCACACACACACACACACACACACACTCACACACACACACTACCTTCTTCTTCTCACCCATCTATTTTTCACTCCCACCCTAGTTAAGACATTTTTTCCAATTCCAACCTGCCCGTCCCCTCAATCTATCTTATTTCTCATTCTTTTTTCTGATGAAGGACTAGCGTCCAAAACGTTAAGACCCTCTTCCTGCTATATCAAGCGTTAACCTAATAGGCAACCAGATGATCCTTGGTACCCTGGGACCTCTTCCTATATCCTTTTTGTTCCCTTGTTAAGTATTCCTTCTTGTGACAGAAAAGCATATGTCTTCCCTGTAAATATCCCAGTGACAATCTGCCATATTATGTTTAGGCATGCTACAGGGTAGTTGTTTCCCCACAACTTCCTCTTACTTGGATTTTTTATCACAAGCATTGTAACTATCCTAGTTGGGACTGCATCTTTCTGGACACATTCATTCGTGTTGCCAGTCTCATACATTGCACTGCAACTCTCAACCAAAACCCGTGGATCCCGTCTGGTCCAAGGACTTTCCAGTTCCATCTCTTGGCTACTTCATCCTTCAACTGTCCTTATCGTAATATCTTTTTGTATATTTCCTCCTTGATAGTCTATCATGATGGTGTCTATCCACTTGACATCCTTTCTATGCCTCATACTGTTTCCCCATGTCCCAGAACTCCTTACCCTTATCAACATTAGGGATAGCACCCTTCCCATTGTTTCATCCCAAAGTTCAGAATTGTTTTGCATTATTTTGGAAAAAAGGGGCAGTGGATTGGCAGTAACGGTAGAGGGTCAGACACCATGCGTTGCGGCATAGAGTTACGGCCCTTTATGATCTCAGTTCAAGTCCCACCAAGGTTAACTTTGCCTTTCATCCTTACGAGGTAGATAAAATAAAGTACCAGTAATACACTGGGATAATTGCTGGCCTTGTGCCAAAAGTAGAAACAATTATTATTATTACGGTGGTCGATAAAATAAAGTACCAGTAATACACTGGGATAATTGCTGGCCTTGTGCCTAATGTAGAAACAATTATTACTAACATTATTATTATTGTTATTATTTCCATTGTGTGTGAGGGCGGTGGATTGGCAGTATCGGTAGAGGGTCGGACGCCATGCTTTGCAGCATAGTAGAGTTACGGCTCTTTACGATCTGAGCTCAAATCCCACCAAGGTTAACTTTCCTTTCATCCTTATGAGATCGATAAAATAAAGTACCAGTCACGCACTGGGGGGGGGGGGGGGGGGGGGGCGATTTAATCGACTTTCCCCTCCCCCCAAATTTCTGGCCTTGTGCCAATATAAGAAACCGTTATTATTTCCATTGTGTACTGTTACAACATTACTGAGCACAGCTCTGTGTGTCTTGGCTATGTGCAGTGTTGTTTTTGGTGTTGTGCCTATTGTATTGAAAGTATTCTTCGTAATGTGTATATAGCACCTAGTAGTGATATTTCATGTATACTGGGGGCTTCACCTTGTGATGGCCTGGCATCCTATCCAGAGTTGTCTTATACTCTCAGTCACTTAATGCCTTGGAAACCAGGATAAGCACTGGTTTGATGAGTCTGTTGGCTCGAGAGAGACTTTAGACGTTTTTTATATTATTATTGCATTAATGGCACAACAACCTCCTGTGTGATGCTACAATGGTAGAATACAGCCAATACACTTTTGTAAACTGGAGTTAGGAAGGGCACTAAGCTGAGGACAATCTTTGCCAAAAGGATAGAAAAGACACTTTAGTTGACCAAAGTCATGGCAACCTCCCTAGTGCTGGTGCCATCATAAAATACACCCAGTACACTCTGTAAAGTGTTTGATGTTAGGAAAGGATTCTATCTGTAACAACAGAGACGAGAGAAGTATTTAGTCACTGCAAGGACATGACAACCTCCCTAGTGCTGGTGCCATCATAAAATACACCCAGTACACTCTGTAAAGTGTTTGATGTTAGGAAAGGATTCTATCTGTAACAACACAGAGAAGAGAGAAGTATTTAGTCACTGCAAGGACATGACAACCTCCCTAGTGCTGGTGCCATCATAAAATACACCCAGTACACTCTGTAAAGTGAGGAAGGGCTTTCAGCCATTACAACAGATGTAGTGAGGATTCTTTTGTCACTGCAAGGACATGTCAACTGCCATACTGTCATAAGATACACCCAGTACACTCTGTGTTTGATGTTAAGAGGAGCATCTAGCTGTAGAAATTATGCCAAAAATGTAACAAGAATTGCTTTGATAAAATACTAACTTGGTCTGTGTCTTTGTGAGAACAAGAGAGTATGTGTGAAATATGAGACCACAACATACACACACATACAAACATACACACACACACATACACACATGATGGCTGCAAACTCTGTTAAGAGTATTGCTTGTCAGATTACAGAAAATAGTACACTTTTAGGCTATGGCCAGCCACACAAACCTGTAACATATCCTGAACAAGCAATGCCTGTGCTTTGAAGATTTTTAAGTGGGAAAAAGCTTTGCACTCGACCAATCTCACCCTCTGAGCATCGAAAACTGGGTTATATGTTACCAATAGCACACGTGAGTGACCTGACATACACATACACACACACACATACATATACACTCATATCATCATCATCATCATCATCATTTAACATCTGCTTTCCCTGCTAAGGGTTGGGTTTACATAGTAGTACTGAAGGGGGATTACTGACCTCCCAGAGAGGCCTGGTTGTGAGTGACCTGACACATACACACACACACACACACACACACACATACATACACACACACAGACATACACGCACACACACATACACATACACACATACACGCACCAACACATATAAACACATACATGCACTAACAAACACACACCCACACACACACATACAACTCATCAACACACACACTAACCAGTACCCCCCTACACACACTAACCCCCCCCCCCCCCCCACACACACACACACACTAACCAGTACCCCCTACACACATTACCCCCCCCACACACACACACACTAACCAGTACCTCTCCCTACACACACACACTAACCAGTACCCCCTACACACACTGCCCCCCCCACACACACACACTAACCAGTACCTCTCCCTACACACACACACTAACCAGTACTCCCCCTACACACACTACCCCCCACCCCCCCACACACACACATACTAACCAGTACCCCCCACACACACACACTACCCCCCCGCCCCCCACTAACCAGTATCCCCCTACACACACTAACCCCCCCCCCCCCTCCCTCCCACACACACACACACACTAACCAGTAGCCCCTACACACACTAACCCCCCCTCCCTCCCACACACACACACACACTAACCAGTAGCCCCCTACACACACTAACCCCCCCCCCACACACACACACACACCTTCAAACATAATTGTACAATTATATATATATTGTTTTATTAGTTTCAGTTGTAGAAAATAATGGGTGCATAAGATTACATTACTAATTATATACACAGACATGTATATATACACACACACACACATGTATACACATGTACACACACACGTGTATATACACACACATGTATACACACACACACACACACATGTATACACACATGTACACACACATGTATATACACACACACACACATGTATAGACACATGTACACACATGTATATACACACACACACACGTGAATATACACACACACACATGTATATACACATAGTTACTATTGGGACCTCCGTGTACATATGTATGTATATGTATGTATGTATGTATGTATGTATGTATGTATGTATGTATGTTGTTCTGGTTTTATAATTTCACAAAGTGTTACCAATAGAGAGAGAGTCGGTTTCTAACAGACACAAGACTCTCCCATTGGAATTTACACATTAACTAATGTATGTATGTCTGCATGCATGCATGTGTAGATATGGATGTTATTGTATGTGTGGATGTGTATGTTTTGAGTTGTATGTGAGCATGTGTATATGCTTTGTAGCTGTACATGTGTATATGCAGTTATTAGATGCAAAATTTTTGGAATGTTTTACATATTTTTACTGTTCCATTAATGGATTGTACTTGTAATTTCCTAACTAGTTGTGTTCTTTCTGTTCCTGTGAAGCCCAGTTTCTCAAGATTTGTATTGAGGCAGTTACTAACATATCCCAGTGCCCCAATAATCACAGGCATAAATCTGAAGGTGTAATCAGGGTGGAGTATCTGCAGATTTCTCATCAGTTCAGCATAAATATTCTCCTTTTCGCTAATCTTTGATATTATATTGGCATCTGCTGGGCAGCTAACTTCCACTACTGTGCATGCCTTCTTTTCCCTGTCCCATATAATATCTGATCTGTGATACCTGCATTTTATTGGGGTTTTTACTGGAACATTCCACCAGTACTCTTTCATATTATGTATATGGATGTCTTCCACATTGCTGTAGCTTTTAATGTGTTTATTATCGGGGCTATCTTTTCTACGGATTGCATTGTACAGTGATTTGGCCACTACATCATGCCTCATAGGTAGATAGTACTGCGATGACATCTTTGGACTGCTTATGACATGGGTAACATCGTTGATGTTAATTCTGCAGAGTCTGCACTTGTTATCACATCTAGGTGTTTTGGCTGCATCCCTATCTCTTTTGTGAATCAGGTATTTTGTATTTTGAATCAGGTATTTTGTATTGATTTCCTGTTCTTGGATTGCTAAAGCGTATCCTTCAAAGTGGGAGCCAATATAACGGTTGTTGGTCCAAGATAAACTATTTTCCTTATCTATATTACTCTCACTCTGGAACTTCCTGGCAACATATCAATGCATGATTTTTTGCTGATAAGCATGCAGTTTTTCATCCATGGATTCACTGCGATACTGCTGAGCGACTTCTCTGGGTGTGAGTTTTTGATTATGTATGTATGTATGTATGTATCAGAGGATATAATTAGGGAAAATAGCCCCCTATGGCAAGCAGTGATATTGTGTCCCTGTCCAGAGGATATAACTAGGGAAAATAGCCCCTATGGCAAGCAGTGATATTGTGTCCCTGCCCAGAGGATATAACTAGGGAAAATAGCCCCTATGGCAAGCAGTAATATTGCACCCCTGCCCAGCACTGTATTTCTACCTATGGAGGTCTAACAATTTATATAAATGGTTTAATGATCCAGCCACCATAGTGTTCTCACCCATGATAGAGCCAGATCATACATCTGATGGAGTTTCTTTTCTCACTCTCTGACAAGGTTTATTTGACTTTAATAGAACTTGCCCCTAGTCCAATGGGACCCATGGCACGTGCTCCTAGTCCAAGTGGCGCCCCCCCTGTGGTGCCACCCCCCCCCCCCCCTTCATGTCGTACCCAGGATACTTGCCATGCTTCCTATACCCTAGTTACGCCTCTTCTATCTATCAATATATCATATATATATATATATCTAGGGATATATATATATATAACTTGGAGTTACTGTAGGTTCACCCGGGTGATATATATATATATATACTAGCTGAGGTACCCAGCTTTGCCAAGGTTAACAAATGATAAGAGAAGACCGGCAGAAGAGAAAACGTCTGTATTGAATGGATTGTCTTGTTTACAGTGTGTGTGTGTGTTTGTCTATATATATATATATGTGTGTGTGAGTGTTTGTGTGAGTGTGTATATATATGTGTGTGTGTGTGTGTATATATGTGTGTGTATGTGTGTGTGCCTGTGTGAGTGTTCATGTGTGTGCCTGTGCGTGTGTGTGTAAACCACCGCTGGAATCGAAGACATAGGCCGCGAAACACGATCATCACTGACAACGAACTCGCAGAGAGAATCCCTTATGGTTGATTCCCAACCTGCTAGAAATAGCAATCAGGTTGGTTAGCATACGTGGTATGTCTTTCTTCTTCTTTGGTGTTATAAAATTGCTCTGATGTTGGGTTTGAATAGTTTTTAGGATTCCTCAGTTCAGCAGCCAGTACGTTAAAGAAAATTGATAGTTACAACAATAAAGGTTGAACAGAGAACACATTTTTTAACAAACTTTACAATATAATGGAAATTCCAACCATAATGGAAATTCCAAGTAACAGAAAACACATAAATGAAATTGTTAGAGCCTCAGGGTATACAATATTTTTTGTTCGGCTCTCGGGAGCAAAGATGAAGAGATTGTTTGGCGAGCTCACCCTAGAGCATCCTACACACAATTGACCATGGTTTTCCCAGATGAAGGCCAGCCACTTTTAGGGTTTGACCCTGAGCTTTGTTGATAGTAATCGTGAAGCTTAGTCTCTCCGTTGCTCTAATAACATTTTTTTCTTCTGGAAAATCTGATCTTGCGGCCAGGTTGGGACTTTTTGGGTAGCAAATTGGCAGTAACAATGATGCTAAGCCGTCTGTGCTTTCGTGTAATAAATACGTGTTTATATTTTGTTTTTGTGTATGCAAAAATATCTGTACACAAATATATAATTTTATATACATATATATTAAAATAACAGATTAAAGTTTAAACAAAGAATCGCTGCTTTCACCCTTAACGGGATCTTCTGAAACTAAAAAAAATCAATCTGTGAACGCAGAAGTAAATATTTCGAAAAACGTTGCACCCGAAAGAAAAAAAGAAGATGATACTTTGGTTCATGAAGATGTTAGGAATGTTGTATAACCGGAAGTGTCGACATTTGAAAATTTTAAAGAAGTGAATATTTAAATAATGTCTTTAATCTTTTAACAAAATTTAGTAGACGAAAGTACCCTCACTTTTTTACTTTGAAAAAGTTACATCTATGGTGCAAATTTGGTGCTGTTTGGTCCAGCAGCTTGGCGGAAAGTTTGTTACCTATATACGGCCGTCAGCTTTATAGTATAGATATATCATCATCATCATCATTTTACGTCCACTTTTCCCTGCTTGCAAGGGAGGGATGGGTCTTATTAAGCATGGCATCTCTCCATTCATCACAGTCTTTCGTCATCTCCTCCATAAGCTTCATCCATTTGTTCAACAGTAGCATTGAGGAACAGCCAACATGTTTCTGGGTCATTCCCCTTCATCAGGACTGTATACCTCGCTGCTAAAATTCAAGTTCTAATTTTGTTTTTTATTTTCGGTCCACACTGTAAAGTGCTCATGAAGGAGTCATGACAAAAATCACCCAGTTCATACTGTAAAGTGGCCATGTAGGTGTCACAACAAAAAGCACCGAGTCCACACTGTAAGGTGGTCATGTAGGTGTCACAACAAAAAGCACCCAGTCCACACTGTAAAGTGGTCATGTAGGTGTCATAACAAAAAATACCCAGTCCACACTGTAAAGTGGTCATGTAGGGGTCACAACAAAAATCACCCAGTCCACACTGTAAAGTGGTCATGTAGGTGTCACAACAAAAAGTACCCAGTCCACACTGTAAAGTGGTCATGTAGGTGTCACAACAAAAAGTACCCAGTCCACACTGTAAAATGGTCATGTAAGTGTCACAACAAAAATCACCCAGTCCAGCCTGTAAAGTGGTTGTGTAGGTTTCACAATAAAAATCACCCAGTCCACACTGTAAAGTGGTCATGTAGGTGTCACAACAAAAAGTTCCCAGTCCACACTGTAAAGTGGTTGTGTAGGTGTCACAACAAAAAGTACCCAGTCCACACTGTAAAGTGGTCATGTAGGTGTCACAACAAAAAGCACCCAGTCCACACTGTAAAGTGGTCATGTAGGTGTCATAACAAAAAATACCCAGTCCACACTGTAAAGTGGTCATGTAGGGGTCACAACAAAAATCACCCAGTCCACACTGTAAAGTGGTCATGTAGGTGTCACAACAAAAAGTACCCAGTCCACACTGTAAAGTGGTCATGTAGGTGTCACAACAAAAAGTACCCAGTCCACACTGTAAAATGGTCATGTAAGTGTCACAACAAAAATCACCCAGTCCAGCCTGTAAAGTGGTTGTGTAGGTTTCACAATAAAAATCACCCAGTCCACACTGTAAAGTGGTCATGTAGGTGTCACAACAAAAAGTTCCCAGTCCACACTGTAAAGTGGTTGTGTAGGTGTCACAACAAAAAGTACCCAGTCCACACTGTAAAGTGGTCATGTAGGTGTCACAACAAAAAATACCCAGTCCACACTGTAAAGTGGTCATGTAGGTGTCACAACAAAAAGTACCCAGTCCACACTGTAAAATGGTCATGTAGGTGTCACAACACAATGCACCAGCCAACACTGTAAAGTGGTTGTGTAGGTGTCACAACAAAAAGTACCCAGTCCACACTGTAAAGTGGTCATGTAGGTTTCACAACAAAAAGTACCCAGTCCACACTGTAAAGTGGTCGTGTAGGTGTCACAACAAAAAGCACCCAGTCCACACTGTAAAGTGGTCATGTAAGTGTCACAACAAAAAGCACCAGCCAACACTGTAAAGTGGTCATGTAGGTGTCACAACAAAAAGTACCCAGTCAACACTGCAAATGAGGTTGGTGTTAGGGAGGGCATCCAGCTGTAGAAACCAAGCCAAAATCAGTTCTGTACAAGCAATATACGGTCACCTGACCTGGCATTGCCCACAACAGGACAACTCATCTAACCCATGCTAGTATGGAAAAAGAACGCAAAACGGTGATGATGATGATGATGATCCACATTGTAAAGTGGTTGTATTGGTGTCTGACTTGTCTCACACCAGGACAACTTGTCCAACCCATGCTAGCGTATAGGAGATGAAATGGTGATTATGATATTATTTATTTAGTGTGTGCCAGCTGCTATGTAGGCCCTGCCTCGCCCAGTACAGTAGCTAATAAAACAGCTGGTAACAAGTTTCAGCTTTGAAAGTAATCAACTATAATTAAACAAAACAATAAAGACAGTTTACAAATGACATCATTAATAAAAGTTAGGTTTACATAGTTGTGTTTGTCAAGGGAAATGAGTAATGGTTGTGATGTCGAAAGTGATACATGGTGTTCATGAATTAAAAACTGTGTTTTAGGGATGTGACACTGGCCAGAATGAGCAACATGACTGTGGCAGAGATGTTGGGGACTGATTATTTATTTAACTTAACCCTTTAGCATTTAAACCTTTCATATTCGGCCAGAATTCTTTCATCTCTTTCTGTTCAGTGCCTCATACTGACATTAAGGTATTTTTCTCAAAATAAACATTAAAAATCTCATAGATTCGACATTATGTGAGATATTATGTGAGGTAAAGCCTTTACTGTGAAAATACAATGGTATATATAGAGTAATGTAAATGTTATGTGAGATATTATGTGAGGTAAAGCCTTTACTGTGAAAATACAATGGTATATATAGAGTAATGTAAATGTTATGTGAGATATTATGTGAGGTAAAGCCTTTACTGTGAAAATACAATGGTATATATAGAGTAATATAAATGTTATGTGAGATATTATGTGAGGTAAAGTCTTTACTGTGAAAATACAATGGTATATATAGAGTAATGTAAATGTTATGTGAGATATTATGTGAGGTAAAGCCTTTACTGTGAAAATACAATGGTATATATAGAGTAATGTAAATGTTATGTGAGATATTATGTGAGGTAAAGCCTTTACTGTGAAAATACAATGGTATATATAGAGTAATGTAAATGTTATGTGAGATATTATGTGAGGTAAAGTCTTTACTGTGAAAATACAATAGTATATATAGAGTAATGTAAATGTTATGTGAGATATTATGTGAGGTAAAGCCTTTATTGTGAAAATACAATAGTATATATAGAGTAATGTAAATGTTATGTGAGATATTATGTGAGGTAAAGCCTTTACTGTGAAAATACAATGGTATATATAGAGTAATGTAAATGTTATGTGAGATATTATGTGAGGTAAAGCCTTTACTGTGAAAATACAATGGTATATATAGATTAATGTAAATGTTATGTGAGATATTATGTGAGGTAAAGCCTTTACTGTGAAAATACAATAGTATATATAGATTAATGTAAATGTTATGTGAGATATTATGTGAGGTAAAGCCTTTACTGTGAAAATACAATAGTATATATAGAGTAATGTAAATGTTATGTGAGATATTATGTGAGGTAAAACCTTTACTGTGATAATACAATAGTATATATAGAGTAATGTAAATGTTATGTGAGATATTATGTGAGGTAAAGCCTTTACCATGAAAATACAATAGTATATATAGAGTAATGTAAAGACTAAAGGGTTAAACAAATTTAATATAAATAGACTGTTGCATCAATGTTTTATAATTTTAAAGTGAATGTATTTGGCTTAGTGGTTACATAATTGGATTGACAATGGTGACCTTGTGAGTTCAATTCCTGGACCGGTCGATGCATTATGTCCTTGATCAAGACACTTTATTTCAGATTGCTTTTTCTGCCAGGAGTTGTGACTGGTAGATAGCAATGGAAAGACCTATGGAAACATTAGTTCCTGGATTTGGTTTGATGACAAGCAAATGAGGTCTGGGATCTTGTCGATTGGATCCAAAGAGAAAACCTTATGTTCAAACAAGTTAACTGGCTTGAATGCTTGCAACCAAGTGGGCTCTGTTGAAGGCCTCCAACAGCTAGATGGTGGGTTGTCATGGTGCGTGTTATGATGATGATGATGTTAGAACTGGACAACAGATTAAGTCTGCTACTCAAGAACAGGAAGAGGTATAATCCATCTGATGGGTTTCTGCTCTGTCTCTGTCTACGTAAATTCACTCAGAAGGCTTTAATTGATACAGAGCTTCCGGCAATTAAAAAAGGTGCCATAGAGTGATATTGAAATAAAAACCACATGGCTACAAAGTGAACACCTTAACTATCTACCCCTGTCTGTGTCCATCGCAACATTTTGCTTCAATTGGACAGCTCCAGGATGGATACACTGGGGTACATGGTAGGCACGGTTACGGCTCAAGAAATGAAGAAGGAGTGAGGCTTCTTGAATTTTGTGATGCAAATGCACTGACCATTTGCAACACTAACTTCCAGAAGCCTACTAACCACCTAATAACTTACAAATCAGACGAACACATAAGCCAGATTGACTTCCTGCTAGTTAGACAGCGAGACAGATGGATGGTGTCAAATACTAAGGCTTACCCTGGGGAAGAATGTACCCCACAGCATAGGTTAGTCGTTAGTGATATCTCAGTAAGCAAGAGACGGAATGAGACATACAGGAAGGTGTGGAGAAGAAAGGTTTGGAAGCTAAAAGACCTTTCACTAAAATACAAATTTAGGAAAGCCTTTCAAGACGTGTACGACGAAAAAGAAAACGATTTAGAGACGTATGACATGGATGATAACTGGAATTTCTTATGTGACAACTTACTGCAGGCTACTGATGAAACTTGTGGTTGGGGCAGAGCTCCAACCAGACAAAGAGTGACCTGGTGGTGGAACAGCACAGTAGATAGGGCCATTAGAGACAAAAGACTAGCATGGAAAGCTTGGAAAAATGGTGGGAGTAGAGACGGATACACAGCTGCTAAGAAAGAAGCTAGAGGCCAGGTGTACTTAGCACGCAGGGAGGCTGAGAGTAGGAGGTTTGCCAATGTTCTGTGATGGGAAGATCAGAGACATGTGGTGTTCCACAAGGCAGTGTGTCAGTGCAAATCAGGATGTTGTTGGAGATAAATGTGTCCGGAATGATGCCGGTGTACTTAGTGTCACGAATGATCAAAAGAAGGAAGCCTGGAAATGTCATTATGAGAGACTGATGAATGTAGAGAACGAATGGGACAGAGTGGAATTATCCCCAGTAGATCCGACAAAGGGACCAGCTATTGAGATTGACGAATATAGGGTACAAGAGGCAATTAAGAAATGAAGAATGGTAAGGCTGTTGGACCGTCGGGGATAGTTGCTGAGATGCTGAAGGCATCAGGGGACGTAGGCACTAAACTGGTTGCATGCATCATCAATCAGGCTATATATGGTGGTGTCATACCCAAAGACTGGAGCAGCAGTATTCTCATAAATTGCTACAAAGGTAAAGGGGATGCTCTAGAAAGGAGCAATTATAGGGGTATAAAACTGATGGATCAGGTTATGAAAGTGGCAGAAAGGATATTAGCACAACTGATTAGAGAAAGGGTCAAACTAGATGAGATGCAGTTTGGTTTTGTACCTGGAAAAAGTACAACAGATGCCCTCTTTTTAGTGGGGCAACTACAAGAGAGGTTCTTAGAGAAGAATAAGCCACTATACTTAGCTTTTGTTGACCTAGAGAAGGCCTTTGATAGGGTACCCCGATCTGTCATCTGGTGGTCCCTAAGGAAACTAGGCGTTGAGGAATGGCTTGTGAGGACAGTGTAAACTATGTACAGGGGTGCTGTCAGTAAAGTGAGAATAGGAATGGAGTTTAGTGAGGAATTCAAGATACAAGTAGATGTACATCAAGGTTTGGTCCTCAGCCCACTCTTGTTCATTATAGTCCTCCAAGCTATAACAGAGGAGCTTAAGACTGGATGCCCATAGGAACTTCTCTATGCTGATGATCTGGTTCTTATAGCAGAATCAGTAGAGGAGCTAGAGAATAAATTCTGGCTATGGAAACAGCAGTTGGAATCAAGAGGCCTGAGAGTGAACATAGCTAAAACAAAAGTGTTCATAAGTAGAAGAGAGGACAATACTCTGATTCCATCAGGGAAATGGCCATGTTCGATATAGGAAAGGAACTGGCATAAATTCCATAAAATGTATGCAATGCAGATCTTGGGTACACAAGAGATGTAGTTGGATAGCAGGCAAACTAACGGGTAGGGAAAACAATGTATGCAGTAGATTTACAGGGAAAGTTGGCAGTAGTAATCGCTGTGATAGACTCATTATTCCAATGCAGGTGGGTTCTATAGAAGTGGTTGATAGCTTCCGGTACTTAGGTGATCAGATTAGCATGGGAGGGGGGTGCTTCGAGGCCATAGTATCTAGAATAAGGACGGGTTGGAAGAAGTTTAGGGAGCTGCTTCCTCTGTTGACAAAGAAGGGTTTCTCCCTGTGTACAAAAGGACAGTTATATGATGCCTGTGTGAGATGCGCGATGCTGCATGGTAGTGAGACATGGGTAACAACTACAGAAGATATGCGACGGCTGGAGAGAAATGAAGCAAGTATGCTCCGGTGGATGTGCAATGTCAATGTGCGTGAACGACCAAGCATAGACGAGTTGAGAACGAAACTGGGTATAAGAGGGATAAGTTGTGGTGTGCAGGAGAGAAGGCTGAGATGGTATGGACATGTGATGCGCATGGAGGATGACCGCTGGGTAAGAAGTGCCAGGAAATCCCAGTAGAAGGAAAACGCAGTACAGGAAGACCACGAAAAACATGGGCAGAGGTGGTGAGAGCAGACCTCAGATCACTGAAACTCGCCGAGGAGATGACGAAGGACCGTGACAAGTGGAAAGATGGTGTGCTGAATAGGACCGGTCCAATCCTTGCAAGCAGGGAAAAGCAGACATAAAATGATGATGATGAGTCCTGTAGTGGGATCAAATCTGAACCCACGTGATAGTTGAGCAAACATTTAACCTATTTGATATGAAACCCAGTCCAGAACCAGCTCTGGTTCTATCAAACAAAACCACCCAAAAAAACTTAACAGTTCACAAAAAAACGATGCTTTTTTATACCCCATGAATTTCATTATGACAGAATTTCACTGTATGGATAAACTTATACATACATATATATGTGTGTGTGTGTGTGTGTGTGTGTGTGTGTGTGTGTGTGTGTGTGTGTGTGTGTGTGTGTGTGTGTGTGTGTGTGTGTGTGTGTGTGTGTGTGTGTGTGTGTGTCTATGTATGCCTTTATTATTGTATGTACACATCAACACTCATGCATACAAACAAACACACACACTACTCACACATACACACACACATATATATATATATATTACACCTCACCAAGACAATGTCACTGGACCGAGACCTTTGGCGGTACTCAGTAATAGAGAAGACTCGCCTTACCTAAATACAAAGTAAAACCTACTACAGTCAGTAGGCATCTCTAACAAAATACACCCCCGTCCCACCCACCCCCACCCCATCCACACCGCCCCTTTCAATGTAAAGTTATGTTGGTGCCACAACATCCAGGCCGAAACAAATGAGATCGTGTAGGTGTCACGACAAAAAAACACACAGTCCACGCTGTAATGTGGTCGTGTAGGCAACACGGTAAAAACCTCCCAGCCCCACACTGTAAATGTGGTTGGTGTTAGGAAGGGCATCCAGCTGTAGAAAACCCGCCAGACAGTCCTATGTGAGCAAGACAACCACTCTTGCCTCAAGTGGGAAAACTCCCGTCCAAACCCATGCAAGCGTGGAACACAGACGTTAAACGTTGATGATGATGATGATGATGATGATTACCGTCATTACTGATACAAGATTACAACATTATGTCATTCGATCGCAGCGCTGTTTATTGCTATTGTGTGTGTTTGTGTGTAGATATGTTTATGTGTGTGCGCGTGTGTGTATATATATATATGTATGTTATTATTGTTGTTGTTGTCGTTATTATTATTGTTGTTATTATTATTATTATTGTTATTATTATGGGTTTGGGGGGGGGGGTTCTTGTGCAATGGCCATACTCGATATCAAGGGGGCAGCCATCATTATTGTATGTATGCATGAATAAATACAGTAAGCTATAAATTTAGTTCAATGTATTAATTCCCTCGGGAATTAACACACCAAATGCTTTGCTTAATTGTTTATTTTGTTTTTTTAGATTTTTATTCTTTCTCTAAGACTTCAGATTGTTTTTAATGCAAAGTATTAGCCCCTAAAATACTGCCACTGGGCAACCTGACAACCTAGCCAGTCCACCACTATATATATTACACCATCCTTTCTCTGTAAAGTTATGTTGGTACCACAGAACATCCAGTCCACACTGTAAAGTGATCATGTAGGAGACACAGTAAAAAGGCTCCCAGTCCACACTGTAAAGTGGTTGGTATTAGGATGGGCATCCAGCTGTAGAAAACCTGCCAGATACAGTCCTATACGAGCAAGAGACGGTCTCCCGACCAATCTTGCCTCAAGTGGGACAATCCCGTCTAACCCATGCTAGCATGGATGATGATGATGATATATATATATATTGTAATCTATTTATAGTTTCATATGTCTTCTCTTTAACCTTTTAGCATTTAAACCAGCCATATCCAGCCAGAATTCTCTCAACTTTTTCTGTACAAACCAGCTGTAACTGGCCACTCATACTGATGTTAAGGTATTGTTTTCAAAATAAATGATATCAAAATCTCATAGATTCGATATTATGTGAGATATTATGTAAGATAATATGCTAAAGGATTAATAGCTATTTAACTCTTTTCCATTTACATTACTCCATATATACTATTATATTTTCACAGTAAAGGCTTTACCTTACATAATATCTCACATAACATTTACAGTACTCTATATATACTATTGTATTTTGACAGTAAAGGCTTTACCTTACATAATATCTCACATAACATTTACAGTACTCTATATATACTATTGTATTTTGACAGTAAAGGCTTTACCTCACATAATATCTCACATAACATCTCGTATACGAGAGACGTGTGTTGACGTGTGTGAACAAGCTCGGCTACCGAGTCGGATTTACTTACTCAAAAAGTGAGTTTTGATTAATTTTTTTATACTGTAATATACGTTAACCCCTTGCCTTGGTCGTCAAACTTTGAGTTTATTTATTTTCGCCCCTTTTTGGGGCGAATTTTCCAGTTAAAAATTTATTACGGCAAACTAATAGAAATGGACGGAATTTTCACATCTCATCCTAACGTGAAAGCCACGCCCCCTAAGAAAGGTGATACAGAGAAGCTAGAAGCACAAGGCTCTAAGTCTTCCCTCCTCACTTCTGCAAAAGAAACATGGAACACGGAATTAAAAGAAAAATTTGTAGAAATGGGTGAAAACCCAGAAAGTCACATAAACGCAGACAAAAACATCAACGACAATAACAGCAATAGTCACAACACCAACCAAGGAAAAAATAACGATAACACCAAACAAAGTGAACCCACTACTGGTACCTCCTTTGCACAGGCGGTCCGGAAAACACAAACCTGCAAGCAACTGGACATTACAACTCTGAGAGAAAAGATGAAGGAAGCGAAACAGTATGTAACTTTCAAAGAAGGAGGAGACTTCACAATCACCTCCCCACAAGAAATCAAAAGAGACACGACGCTAAGAACGATATCTTTCAGAACAATTTCAAACATAACAAGGAAACCAACTCAATTATCCCAAAAAGAGATTGAGCTGGTCCTAAAAAATGTGTGGAGTGATATATCGTTCATACAAAAAGGGCCACTCTATGGGAATATAACGGTCCTAATGAAGGATCAATTGACGGCCAGGAAATACTCTGTGGCACCAATTGTTTCCAAGATATATACATTTTTCCCCACATATTTAGGGAAAAGAACGCAGAAGATAAGGGTCTCCGGAATCCGGCCAAATGCATGCATTTCCTGGGTACTAACAGGATTTTTAGAAGACGAGGACGGAATCCTCTCAGTAGGAGAAGTCACCACAGACGTTTTCGGCGGTTTGAGCGTGGAGGTTCTGGTCCAAATGAGACCAGAACGAATCGCTAGAATACCACAGAGGGTGTCCCTCGATGGAGAAACATTTATATATATTTCAGCCGAGGGTAGGAGGCCCATATGTTACTACTGTTCAAGCAGGGGTCATCTAAGGGCTGCTTGTCCTCAATTGACAAAAAAAAAGGCTCTTTTGCCTACACCCCACACACCACCACCGCCACCACCACCTCCACCACCACCACCACAACAACAACAAAAACAACAGGGAAAAATAACACAAGACACGGCCCCACCCAAAACAACTCCCAAAACACACACAAATACAACAAAACCCCAAAATACACCACTACCCGACAGCACGGACGAGGACCCAGCGGAAACGGCACCTAGTGACGAAGAGGGGGAACCCTTCCAACCTGTAAAAAGGAAAAAAAGAAAGCACCACTCGAACATAAACGAAACAAACACACAACCACCAACAAAAACAAAACAAACAGAACAAACAAAATCCGCCCCACCCCAAAACATAACACATACAACAAAACGTAAGCACACACAAGAACAACAAACAAACACAACACAAATAAAACAGTATACATACATTAACACAAATAACAAAGAACTAGTAAAAACAATACACAAAGACCCTTTGGTGGAAACTGAAGGGCAATTCTTTGCAAGCGCGGCCAACAAACCGCATTTAAAAATGATAAGACTCCCAATGGACATCTATGCAAAACTAAGAGAGAACTTTCCTGAGGACGTGGGGAAAACATGTACTCGACCCTATAACCGCGTCCTCTTGAAACGTTTCCCCACCCACACCTCACCAAACACCCCCACTCCACCACAGAACAACACCCCACCAAACAACCCCTCCAATACGCCCATGGATATTGTGCAACCTGCTCCTCAGGAGCCGAACAGGTAGGTCCTTCCTCTTTTAACCAACATGGCTGATATAAGAGTTGGGTTTCTGAATGTACGTGGCCTGGGACTGTCTTGGAAACAAGGCAAACTTTTAAACGATCTCAGGTCACATAGAATGGATGTAATGGCTATTTGCGAGTCCAGGATCAGCAGCGAGCACCAACTGGCGCCCCTCTTCGACGACTTTGAGATCTTCGCATCTCTCTGTCAACCGGGGGGTGGGGGTGGAGTTGTCGTTCTGCTGCGAAAACACCTGGGCCTCGCCATACAGAAGGTGCACCTGGACCCGGAGGGTCGACTGGTGGTTTTAGACGTCGGCAGTAGTGAAAGTGGAGCCCTTAGACTAATAGCTGTGTACGCCCCTTTTTGGGCAGCGCGGCCGGAATACTTCCAACGTCTGGAAACTTTTCTGGGAACGTCCCGCTCCTTGCTTTTAGTGGGGGACTGGAATGGTATCCTGGATGCACGTTGGGACTATGTAGGGGCATGTGCCAATAGAGGGGGGTGTAAAAGCCTCAAAAGGTTAATCGGCCGATTTGACCTGGCCGATAGATATCGACTAGATTTTCCGACTGTACCACTATGGACGTGGACCAATCGCAGTGGAACATCTAGGTCGTACCTAGATAGGGTCCTAGTTAGAGAGAACGATAGGGACACATTTAGCTGTCCAAAAATGTTCATGGTTGACTATTCGGATCACAAGTTAGTGACCTGCATAGCCAACCTTGATAGAACCCATAGACAGGGACCCGGTTACTGGAAGCTGAACTTGTCCTTACCGAGAAGCAAAGCTTACAGTAAACGGATTAGCACGTTAGTTAAGCAGAATTTGACAGGGGCAATTGTCAACAACAGGTGGTGGAGCTCTCTTAAGAGAGCAATTAGAATAGAATCGATAGGTTTTAGTCAGGAATTAGCAAGGGATAGGAACAAGACGGAAAGGGAATTAGTAGATAGAGTAGAAGAGGCGATTAGGAGTGGCAATGTAGCCGGCGTGCTGGCATCAAGAATGGCCTTAGACCAGTTCTTTGAGGTGAAGCATGAAGGCTGCGTTGTCAGGAGTAAAATACGTGCTCTGGGTAATGAGGGAGCCAAAGCTGTAAGCTGGGCCCGAGTGACAGAGGCAAAAAGTGGGAACAAGTCCACGATTCGGTCTTTGAAGGACCAGGATGGGCGTGTGATCCTTGAACCTGGGCAGATGTGTGCGGCCTTTCAGCGGCACTTTGCACGACTGTTCGAGAGGGGCGGCGCGCCGGGTGAGACTATGGATTTCAATCCATACCTCGACGGTCTGCCGCGCCTCTCGGACGCGGAGGCGAAGTCCTGCGAAAGGACGATTTCAGCTGCTGAGATAGGGGCGGCGCTGAGCCAATGCGGCAAACGCAAATCCCCGGGTCTCGATGGTCTACCATACGAGCTATATGTAGCGATGCCGGACTTGTTCTCCGATATCCTCGAAGCGGTCTACTGCAACTGGCAGCAGAACGGGAGAATTCCCAGTTCTGTGACCAAGGGCGTAGTTACGCTGGTGAGGAAGGATGAGAACAAGGGGGATGACATAAGTAACTTCAGGCCCATAACTCTGCTAAATACAGAGTTAAAGATTTTGGCCAAGGTGTTAGCGAAGAGGTTGGCGCTTGTCGTTGGAAACCTGGTGGGAGAAGCGCAGACATGCGCAATCCCGTCCAGGTCCATTCACGACAATCTCCACCTTATGCGATACATCATAGAGAGGGTAGGGAATGAACCCGGCTTTGGTGGGGCCCTGATCAACTTGGATCAATCTAAAGCTTTCGATAGGGTTGACCATCGTTACCTGGATGCGGTGCTCGCGGCGGCAGGCTTCGGACCCGTTTTCAGGGGTTGGATTGCTGCGATGCACAGCAGCAACGTCTGCTCAAGGGTCAAGGTGAACGGCCACCTCTCGGAGCCGTTCCAAATCATGCGATCCATCCGACAGGGATGCCCTCTCTCCTCCCTACTGTATGTGCTGGCTCTTGAGCCACTACTGCGGAAGTTGGAGCGGTTGCAGGGCATCCCTTTGGAACCGGGATTGCAGAAAGCGGCGTCGGCCTACGCCGATGACGTGACAGTAATGGTGTCGAAAACCTCGCAAATCGGTGAGATCGGCACCTTACTGGAGGAATATGAAAGGTTTACAGGAGCCAAGCTGAACCGGGACAAGTCCGTCGGTTTGCAACTCGGAACATGGAGAGGCAAACCGATGCCCTCCAACGACGTCGTCGGACGCTGGACGGAGGGCCCGGTGAAGCTGCTTGGGGTCTGGTTCGGACCAGACCTCCAGGTGGAGAAAAACTGGAACGAGGTAACGGCCAGGGTGTTTGCACTCACCCAGAAGTGGGCCCAGTGCAAACTATCCCTGAAAGGTCGAGCGGAGGTGGCGAATACTTATATAGCATCCGTCATCTACTACCGCTTGACCGTCGTGCCTTGCCCAGTGAAAAGACTCGCCAAAATGGAGTGCGCGCTGTTCCAATTTCTTTGGAACAAGCGGACCCCTTTGGTGAGGAGATCCATCTGCTGTCAACACCCTTCGAAAGGAGGGCTGGGGATGCCGTGGCTACAGATGCGTAAACACGCATTAAGGCTACGGCACCTCCAGGTATTCCTCACCGGTCAACCGGTGTGGGCCCCGTTTGTGAGGCGAGCCTTTCCCAGACTCGTCTCGCTCACCGAGCTGCAATCCTGGGTCAAGCAAAGACCGAGAAAAGTGGACGACTGGCACATTGAATGTGCCCAGGCGCTCACGGCCCTCTGGAAAGCGGACCCGGCAATCAGTGGAGACTCCACCTCGACATTCTATAGAGGGTTGGTACGCAGCAGGTGCGACGATGCTCTCGGAGAAGCTCTAGGCATGGAGGAAGATGAACTGGCCAGTCTGTTCGGTAGGACGTTTGGCCCTGGACCGATGGACAACTTCCAAAAGTCCCTGGCTTGGCAGTGCTACCGAGGGGCTCTACCCGTTCGAGACAAGCTCCACAGGCATGGGAGCCTGGGTAGAGATCCTTTGAATAAGATCTGTCCGAGATGCGTGCATGATGACGAAACCGTTGCGCACGCATTCGTACACTGCCCAGGCATTGCTGACCTGTGGGGCTATGTGGAACGACTACTGTCGAGGGTGGGACCAATCCGGTTGACCACCGAGTCCATTGTCACGATCAAACCGCCTCCCCCTTTCAAAAACGAAGGAGAGGCGGTTTTTCTCTGTGTGGTAGCCATGGCTAAAGAAGTTGTATGGTGGACGAGGCTGAAAGGGCTGAGGTCAGACACCTTTCTCTCCGGCCAACAACTGGTCCCCTTTTTCAAATACCATTTTAAAAGAAGGATCAGAATGGAGAGAGAGGTGCTCTACCCCAGCAAGTTTTATGAAAGGTGGGTGAAAGTAGGGAGAATGGCCAGAGTGAATGGGTCTTCTCTCTATATCAGCCTGTAGGTGAAAGAAGAGGAAAAAGCGGAGACGAGGGAAGCACCTACTCTTTGTGCTCCTGAGGAGAAGGGTTACACATTTTTTCCGGGGTGTGTGCGACCCATGTTAATGCCCCCTCCCTATTGAGGACTTCGTTTGTTGTTGTTATTTCATTGTTATATTTTTGTACTCGTTAATTATATGTAAACTTCCCCCCTTGTATCTGTCCCTACCTTTTGTGCCCTAGTGGCAAATAAAGAAACCACTCTATACATACTATTATATTTTTACAGTAAAGGCTTTACCTTACATAATATCTCACATAACATTTACAGTACTCTATATATATTATTATATTTTCACAGTAAAGGCTTTACCTTACATAATATCTCACATAACATTTACATTACTCTATATATACTATTGTATTTTCACAGTAAAGACTTTACCTCACATAATATCTCACATAACATTTACATTACTCTATATATACTATTGTATTTTCATGGTAAACACTTTATCTCACATAATATCTCACATAATATCATATCTACGAGATTTTCCTATTATTTATTTTGAGAACAATACCTTAACATAAGTATGAGCAGCTGGCTACAGCTGGTTTGAATAGAAAGAGGTGAGAGAATTCTGGCCAGATATGGCCAGTTTAAATGCTAAAGGGTTAATCCAGTTTGGGACAATAGAATTATTGAAATTTATAAAGCTTGGTCATGTTAATATAGAGCTTAGGTGAAAAATTACTTGATGACAATTTAAAATGGGGGACAGATGAAGGAAACCTGGGATTGCAGTGAGAGGAATGTACCTAGGTCTCTGGGTTAAATTAAACCATACCTTAATATCATCATCATCATTATCATCAGCGTTTAACATTTTCCATACAGGCATAGATTAGATGAGTTGTCCTATTTGGGACAAATCAGGTCAGATGACTGTGTCTTGCTCATATAGAACTGTTTCTGGTTAGATTTCTACGGCTGGATGCCCTTCCTTACACTAACCACATTTACTGAGTGGGCTGGGTGCTTTTTGTTGTGGCACCTCCATGACCACTTTACTGAGTGGGCTGGGTGCTTTTTGTCTGGACACCAACATGACCACTTTACTGAGTGGGCTGGGTGCCTTTTGTCTGGACACCAACATGACCACTTTATAGTGTGGACTGGGTGCTTTTTGTCTGGACACCAACATGACCACTTTACAGTGTGGACTGGGTGCTTTTTGTCTGAACACCAACATGACCACTTTACAGTGTGGACTGGGTGCTTTTTGTCTGGACACCAACATAACCACTTTACAGTGTGGACTGGATCCTTTTTGTCTGGACACCAACATAACCACTTTACAGTGTGGACTGGGTCCTTTTTGTCTGGACACCAACATAACCACTTTACAGTGTGGGCTGGGTCCTTTTTGTCTGGACACCAACACAACCACTTTACAGTGTGGGCTGGGTCCTTTTTGTCTGGACACCAACACAACCACTTTACAGTGTGGGCTAGGCACTATATGTTGTGACACCAAAACGACCACAACAATGTAGACTGGGACAGTGGGGTGTAAGGACATGGGTAAAAGATGGGGTGTTAGGACATGTGTTGAGTGTTAAGGTGTTGGGAGGTGTATGGAAGGGAGCTAGGGGTAAGGTCGTACATACTAGATGTATGCTTCAACCCCTGCATATAAGAAGACAGGTCAAACAATATCGATATATGAAAATATCTAAAGACATTACTGAAATATTTAAAGACATTACTGAAATATTTAAAGACATTACTGAAATATTTAAAAACAATAGTGAAATATTTAAAGACAATATTAGTTCTGAGGTAAAAAGACTCAAATGTAAATATTATTGTTATTTTATAATCTTATATATACAGATCTTGGAATGAGTTTGACATCCAATTGGTGTTGTGAGAGATTAAACACGTTAGTGTGTATATAAGGTGTGTATAGACCTCGTTTGAAACTGATTCACACATATACACACATATATATACACACACACGCATATATATATATATATACACACATATATATACACAAACACACACACATATATATATACACACACACACACATGTATATATATATATATACTTATACATGCACACGCGCACATATATATATATATATATAACAAAGGAAATGTGGTAAGGAACCAGGTGGACCATAACGCACCAAAGTACTCAATATTTAGGGTAGTAGAGTGGGTAATAGGAACGAGTAGGACCCCGACGGCTGAGCTCAAGCTCATACTATATATATATAGGAAAATGTTCAAGACCCCAACAACAGAGCTCAAGCCGTCTTGACTCATTACCCACTCTACTACCCTAAGTATTGAGTACTCTGGTGCGTTATGGTCCACCTAGTTCCTTACCCCACTTTCTTCATTTTCTATATATATATATTATATATATATTTATTAAAATAACAGATTAAAGTTTAAGCAAAGAATCGCTGCTTTCACCCTTAATGGGATCTTCTGAAACTAAAAAAGTCAATCTGTGAACGCAGAAGTAAATATTTCAAAAAAGGTTGCAACCGGAGGAAGACAGGAAGATGATACTTTGGTTCGTGGAAACGTTCCCTGGCAAAGAACGGGAAAAAACGAATATAATACGTCATTATTTGGAGCGGTGAAAAACAATTACACGCAAAGACAGAACCACGTTTATGGTATAAAAGAAGTCGTAGACTAGTATTCTATTAGGTGGTTCATAGAGACGTTCTCTGGCAATGAACGGAAAAAACAAAGATAATACGTTATATGTGGAGCGGGAGAACAATTGCACGCAAAGACAAAAACACGTAAATGGTATAACTGAAGTCGTAGACTAAAATTCTAACTAGGAAACCGAATGATTCTTGGCTTCAGAGTTAAGAATAAAGTAAATAAAATACAGAGGTAATTGAAATTAAATAAATACATACACGCATCCATATACGTACATACACAAGCATACGCGAAAACACTCGCCATAGGTATACAAATACATGCACATATATATGTGTGTGTGTGCGTGTATACAAATAATTAAATAAACGTATATAAATAAATAAATACGTATATAACAAGCGCACACACATACCTACACGTAAATACACATATGTTCGGAGACGAACGTCAACCAAAACACAAAGTACACATATACACACCCAACATACGTACAAACCCGCATACTCACACAGACGCGAAACTCACGTATACACATAACCAAAAGCATATGTACCAGAATATATAAAATATACGCCATAACATATACAATCAAATATACGTACGAGAAAGTATACATACCTTCACAAAACATACAGGTAATATACACTAACCTATACAAATAAGTAATAGTATAAACATAACATATACTTAGCTACCACATCAAGAAGTAAAATATCCGCGTATAGATCGTACTATCCGTTAGGGTATAATGTGGGGCTGTAATACAGGAAAGTTTTGTGCAATTTATGTTTACAAGCCGAAATTGCCTCAGATTTTTTGTTTAAGATGTGGTCTGTGGCGTAGAGTATTTCCAGGGCCTCAGCGGCACAGAGGTCACATGGTCTTTTATTTCCATTATACGATCTAGCCCTAGCTAGGATCTCCCAGTGTAACTTATATTGGGTGTGGTGTGTCTTTCAGACTCCAGATATAAGCTGAAAGTGACTTCATATTCCTTCTTAAAGGGTTAAGAAAAGAATGGGTATGCATGTAAAGACGCTGCTTGAATCTATTGGTGGTTAACCTTATATAGGCCCTACTAGTCGTGGGTGTTTCGACCTTACATTTATAGACAATGTTACTAGAGAGGCATTTCCCGGATAGGGGGCAGTCAACCCGAGTCCTACAATTACAGTTATTACTAACTACAAGGCTGCACGTGTTCCTACGGCTAGGTAGTTTAGCTAAATTTGAAGCTGTGATGTTATGTGCAAGGTTAGGAGTCGTAGAGTAAGAAATTTTAATAGTATTTCTATTAAAAATTTTACTATATTTATGTGTAGGGGGAAAATGTTTTGTAATAAGGGAGAGAAAGATCTTAGCTAATGGTGTGGCCACCTCCTTATTATATGGTGGGTTATACCATATAATGCGTCGGGATCTATTTCTTCTAGGTCTATTCTCGTACTCTGTATATGCTACCTTATCGACAAATCCACTCCGTGCAAGAGCTTCATTGTAATAAGTGGAATGGTCGTTGAAAATATGCTCGTTAGTAGATAGACGGGAAAGCCTCAAAGAAACAAGTAAGGTAATTATTTAACCCATAAATATTTGCTCTACGGTTCTTATATATTTGATATATATTTATCCTTATCGAGCCCTCTTTGCATTTTAGTCTTCAAATTTATTATTATTATTATATTATATATATATATATATTATTCTCCAGACTCTAGCTATTGACCAGTTAATTTTCTTGATTTTTTAGTTGATTCTATTGACTGATGAATAGCTTATGTTAATTTTAACCCCTCTGTTGAGAACTCTATTCGATTTGTGATGTTTTTGCATTCTTGCAAAAATATACACAACTGAATTCATTCGCCTGATATAGGGGTTTCCTCCCTTGCCGATCCCCATGTGGGTCAGCAATAGTCAGTCCTTGTATTAACATTGAACTAAAACCTGTTGAGAAAGTGGCTTCCTTGTTCAATCATCTTACCAGAAGCCTGACATTATTTATGTAGACGGACGGTACTTGATTTAGGAGCCACAGAAACCCATATACTGGATTTTACCAACCTTCCAGGGGTCCGGGTAAATTTTCAATACCTGAATTACTTGATCGTTTTTTTTAGGTATACGAATGATTGTTTAACCATCGTCTCAGTGTGTTTGGCCTTTAACGTTTGTTATAGCTCTGGTTCATCTCGGAGGTTGTTTTTCGTTATTTCATGGGCCGAAATGCAAATCTCGATAATTTATGTTTGTATGTATATATATATATATATATATATATATATATATAGAGAGAGAGAGAGAGAGAGAGAGAGAGAGAGAGAGAGAGAGAGAGAGAGAGAGAGAGAGAGAGAGGGGCACATGGCTTAGTGGTTAGACTGGGGTCCCTATCGTTCCACTGCAAAGTGGTCGTGGAGGTGCCACAGCAAAAAAGCACCCAGCACTCACTGTAAATGAGGTTGGTGTTAGGAAGGGCATCCAGCTGTAGAAATCAAGCCAGAATCAGTTCCCGTCCCACCTTTGCAAGCAGGGAAAAGCGAACCTAAAATGAAATGATGATGATGATGATGATGATATATAGGGCGGCTAAAATTCCTGAGATAAAAAACTGCATTCTTTATATTTGTCTCAGAGACAGCTGATCCATCATCCACTGGCCCTCCCTGTGGCTCTAACCCAGCAGAGACATAATGACCAGACTGCTCCTTGACAGTGTAGTTAGGGGCTCTAACCCTAGTGCTGTTAAATAGACTCTCCATGGTTCTTTTCAATGGCTGACAATACCTTACCGGTGCCACTTGAATAAGGTAATTATTTAACCCACAAACGGGGCCCTAACAGGTACTACTACTCCGGGCCAGAGCAGACCTGGGAGTTATGACAACTAAGGGGTAACTCCACATTCCCCACAGCTCCTGAACTCCCGAACTGGAGCCTTGCCACTGGATGTAGTTTAATGTCACACCACACTATACTACACCACACTACACTACACCACACCACAACACACCACACTACACTACACTACACCACACCACACTACACTACAATACACTATACCACACTACAACACACCACACCACAACACACCACACTACACCACACCACACCACACTACATCACACTACAACACACCACACTACAATACACTACACCACACTACAACACACCACACCACAACACACCACACTACACCACACTACACTACACTACACTACAATACAATACACTACACTACACCACACTACAACACACCACACCACAACACACCACACTACACCACACCACACCACACTACAACACACCACACTACAATACACTACACCACACTACAACACACCACACCACAACACACCACACTACACCACACTACACTACACTACACTACACCACACTACACTACAATACACTACACCACACTACAACACACCACACCACAACACACCACACTACACCACACCACACCACAACACACCACACTACATCACACTACAACACACCACACTACAATACACTACACTACACCACACCACACCACACCACACTACACTACACTACACCACAACACACTACAATACACTACACCACACTACAACACACCACAACACACCACACTACACCACACCACACCACAACACACCACACTACATCACACTACAACACACCACACTACAACACACCACACTACAACACACCACACCACACTATACCACACCACATTACACTACACCATACCACACTACACCACACCACACTACACTACACTACACCATACCACACTACATCACACTACAACACACCACACTACACCACACTACACCACACTACACCACACCCCACCACACTACACTATACCCCCACCCCACCACACTACACTATACCCCCACCCCACCACACTACACTACACTATACCACACCCCATCACACTATACTACACCACACTACACCACACCCCACCACACTACACTAAACCACACTACACCACACTTCACCACACCACACCACACCACACCACACTTCACCACAAAACACTACACTACAACCCATACTACAACACACACTACAGCACACTACTGGTGTGGTGGGTGTAGTGTGGTATGGTGTGGTGTGGGTTGTATGTGGTGTGGTGTAGTATGGTGTGGTGTAGTGTGGTGTGGTGTAGTGGGGTGTAGTGTAGTGTGGTGTGATGTGGTGTGGTGTAGTGTGGTGTGGTGTAGTGTAGTGGTGTGTGGTGTAGTGTAGTGTGGTATGGTGTGTGGTGTAGTGTAGTGTGGTATGGTGTGGTGTGGTGTGTTGTGGTATGGTGTGGTGTAGTGTAGTGTAGTGTGGTGTAGTGTTGTGTGGTATGGTGTGGTGTAGTGTGGTGTAGTGTGGTGTGGTATAGTGTGGTGTAGTGTAGTGTAGTGTAGTGTGGTGTGGTATAGTACAGTGTGCTGTGTTGTAGTGTGGTGTGGTGTGGTGTAGTCTGGTGTAGAGTGGTGTGGTGTAGTGTGGTTAAGTGTGGTGTGGTGTGGTGTGATGTAGTGTGGTGTGGTGTAGTGTGGTGTGGTGTGATGTGTGTGGCGTGGTGTAGTGTAGTGTGGTGTAGTGTGGTGTGGTGTGGTGTGGTGTAGTGTGGTGTAGTGTGGTGTGATGTGATGTGTGTGGTGTGGTGTGGTGTGGTGTTGTGTAGTGCGGTGTGGTGTGGTGTGGTGTAGTGTAGTGTGGTGTAGTGTGGTGTGGTGTAGTGTGGTGTGGTGTAGTGTGGTGTAGTGTAGTGTGGTGTGGTGTGGTGTTGTGTGGTGTGGTGTAGTGTGGTGTGGTGTGATGTGTGTGGTGTGGTGTGGTGTGGTATGGTGGTGTGGTTTAGAATTTCCTTTGTGACCAGTAGCAGATTAAAGGGTGTAGGCTAATAAGGTTGCAGTTTAGAGCCCCACAATATTTAGCGGGATCTAGATAAATTGCAAGTGCCCCGATAAAATTATTGAGCCAGGGACCTCATACAACCTTAATTTAAACTCCCATCCTTCCATGCACAATGACCTTGAGCCAGGGACCTCATACAAGCTTAATGTCCACAAGGACCTTGATGAAATTTTCAACTAGAGATAACATGCAAGGTTAATCCACATCCTACACAAAATCCCCCCCCCCCCAGACCCCAATTAAATGTTTATGTAGTGGCCACATGCAAGCCTAATCTGCCATCACCTCCATACACATTGGTACCAATTAAAATTTCAGCCAAACAAACCTATGTAAACTCAACCCACATGTTACATAAGGGCCTTAATGAAATTTTCAGCTAAGGGTCACATGCAAACTTAATCCAGATGTTTGACTCTATTTACAACCTTCAAATATTTCAGTCCCATTGCCAGGCATCTTAGTCAAATGACATTCTTCTACTATAGCCTTGATATCAACAATGTCTTTTAAGTGAGATTTGGTAGACGGAAACTGTGCACAGGACCATTATCCTAATTGAGGTAACTGGTGATGCTTGTGAATGAGCTTGGCTGTTCCAGCGTATCAGCCTCGCCATCACCCGAGGTCATGCTGCAAGAGTGATGGCTTGCCTTAAAAATTATTAGAGAGGTTTTCCAGTGCTCCTCGCAATATTGTTATCTTTTAGTGTGGTAGTGGTTGGTTTGTTCACCCCTTTCGCCTGCTTATGTATTGTATGTGGTCCTAGATGTATGTATTACCTGCTTATGTATTGTATGTAGTCCTAGATGTATATATTACATGCTTGTGTGTTGTATGTGGTCCTAGATGTGTGTATTACCTGTTGGTACATTGTATGTGGTCCTAGATGTATGTATTACCTGCTGGTGTGTTGTATGTGGTCCTAGATGTGTGTATTACCTGCTTATGTGTTGTATGTGATCCTAGATGTATGTATTACCTGCTTATGTATTGTATGTGGTCCTAGATGTATATATTACCTGCTTATGTATTGTATGTGGTCCTAGATGTATGTACTACCTGCTTATGTATTGTATGTGGTCCTAGATGTATGTATTACCTGCTTATGTATTGTATGTGGTCCTAGATGTATGTATTACCTGCTTATGTATTGTATGTGGTCCTAGATGTATGTATTACCTGCTTATGTATTGTATGTGGTCCTAGATGTATGTATTACCTGCTGGTGCGTTGTATGTGGTCCTAGATGTGTGTATTACCTGCTTATGTATTGTATGTGGTCCTAGATGTGTGTATTACCTGCTTGTATGTTGTATGTGGTCCTAGATGTATGTATTACCTGCTTATGTGTTGTATGTGGTCCTAGATGTATGTATTACCTGCTGGTGTGTTGTATGTGGTCCTAGATGTATGTATTACCTGCTTATGTATTGTATGTTGTCCCAGATGTGCGTATTACCTGCTTATGTGTTGTATGTGGTCCTAGATGTGTGTATTACCTGCTTGTGTGTTGTATGTGGTCCTAGATGTGTGTATTACCTGTTGGTGCATTGTATGTGGTCCTAGATGTGTGTATTACCTGCTGGTGTGTTGTATGTGGTCCTAGATGTGTGTATTACCTGCTTGTGTGTTGTATGTTGTCCTAGATGTGTGTATTACCTGCTTGTGTGTTGTATGTGGTCCTAGATGTGTGTATTACCTGCTGGTGTGTTGTATGTGGTCCTAGATGTGTGTATTACCTGCTTGTGTGTTGTATGTGGTTCTAGATGTGTGTATTACCTGCTGGTGTGTTGTATGTGGTCCTAGATGTGTGTATTACCTGTTTGTGTGTTGTATGTGGTCCTAGGTGTGTGTATTACCTGCTGGTGTGTTGTATGTGGTCCTACATGTGTGTATTACCTGGTTGTGTGTTGTATGTGGTCCTAGATGTATGTATTACCTGCTGGTGTGTTGTATGTGGTCCTACATGTGTGTATTACCTGGTTGTGTGTTGTATGTGGTCCTAGATGTGTGTATTACTTGCTTATGTATTGTATGTGGTCCTAGATGTGTGTATTACCTGCTTGTGTGTTGTATGTGGTCCTAGATGTGTGTATTACCTGCTGGTGTGTTGTATGTGGTCCTAGATGTGTGTATTACCTGCTTGTGTGTTGTATGTGGTCCTAGGTGTGTGTATTACCTGCTGGTGTGTTGTATGTGGTCCTACATGTGTGTATTACCTGGTTGTGTGTTGTATGTGGTCCTAGATGTATGTATTACCTGCTGGTGTGTTGTATGTGGTCCTACATGTGTGTATTACCTGGTTGTGTGTTGTATGTGGTCCTAGATGTGTGTATTACTTGCTTATGTATTGTATGTGGTCCTAGATGTGTGTATTACTTGCTTGTGTGTTGTATGTGGTCCTAGATGTGTGTATTACCTGCTTGTGTGTTGTATGTGGTCCTAGATGTGTGTATTACCTGCTTGTGTGTTGTATGTGGTCCTAGATGTGTGTATTACCTGCTTATGTATTGTATGTGGTCCTAGATGTGTGTATTACTTGCTTGTGTGTTGTATGTGGTCCTAGATGTGTGTATTACCTGACAGTGTGTTGTTTGTGGTCCTAGATGTGTGTATTACCTGATTGTGTGTTGTATGTGGTCCTAGATGTGTGTATTACCTGGTTGTGTGTTGCATGTGGTCCTAGATGTATGTATTACCTGCTTATGTGTTGTAGATGTATGTATTACCAGCTTGTGTGCATGTGTGTGGGTGTGAGTGTGTCAGTGTGTGCGCCTCTGTGTATGTCTGTTTATGTGTTTGAGTGTGTGTGTGTGTCTAAAATGATAATAATAATGAAATCATTGTGTACAATGCTCAGGTGTGTCTGTGTATGTCTGTTTATGTGTGTGTGTGTGTGTCTGTGTGTGTGTGTCTGTGTCTCTGTGTGTGTGTGTGTGTGTGTGTGTGTGTGTGTGTGTGTGTGTGTGTGTGTGTGTGTGTGTGTGTGTGTGTGTGTGTGTGTGTGTGTGTGTGTGTGCGTGTGTGTGTGTTTACGTTTGCTATTTGTTTAGTTCCTGTAGTTTAGTAGTTCGGCAGAAAGGAGATTGGGGTGGATAGGACCAAGAAAAACAAAGACCCATCAATGTGGTACCCGGTACCCCAGCATGGACATAGTCTAATGACCGAAACCAATGAAAATAATTAATAAAAAATCTTTGTGGGTACTTACCTATTTTCTCAGACCTGTATATGCCTTTGGTAATCTCCTGGGTGTTGAAATTATTTCCTGAGCATTGGTCACCCCCGGACGTGGTTGGGTGGGAATCGAGGTAAACATGTGCCAAGTGTTGGAAGAGGGCAGCGTCAGTAGTGTAAGGTCCTTTAGGTTTATTTTGAAGTGAGTTGTTGAAAGGATAAGTTACTGCTAATTTACTCCCGCGAAGACATGCCGACAGCACAAAGTGGTTTCGGGTCAGCCAGTTTTTCATAGCTTCTGTTTCTGGTTCAATATAATATTTAGAATGTTCTGGGTCCGACGCGAACTTATCGGGAAAATTCCTATCTAAATCGACCCCATTTGAATTGAGTCTACCCGTGCTCCCCGTACAATCGCCTTCATTAGCTTTCTCAAAGCCGTCAGGGTTGATGGACGGCATTAAATAAATATAGGCAGTCTTCAGAAGTTGACTGATTCGATCGATACCGGTATAGTTGTAAGTTCGAAGTAGATACCAGGCTAATCGAAGCAAAAGTTCTCGTCCGACAGCTTCGTTGCCATGTATGTTAGCGACTAGCTTTAATTTGGGTTTCCCTGGAACTGCTATTCCGACAGACTCGGAGATTTCCAGGGCCCACAACGTCCGATTCTCTACACTTCTACCCACCTCGTGCAACCGAGCCAGGTTAGGGTAAATCTGTACACATTTCTTCAAAAACCTCGTCATTTCTTCGTAATTGTGGTATCTAGACATATTGAAATCTAACGAATAAGAAGATGGGGATGAAGGTATATTTTCAGCCACACAGCCATTCATAGTAGCAAAAATAATGAGAATTATTATAGAAATAGTCGTTATAAAATAATAGGACGATGGAATGACATTGAAGTCGATGTTATAATTAATATCAACATTAAAATATCGTTTTGAATTCATTTTCTGATAAGAAAATAAAACATCTCTCCGTCTGAAGATCGAACCAGCTATGATAGATTTTAAATAATATTTATGATGATCCACTGCAGACATCACTTTTCCTTTTTACAATAAACGAAAGACATGGAAAAAAAATAGCAAAAATATCGACGTTGAAAAAAATAAAATCTTTTAACTGAAAAATATTGTTTTTTGCTTCTCTCAGAGACGCGGCCACTCAATATTTAGTTTGGTGATCGATATTGATTCCATTGAACTGGGATTATATACAAGTTGGGCTGCTCTTATTAATGTTAAAATGTTGAGCTTATTAAAAAGATGTTCTCTTCTCCCTATCACCTGCTGTTGTGTTTCCCAACTGAAAGAAGAAAATATATATATTATACATACATATATGTGTTTGAACAATGTATATATATATATATATATATATATATATATATATATATATATATATATATATATGCAGGGTGTCCCCGAAAAATATATACACACTTGAAAAACATTCTAATAAATATTGCCTGTACAGGTAATCAAAGTGTGTATACATGTTTGGGGGACACTCTATATATATATGTATATATACAAAGAGATGTGAACTTAACAAACGTTAAGAGTGAGAGATAAAATGTAATATTTATTTTATCAGTAAACTGTCAGAGCTATAAAATTACAATGTTTATTGCTTTATCTAATTAGAAGTCATATCTTTTCTTTCTTTTTTAAAACACACACACACACACACATATATATATATTTCGTTCCTGAATTTGTTTAGCAAGATTCTTTATCTGAAAACGTGTGTTGAAACCGATATTGTTATACTTTGGGAGGTTGATGTTGCCAATAAGAACACACGCACCAGTCGCTTTCACTCCAATTTATTATAAATTATATTTATAAATTTCCGGTTGGTTGGTTGGTTCCACAGCCGGGCGGTTGTTCATATATTGTCAAAGTTCTTTCGTCACACATTCTGTGACCTCTTCAGTGACTGGGATTCTTTTGTTTGTTTTGTGCCTCTCCTTTGTTCTGTCCTACGCCATCTTGTTTTTGTGTGTGTCGTGTGCTTAGTTTTTTTACATTTATAATTTAATTTATAATAAATTTGAGTGAAAGCAACTGGTGCATGTGTTTCTTATTGGCAACATGACCCTCCCAAAGTATAACAATATATATATATATATATATATATATATATATATATATATATATATATATAGTATATACTATGGATATAGACTATATATATATTTATATACATACATATATATTTACATACATATATACATACATATATCGAGAGAAGGCTACGTTGGTATAGTCACGTGACTCGAGAGAAGGCTACGTTGGTATGGTCACGTGACTCGAGAGAAGGCTACGTTGGTATGGTCACGTGATGCGCATGAAAGACGACAGCTGTATAACAAAGTGCAGGGCAATAAAGATAGACAGTAGCTATGGAGTAGGCAGACCCAGAAAAACCTGGGACGAGCTGATAAATTCTGACCTCACACACTTACGCCTCTCCAAGACAATGTCACTGGACCGAGACCTTTGGCGGTACTCAGTAATAGAGAAGACCCGCCTTACCTAAATACAAAGTAAAACCTACTACAGCCAGGAGGCATCTCTAACAAAATACACCCCCGTCCCACCACCCCCACCCCATCCACACCGCCCCTTCAATGTAAAGTTATATTGGTGCCACAACATCCAGGCCGAAACAAATGAGATCGTGTAGGTGTCACGACAAAAAAACACAAAGTCCACGCTGTAATGCGGCCGTGTAGGCAACACGGTAAAAACCTCCCAGACCCACACTGTAAATGTGGTTGGTGTTAGGAAGGGCATCCAGCTGTAGAAAACCTGCCAGACAGTCCACGCTGTAATGTGGCCGTGTAGGCAACACGGTAAAAACCTCCCAGCCCCACACTGTAAATGTGGTTGGTGTTAGGAAAGGCATCCAGCTGTAGAAAACCCGCCAGACAGTCCTATGCGAGCAAGACAATCACTCTTGCCTCAAGTGGGAAAATCCCCGTCCAAACCCATGCAAGCGTGGAACACGGACGTTAAACGTTGATGATGATGATGATGATGATATATACATACATATATACATACATATATACATACATATATACATACATATATACATACATATATACATACATATATACATACATATATACATACATATATACATACATATATACATACATACATACATACATACATACATACATACATACATACATACATACATACATACATACATACATACATACATACATACATACATACATACACACATATATATATATATATATATAGGCGGTGGATTGGCAGTATCGGTAGAGGGTCGGACGCCATGCTTTCCAGCATACATACGTCCCTTTACGATCTGAGTTCAAATCCCGCCGAGGTTGACTTTGCCTTTCATCCTTACGGGGTCGATAAAATAAAGTACCAGTAATGAACTGGGTTATTGCTGGCCTTGTGCCTAAAGTAGAAACATATATATATATATATATATATATATATATATATATTGTTATACTTTGGGAGGGTCATGTTGCCAATAAGAAACACACGCACCAGTTGTTTCACATCAATTTATTATAATAAATTTATAAATTTAGGAATTTATAAATTAAATTTCTGGTTGGTTGGTTGGTTCCACAACCAGATAGTTGTTTATATATTGTCAAAGTTCTTTCGTCACACATTCTGTGACCTCTTCAGTGACTGGGGATTCTTTTCTTTGTTTTTGTGCCTCTCCTTTGTTCTGTCCTACGCCATTTTGTTTATAATAAATTGAAGTGAAACAACTGGTGCGTGTGTTTCTTATTGGCAACATGACCCTCCCAAAGTATAACAATATCGGTTTCAACACACGATTTCAGATAAAGAATCTTGCTAAACAAATATATATATATATATATATATAAAATACGTAGTTTAGAAAGCCACAACAATGCAGAGGGAAATCTCGAGGTAGGAAGTGAATGATAGATAGGAGAAATAGGAGAAAGTGAAAATTGAGAGAGACAAAGATGAAAACAAAACAAAGGTAGAAGGGTTACCGTAGTGGAGATTTAATCCCAATATTTCGGGCTCACGCCCATCAACGGGGGAAAGTTCCAAAAAGGGGGGGAACAGGCTAAGCCGGAGAAATAAATATGGTTTTATAAATATAAATATAGTTTCCATTTGTTTAATATCGTATATATATATATGTGTGTAAAAGGTAAACAGAAATAATAACACAATCGGTACAGAATATGGAAGGGATATATTAGGTTAACACTTGATATAGCAGGAAGAGGGTCTTAATGTTTCAGATGCTAGTCCTTCATCATATATATATATATATAAACGGAAAAAAATGAAACAAAATTTCATTTCTCACTCTTTATATATATATATGCCAACACAAGAGCAAGAATGAAGGGTTCATTCTACTCACATGGATTTAAAAATGAGGCTTCTTTGCATAATTGTAAACAAATCGAATGTTATTATTAATATTCGAAAAACTCAGACTACATTTATTGTATTCAGCCATGTGAAGCAAAATTTTTTTTTTTTTTAATTATATATATATATATATATATATATATATATATATAAAACAAAATTTAAATATAGAAATGGCTTCTACAGGACTAGAACTGTTTCAGTCGAAGGAAATCATCAGGAAAATCCCTGATGATTTCCTTCGAATGAAACAGTTCTAGTCTTGTAGAAGCCATTTCTATATTAAATGTTTTTCTATATACTCTACTAATGTATTGAATACCTTACTGACTGTGGTTATATATATACACAGGTAAAATTCCATTTTAACGAAGACCATTATAACAAATTTTTCAGTATAACGTATTTCCTTCATTCCCGGGTCACACGCTAAATATGTTAGGACAATCTCGCTAAAACGAATTTTTTTATAGCCGATGAATTTCACTTTAACGGGATTCCACTGCATAGATATATACATATACATACATCAATATACATTTTATAAACTAAGATTAGGTTTATATACGTTTCGGTTTAAATACATTTCAGTTCTGTCACATGTCACATGTCCCCATCTTTTCATGAGGTAACCCTTTTTACCATTTCTGAGAGGGATTTCTATTTCTGTGCTTATTTTAGTTCCACAGTTTGGTTCTGTATAAAAAAATCTCCCTGAGAAAATGATGACAGACAATAACAGACACCATATCACACCAGACGCCATATCTCACCAGACACCATATCACACCAGACACCATATCTCACCAGACACCATATCACACCAGACACCATATCTCACCAGACATTATATCTCACCAGACGACATATCACACCAGACATCATATCACACCAGACATCATATCACACCAGACACCATATCTCACCAGACACTATATCACACCAGACACCATATCTCACCAGACACCATATCTCACCAGACACTATATCACACCAGACACCATATCTCACCAGACACAATATCTATCACACCAGACACCATATCTCACGAGACACCATATCACACGAGACACCATATCACACCAGACACCATATCTCATCGGACACCATATCTCACCAGACACAATATCTATCTCACCAGACATTATATCTCATCGGACACCATATCTCACCAGACACAATATCTATCACACCAGACACCATATCTCACCAGACACCATATTTCACCAGACACCATATCACACCAGACACCATATCAAACCATACACTATATCTCACCAGACACTGTATCTCACCAGACACCATATCACACCAGACACCATATCTCACCAGACACCATATTTCACCAGACACCATATCACACCAGACACCATATCAAACCATACACTATATCTCACCAGACACTGTATCTCACCAGACACCATATCACACCAAACACCATATCTCACCAGACACTATATCTCACCAGACACCATATCTCACCAGAAACCATATCTATCTCACAGGCACTATATCTCACAAGGCACCATATCACACCAGACACCATATCTCACCAGACACCATATCACACCAGACACCATATCTCACCAGACACCATATCACACCAGACACTATATCTATCTCACCAGACACCATATCACACCAGACACTATATCTATCTCACCAGACACCATATCACACCAGACACCATATCTCACCAGACATCATATCACACCAGACACCATATCTCACCAGACACCATATCTCACCAGACACTATATCTCACCAGACACCATATCACACCAGACACAATATCTCTCCAAACACTATATCACACCAGACATTATATCTCACCAGAAACCATATCTTACCAGACACCATATCACACTAGACACCATATCACACCAGACACTATATCTCACCAGACACCATATCACACCAGACATTTTATCTCACCAGACACCATATCTCACCAGACACTATATTTATCTCACCAGACACCATATCTCACCAGACACTATATCTCACCAGACACTATAACACACCAGATACCATATCACACCAGACACCATATCTCACCAGACACCATATCTATCCCACCAGACACCATATCTCACCAGACACTATATCTATCTCACCAGACACCATATCACACCAGACATTTTATCTCACCAGACACCATATCTCACCAGACACTATATTTATCTCACCAGACACCATATCTCACTAGACACTATATCTCACCAGACACTATAACACACCAGATACCATATCACACCAGACACCATATCTCACCAGACACCATATCTATCTCACCAGACATTATATCTCACCAGACACTATATCTCATCAGACACCATATCTCACCAGACACCATATCACACCTGGCACCATATCTCACCAGACACCATATCTCACCAGACAATATATCTATCTCACCAGACACTATATCTCACCAGACACCATATTTCACCAGACACCATATCGCACCAGACACTATATCACAACATACACTATATCTAACCAGACACCATATCACACCAGACACTATATCTCACCAGACACTGTATCTCACCAGACACCATATCTATCTCAGCAGACACCATATCTTACCAGACACCATATCTATCACGCCAGACACTGTTCTCACCAGACACCATATCACACCAGACACCATATCACACCAGACACCATATCACACCAGACACCATATCTCACCAGTCACTATATCTCACCAGACACCATATCACACCAGACACCATATCTATCTCACCAGACATTATATCTCATCAGACACTATATCTCACCAGACACTATATCGCACCGAACACCATATCACACCAGACACTATATCTCACCAGACACAATATCTATCACACCAGACACCATATCTCACCAGACATCATATCTCACCAGACACCATATCACACCAGAAACCATATCTCTCCAGACACCATATCACACCAGACACTATATCACACCAGACACCACTTCTCACCAGACACCATATCTCACCAGACACCATATCTCACCAGACACTATATCTCACCAGACACCATATCACACCAGACACCATATCACACCATACACTATATCTCACCAGACACTGTATCTCACCAGACACCATATCTATCTCACCAGACACCATATCTTACCAGACACCATATCTCACAGGCACTATAGCTCACAAGGCACCATATCACACCGGACACCATATCTCAACAGACACCATTTCACACCAGACACCATATCTCAACAGACACCATATCTCACCAGAAACCATATCTCACCAGACACTATATCTCACCAGACACTATATCACACCAGACACAATATCTCTCCAGACACTATATCACACCAGACATTATATCTCACCAGACACCATATCTTACCAGACACCATATCACACCAGACATCATATCTATCTCACCACCAGACAGTATATCACAACAGACACCATATCTCACCACTCACTATATGTCACCAGACACCATATGTCACCAGACACCATATCTCACCAGACACCATATCACAGCAGATACTATATCACACCAGTCACCATATCTCACCAGACATTATATCTCACCAGACACTATATCTCACCAGACAGCATATCACACCAGACACCATATCTCACCAGACACTATATCTCACCAGACACTATATCTCACCAGACACCATATCACACCAGACACCATATCACACCAGACACTATATCTCACCAGACAGCATATCACACCAGACACCATATCTCACCAGACACTATATCACACCAGACACTATATCTCACCAGACACCATATCACACCAGACACCATATCACACCAGACACTATATCTCACCAGACAGCATATCACACCAGACACCATATCTCACCAGACACTATATCTCACCAGACACTATATCTCACCAGACACCATATCTATCTCACCAAACACCATATCTCACCAGACACCATATCACACCAGACACCATATCTCACCAGACATCATATCACACCTGGCACCATATCTCACCAGAAACCATATCTATCTCACCAGACACCATATCTCACTAGACACCATATCTCACCAGACACCATATCACACCAGACACCATATCACACCAGACACCATATCTCACCAGACACCATATCACACCAGACACCATATCACACCAGACTCCATATCACACCAGACTCCATATCTCACCAGACACCATATCTCACCAGACACTATATCACACCAGACACCATATCTCACTAGACACCATATCACACCAGACACCATATCACACCAGACACCATATCTAACCAGACACTATATCACACTAGACACCATATCTTTCTCACCAGACACCATATCTATCTCACCAAACACCATATCTCACCAGACACCATATCACACCAGACACCATATCTCACCAGACATCATATCACACCTGGCACCATATCTCACCAGAAACCATATCTATCTCACCAGACACCATATCTCACTAGACACCATATCTCACCAGACACCATATCACACCAGACACCATATCACACCAGACACCATATCTCACCAGACACCATATCACACCAGACACCATATCACACCAGACTCCATATCACACCAGACTCCATATCACACCAGACTCCATATCTCACCAGACACCATATCTCACCAGACACTATATCACACCAGACACCATATCTCACTAGACACCATATCACACCAGACACCATATCACACCAGACACCATATCTAACCAGACACTATATCACACTAGACACCATATCTTTCTCACCAGACACCATATCACACCAGACACCATATCTCACCAGACACCACATCACACCAGACACCATATCTCACCAGACACCATATCTCAACAGACACTATATCTCACCAGACACCATATCACACCAGACACTATATCTCACCAGACACCATATCTAACTAGACACTATATCACACCAGACACCATATCTCACCAGACACCATATCTCACCAGACACCATATCTCACCAGACACCATATCTCACCAGACACCATATCACACCAGACAGCATATCCCACCAGACACCATATCACACCAGACACCATATCACAGCAGATACTATATCACACCAGTCACCATATCTCACCAGACACTATATCTCACCAGACACCATATCACACCAAACACCATATCTCACCAGACACCATATCTCACCAGACACCATATCACACCAGACACTATATCACACCAGACACCACTTCTCACCAGACACCATATCTCACCAGACACCATATCTCACCAGACACTATATCTCACCAGACACCATATCACACCAGACACCATATCTCACCAGACACTATATCTCACCAGACACCATATCTCACCAGACACCATATCTATCCCACCAGACACCATATCTCACCAGACACTATATCTATCTCACCAGACACCATATCACACCAGACATTTTATCTCACCAGACACCATATCTCACCAGACACTATATTTATCTCACCAGACACTATATCTCACCAGACACCATATCTCACCAGACACCATATCTCACCAGACACTATATTTATCTCACCAGACACTATATCTCACCAGACACCATATCTCACCAGACACTATATCTCACCAGACACTATATCTCACCAGACACCATATCTCACCAGACACCATATCTCACCAGACACCATATCACACCAGACACCATATCTCACCAGACACTATATCTCACCAGACACCATATCTCACCAGACACTATATCTCACCAGACACCATATCTCACCAGACACCATATCACACCAGACACCATATCACACCAGACACTATATCTCACCAGACAGCATATCACACCAGACACCATATCTCACCAGACACTATATCACACCAGACACTATATCTCACCAGACACCATATCACACCAGACACCATATCACACCAGACACTATATCTCACCAGACAGCATATCACACCAGACACCATATCTCACCAGACACTATATCTCACCAGACACTATATCTCACCAGACACCATATCTATCTCACCAAACACCATATCTCACCAGACACCATATCACACCAGACACCATATCTCACCAGACATCATATCACACCTGGCACCATATCTCACCAGAAACCATATCTATCTCACCAGACACCATATCTCACTAGACACCATATCTCACCAGACACCATATCACACCAGACACCATATCACACCAGACACCATATCTCACCAGACACCATATCACACCAGACACCATATCACACCAGACTCCATATCACACCAGACTCCATATCTCACCAGACACCATATCTCACCAGACACTATATCACACCAGACACCATATCTCACTAGACACCATATCACACCAGACACCATATCACACCAGACACCATATCTAACCAGACACTATATCACACTAGACACCATATCTTTCTCACCAGACACCATATCTATCTCACCAAACACCATATCTCACCAGACACCATATCACACCAGACACCATATCTCACCAGACATCATATCACACCTGGCACCATATCTCACCAGAAACCATATCTATCTCACCAGACACCATATCTCACTAGACACCATATCTCACCAGACACCATATCACACCAGACACCATATCACACCAGACACCATATCTCACCAGACACCATATCACACCAGACACCATATCACACCAGACTCCATATCACACCAGACTCCATATCACACCAGACTCCATATCTCACCAGACACCATATCTCACCAGACACTATATCACACCAGACACCATATCTCACTAGACACCATATCACACCAGACACCATATCACACCAGACACCATATCTAACCAGACACTATATCACACTAGACACCATATCTTTCTCACCAGACACCATATCACACCAGACACCATATCTCACCAGACACCACATCACACCAGACACCATATCTCACCAGACACCATATCTCAACAGACACTATATCTCACCAGACACCATATCACACCAGACACTATATCTCACCAGACACCATATCTAACTAGACACTATATCACACCAGACACCATATCTCACCAGACACCATATCTCACCAGACACCATATCTCACCAGACACCATATCTCACCAGACACCATATCACACCAGACAGCATATCCCACCAGACACCATATCACACCAGACACCATATCACAGCAGATACTATATCACACCAGTCACCATATCTCACCAGACACTATATCTCACCAGACACCATATCACACCAAACACCATATCTCACCAGACACCATATCTCACCAGACACCATATCACACCAGACACTATATCACACCAGACACCACTTCTCACCAGACACCATATCTCACCAGACACCATATCTCACCAGACACTATATCTCACCAGACACCATATCACACCAGACACCATATCTCACCAGACACTATATCTCACCAGACACCATATCTCACCAGACACCATATCTATCCCACCAGACACCATATCTCACCAGACACTATATCTATCTCACCAGACACCATATCACACCAGACATTTTATCTCACCAGACACCATATCTCACCAGACACTATATTTATCTCACCAGACACTATATCTCACCAGACACCATATCTCACCAGACACCATATCTCACCAGACACTATATTTATCTCACCAGACACTATATCTCACCAGACACCATATCTCACCAGACACTATATCTCACCAGACACTATATCTCACCAGACACTATATCTCACCAGACACTATATCTCACCAGACACCATATCTCACCAGACACCATATCTCACCAGACACCATATCACACCAGACACCATATCTCACCAGACACTATATCTCACCAGACACCATATCTCACCAGACACTATATCTCACCAGACACCATATCTCACCAGACACCATATCACACCAGACACCATATCACACCAGACTCCATATCTCACCAGACACTATATCTCACCAGACACTATATCTCACCAGACACTATATCTCACCAGACACCATATCTCACCAGACACCATATCTCACCAGACACTATATCTCACCAGACACCATATCTCACCAGACACTATATCTCACCAGACACCATATCTATCTCATGCTGACATGTTTTCTTGTGCCAACTGATGTTGTCGATATTTTGGTGACTGAGCGTATATATATGTATATATGTTGGTGACTGGGTGTATATATATGTATGTATGTGCGTGTATGTACATGTTGGTATGTGAGTGTCTATATATATATGTTTGTATGTGAGTGTATATATGTGAGTGTATGTATATATGTATCATCATCATCATCATCATCATCATCAGGTTTAGCGTCCGTGTTCCACGCTTGCATGGGTTTGGACGGGGGTAGTCCCACTTGAGGCAAGAGTGGTTGTCTTGCTCGCATAGGACTGTCTGGCGGGTTTTCTACAGCTGGATGCCCTTCCTAACACCAACCACGTTTACAGTGTGGGGCTGGGAGGTTTTTACCGTGTTGCCTACACGGCCACATTACAGCGTGGACTGTGTGTTTTTTGTCGTGACACCTACACGATCTCATTTGTTTCGGCCTGGATGTTGTGGGACCAACATAACTTTACATTGAAAGGGGCGGTGTGGGTGGGGTGGAGGTGGTGGGACGGGGGTGTGTTTTGATAGAGGTGCCTACTGACTGTAGTAGGTTTTTACTTTGTATTTAGGTAAGGCGGGTCTTCTCTATTACTGAGTACCGCCAAAGGTCTCGGTCCAGTGACACTGTCTTGGAGAGGTGTAAGCGTGTGAGGTCGGAATTTATCAGCTCGTCCCATGTTTTTCTGGGTCTGCCTACTCCGTGGCTACCGTCTATCTTTATTGCCCTGCACTTTGTTATACAGCTGTCGTCTTTCATGCGCATCACGTGACCGTACCAACGTAGCCTTCTCTCGAGTAAACAACATCTGATCCCTCTTATTTTTAATTTTTTCCTTAGTTCGTTTATGCTTTGCCGTTCACGTATATTACTATTGCACATCCAGCGGAGCATGCAAGCTTCGTTCCTCTCTAGTCTGCGTATATCCTCTGCACACAATGCCCAGGTCTCACTGCCATGCAGCATTGCTGTTCGTATGCAGGCATCGTATAACCTGCCTTTCATTTTTAGGGAGAACCCTCTAGCGGCTAATAGTGGTATAAGCTCTCTGAACTTTTTCCATCCAGTTCTGACTCTAGCTACTGTACTTTCAGAGCACCCTCCCCCACTGCTGATTTTGTCACCCAGATAACGGAAGCTGTCCACTATTTCTATAGAACCCTCTGCGCAGTTGAAGGAGCTAGTATTTTGTGGGCACTATGTATGTGTATATATGTTGGTGAGTGAGTGTCTGTATATATGTGTATGTAGATATGTTTGTATGTGTGTGTTTATATATATGTATGTGTGTGTGTATACATGTTGATGAGTGAGTGTGTAGATATGTTTCTATGTGTATGTCAACACTAACTGAAAACATCTATGGAAACTCTTCTTTACCTGAGGTCCTTATTATTGTGTATGTGTGAGGAGGGTGTCCTCTTTTCAAGGGCCTGGAGCCAGCTGCATTGTAAATCTGAAGAAGGTGTTAGAGAAGGCGAAACCCTCTTTACTGGGGCCTCTAAAAATCAGAGGCATAACTAGGGAAAATAGCCCCTATGGCAAGCAGTGATATTGCACCCCTGCCCAGCACTGTATTTCTACCTATGGAGGTCTAACAATTTATATAAATGGTTTAATGATCCAGCCACCCTAGTGTTCTCACCCATGATAGAGCCAGATCATACATCTGATGGAGTTTCTTTTCTCACTCTCTGACAAGGTTTATTTGACTTTAATAGAATTTGCTCCTAGTCTAAGGGGGACCCATGGCACGTGGTCCTAGTCCAAGTGATGCCCCCTACATGTGGCACCCATAGCATGTGCTCCTAGTCCAAGTGGTGCCCCCTTCATGTGGGCACCACTTGGACTAGGAAACCCTTTAGTATAGGTCAACTGGAAACCCTTTAGTATAGGTCAACTGGTAAATTATAACACATATAACCCTATCAGTGAAACCCTTTAGTATAGGTCAACTGGGAAACTATAACACACATAACCCTATCAGTGAAACCCTTTAGTATAGGTCAACTGGGAAATTATAACACACATAACCCTATCAGTGAAACCCTTTAGTATAAGTCAACTGGGAAACTATAACACACATAACCCTATCAGTGAAACCCTTTAGTATAGGTCAACTGGTAAATTATAACACACATATCCCTATCAGTGAAACCCTTTAGTATAGGTCAACTGGTAAATTATAACACATATAACCCTATCAGTGAAACCCTTTAGTATAGGTCAACTGGGAGATTATAACACATATAACCCTATCAGTGAAGCCCTTTAGTATAGGTCAACTGGGAAACTATAACACACATAACCCTATCAGTGAAGCCCTTTAGTATAGGTCAACTGGGAAACTATAACACACATATCCCCATCAGTGAAACCATTTAGTATAGGTCAACTGGTAAATTATAACACACATAACCCTATCAGGTAAGCCCTTTAGTATAGGACAACTGGGAAACTATAACACACATATCCCCATCAGTGAAACCATTTAGTATAGGTCAACTGGGAGATTATAACACATATAACCCTATCAGTGAAGCCCTTTAGTATAGGTCAACTGGGAAACTATAACACACATATCCCTATCAGTGAAGCCCTTTAGTATAGGTCAACTGGTAAATTATAACACACATAACCCTATCAGGTAAGCCCTTTAGTATAGGACAACTGGGAAACTATAACACACATATCCCCATCAGTGAAACCCTTTAGTATAGGTCAACTGGGAAACTATAACACACATAACCCTATCAGTGAAGCCCTTTAGTATAGGACAACTGGGAAACTATAACACACATATCCCCATCAGTGAAACCCTTTAGTATAGGTCAACTGGGAAACTATAACACACATATCCCTATCAGTGAAACCCTTTAGTATAGGTCAATTAACAGAAGTATTACGGTTACAAAAAAATTCTAAATAAGCCTATAAGGTAAAAATTAAAAAACGGTCATCGTGGGCCACTCTGACTGGTTTGGTGGGCCGGATTGTGGCCCGCGGGGTGCATGTTGCACACCCCTCGTTTAGAGCATTGGATATTTATTCCTGGTGTCGGTGTCATGAGTTCAAGTCCCACTGGGGTCCACTTTGTGTTTCATCTTTTCAGGGTTGATAAAATAATGTAGCAGTAACACACTGAGTTGATTTGATCGACTTTCCCCTCAGTAAAAATAGTTGGCCTTGTGCCTAAATCAGAAACAATTTGTGTTGGGCAGTTGGTTTCCTAGAGTCATTAGAGTAATGGCTATGGTGTCGGTGTCAACAGTTCAAATTCCACCACAATCCACTTTGCGTTTCATCTTTTCAGGGGTCAATAATAACAGTACCAGTCCAGTATTGGTGCAGTTCCCTCTCACCCCTTCCAGCTATCCCACTTCCGTTACAGTTTGGGAATTAGGGGAAGGGCTTAAGTATATATACTGCATATATGTATTGTTATTATTAGCTTGGTGGGTTGGCAGTATCAGTAGGACCATGCTTTGCAGTATAGAGTACTGAGTTCAAATCCTACCGAGGTTAGCTTTTCCTTTCACCTTATGAGGCCGATAAAATAAAGTACCAGTAATGCACTGGTGTCGATTTAATCGACTTTCTCTTTCCCTAAAAATTGTTGGCTATGTGCCTAAATTAGAAATTATCGTTAGCTCCCACTTTATTACTACCAATACAAGATTAACCCTTTAGCATTTAAACCAGCCGTATCCCGCCAGTATTCTCTCACCTCTTTCTGTTCAAACTGGCCATAACTGGCCGCTCATACTGATGTTAAGGTACTGTTATCAAAATAAGTAACATGAAAATCGTGTAGATTCAATATTATGCGAGATATTATGTGAGGTAAAGCCTTTACTGTGAAAATACAATAGTATATATAGAGTAATGTAAATGTTATGTGAGGTAAAGCCTTTACTGTGAAAATACAATAGTATATATAGAGTAATGTAAATGTTGTGAGATATTATGTGAGGTAAAGCCTTTACTGTGAAAATACAATAGAGTATATATAGAGTAATGTAAATGTTATGTGAGATATTATGTGAGGTAAAGCCTTTACTGTGAAAATACAATAGTGTATATAGAGTAATGTAAATGTTATGTGAGGTAAAACCTTTACTGTGAAAATACAATAGTAAATATAGAGTAATGTAAATGTTGTGAGATATTATGTGAGGTAAAGCCTTTACTGTGAAAATACAATAGTAAATATAGAGTAATGTAAATGTTGTGAGATATTATGTGAGGTAAAGCCTTTACTGTGAAAATACAATAGTAAATATAGAGTAATGTAAATGGTATGTGAGATATTATGTGAGGTAAAGCCTTTACTGTGAAAATACAATAGTATATATAGAGTAATGTAAATGTTATGTGAGATATTATGTGAGGTAAAGCCTTTACTGTGAAAATACAATAGTATATATAGAGTAATGTAAATGTTATGTGAGATATTATGTGAGGTAAAGCCTTTACTGTGAAAATACAATAGTATATATAGAGTAATGTAAATGTTATGTGAGATATTATGTGAGGTAAAGCCTTTACTGTGAAAATACAATAGAGTATATATCGAGTAATGTAAATGTTGTGAGATATTATGTGAGGTAAAGCCTTTACTGTGAAAATACAATAGAGTAATGTAGATGGTAATGGGTTAAGGAAGATATTAAAGACAAGATCATACTAACATATTTAGAGTCGATAGAAAATCAGTAAAAACTAAGATTATTCAACAAATTTCCACATTATTGGAGGGGTTTAAGCCCCCCAATGAAACCCCTAGAGTCGGAAGGCTAGGCATGCGAGAGAGAGGTTTGATGTGTCTTACCACTGCTGTCAAGGGCCTCTAACACCATTAGCGAAAGCATGCTTCATACTACCACGTCATACTCGATAGTGAGTGGTGACTGTAGTCTTTAATGTGTGTTTGTGTGTGTACGTGTGAGTGTGTGTCTGTTTGTGTATGTGCTGGTCTGTGTGGTGTGGTGTGTGCGTATCTGTGTATGTTTGTTTGTGTGTGAGTGTGTTTGCGTTTGTGTGTGTGCTGGTGAGTGTCGTGTGTGTAGTTGTGTTGTGTCTATCTCTGCGTGTGTGTGTGTGTGTCTGTGTATGTTTGTTTGTGTGTGAGTGTGTTTGCGTTTGTGTGTGTGCTGGTGAGTGTCGTGTGTGTAGTTGGGTTGTGTCTATCTCTGCGTGTGTGTGTGTCTGTGTATGTGTATGTTTGTTTGTGTGTGTGCGTTTGTCTGTCCATGTGTGTGTCTCTGCGTGTGTGTGTCAGTGTATGTTAGTGTTTGTGTGTGTGTGTGTGTGTGTGTGTGTGTGTGTGTGTGTATGTACGGGGGTGTGTCTGTCTATTTGTCTGTATGTATCTATCTCCGTGCATCTGTGCCTCTCTGTCCCTGTGTTTTAGTCTGTCCTCGTCTGTCTGTATCTGTCCCCATGTCTCTGTCCCCGTGTATCTGTCCCCGTGTATCTGTCCCCATGTCTCTGTCCCCGTGTATCTGTCCCCATGTATCTGTCCCCGTGTAGCTGTCCCCGTGTATCTGTCCCCATGTCTCTGTCCCCGTATATCTATCCCCATGTATCTGTCCCCGTGTATCTGTCCCCATGTATCTGTCCCCGTCTATCTGTCCCCGTGTATCTGTCCCCGTGTATCTGTCCCCGTCTATCTGTCCCCATGTCTCTGTCCCCGTCTATCTGTCCCCGTCTATCTGTCCCCGTCTATCTGTCCACGTGTAGCTGTCCCCACCATGTCTGTCCTCGTGTATCTGTCCTCGTGTATCTCTCCCTATGTCTGTCCTCGTGTGTCTCTGTCTCTGTGTGTCTATCCGTGTCCCCGTGTATCTGTCCCCGTGTCTGTCTCTTCTATATATGTATACACGTTTGTGCAGTCTCAGTTACTCATACTGTATTTATACAAATGTAACTTTATCTTTAATAAAAATAACAATGAAATTATTGTGTACAGTGCTCTGGTGCTCTACAACTCTCTGTCTCTGTCTCCGTGTATCTGTCCCCATGTATCTGTCTCCGTGCATCTCTGTCCCTCTGTCTGAGTCTGTCTGAGTCTGTCTGAGTCTGTATGTATCTATACCCATGTATCTGTGTCTCTGTGTGTCTATCCGTGTCTGTGTCTCTCCCCGTGTGTTTGCCTGTGTCTGTCTCCGTGTATATATGTCTCAGTATATCTGTCCCCGTGTATCTGTCTCCGTGTATCTCTGTGTGCCTCCGTGTATCTCTGTCTGTGAATCTCTCTTTGTCTGTCCCAGTGTGTCTGTGTGTTTCAATCCCCGTGTGTCTGTGTGTGTATATCTGTCCCCGTGTCTCTGTGTCTGTGTATATCTGTCCCCGTGTCTCTGTGTCTGTGTCTGTCCCCGTGTGTCTGTGTGTGTATATCTGTCCCCGTGTCTCTGTGTCTCTGTGTATCTGTCCCCGTGTCTCTGTGTCTGTATCTGTCCCCGTGTGTCTCTGTGTGTCTCAATCCCCGTGTGTCTGTGTGTGTATATCTGTCCCCGTGTCTCTGTGTCTGTGTGTATCTGTCCCCGTGTGTCTGTGTCTCTGTGTGTCTCAATCCCCGTATGTCTGTGTGTGTATATCTGTCCCCGTGTCTCTGTGTCTGTCCCCGTGTGTCTGTGTGTCTCAATCCCCGTGTCTCTGTGTGTGTGTGTATATCTGTCCCCGTGTCTCTGTGTGTGTGTGTGTATCTGCCCCCGTGTCTCTGTGTCTGTGTGTATCTGTCCCCGTGTCTCTGTGTCTGTCGCCGTGTGTCTCTGTGTGTCTCAATCCCCGTATGTCTGTGTGTGTATATCTGTCCCCGTGTCTCTGTGTCTGTGTGTATCTGTCCCCGTGTCTCTGTGTCTGTGTCTGTCGCCGTGTGTCTCTGTGTGTTTACCCCCTGAAATGAAAATGAAGAAATATGCTAACATTACCTGAAAGTGAAACCGTATCTCGTTATTCCGCCAGTCACAATCTTATTTACAATATCCACCATACAGCACCGTCTCGGCTACTCTTATTTTCCTATTCAGATAGAAACAACACAATACCTCTCTCTCTCTTTCTCCTTCTCGCTCTACTTATCTTTATCTCTCTCTATATATATCTCGCTCTTTATCTCTGCATCTATCTATCTCTTTCTCTCTCACACACACTCTTTCTCTCTGCATCTCTCTCTCACACACACACTCTTTATCTCTGTATCTCTCTCTCTCTTTCTCTCACACACACTCTTTATCTCCGCATCTCTCTCTCTCTCTCTCTCTCTCTCTCACACACTCTTTATCTCTGCATCTCTCTCTCTCTCTATCACACACACTCTTTAACTCTGCATCTCTCTCTCTCTCACTCTTTATCTCTGCATCTCTCTCTCTCTCTCTCACTCACTCTTTAACTCTGCATATCTCTCTCTCTCTCTCATACACACACACTCTCTCTCTCTCTCTCACTCTATCAATATCTATAGGCCTGCCTGACGATCTCCTCCTCACTACCTCTCTCTATCCATCTATCGACCTATCTATCTACTATCTCTATCTAGCTGCCTACCTCTCCCTCCCTCCCTTTCTCTATCTAGCTGTCTACCTCTCCCTCCCACTCTTTATCCACCTATCTATCTATCTCTCTATCTCTCTATCTGTCTATCTGTATATCTATATGTCTATCTATCTGTCTTTCTACCTATCCATATACATCTCTTTCTACAAACCTATCTCTATCTTTATATCTATCTCCTTCGTTCTTTTCTCTAAATATACAAAATGGCTAACATAATTAACCATGTCATCGATTTTCCTCTCTCTCCGCAACATTTGTCCAGATGCTGTTTCGCTCATTCTGTTATTTATTTCTCTGTTGTTGCTGTTTATTGATGAAAGTGTGGGGAGAGAGAGAGCTAGCGAACCTCTCTATCAGACAAGCCGTTTCCAGGGAGATAACTCTCTTAACACTTTCTCACTGACCATGTCGCAAACAGTGCGACGAAAATTCTGATACCAGGAAATAAATCATAATTATAAATTGTTTGTGTGTGTGCGTATTTAATTCATTTGAATTTGTTGTATATGCTCTATTATATGCCTAGCAGAAAACCACCCGAAGGGTGGTTTTCTGCTAGCCTGTGTAGTGTGTATATTGATATTATACGCAAGTATATATACATGTAGATATGATACATCAAATAAAATCGTAATTGACAATATACACAGAAATTGAACGAAGACTGCGTTACACTGTTTTATGTAATCAGTAACGTAATCCATTGATGGAAATATATGACTGTTTATTTAAGCGATCGCTAACCGGAAGTGTTGACATTTGAAAATTTTAAACAAGTGAATCTTAAAATAAGCGACAAAATTATTTATATTTAATCAAAAATAACGAAATTTAGTAGATAAATTATCTAATATTCATTCATTATTTATTCAAAGTAATCCAACTTATTTTACAAACGGGATTAAAAAAATATATTCTGGACACTGTCCCGCACTCCTCCCTTTAATATAGTTTATACTAGCAGAATGGCTCGGCGTTGCTCGGGATTTGCTCTAGGGTTCTTATATATTTGATATATATTTATCCTTAGGAATTCAGACAGGCATGACAGGAATTCAGACAGGCATGACAGAGAATTTTCGGTCAGTTACTATCTTGACCGATTAACCCCACAATTACTACGTAGCGGTTCTTGCACGTGACTGCTGGACCCGGATGAAACGAAGACGAAGAATTTCCTTGCGTACCGTTTTGTACCACAGATGCGATCTCACTCTGCCTCGTTAATGTTCTATCGACACCAAAGTTCTACGTTCGGGGCAATAGAATTGAATCCAACCACCGACAACATAGTTGGATGACCGATAATCACACCAAAACGGAGTACTGTGATCCTTGTGATTTCGAGATATACAACCACTGACACTGTTACGAAGACCAGAAAACCATACTCCATAATATTGAACCAAGTGATTGATTTGTGCGACCAAAATAACACCACACACACATATTGAACTAGGAATATTGGATCCTCCGTCAATGTCTGGGTGAGCAAAAATAGATTTCTATCTGCATTGGAATTTACGAACTTGTGCATCTGCTGTGGTGTCAAAAACAAAACGCACATGACTACATAGATAAACAATGGACTATGCCACGTGGCTTGAACCTGTAAGTGAATTGAAGGTCCTGTAACTCTGATATACAGATTATTTATTATTAAGATGTATAAACTTGACATAACTATTATCATCTTATATTCTCTCAACTAATCACATTTCTCTATCCCGTTTCCTCCCCCCATAATTATAATATTTTTATTTGAAAAAATCGGTTGTTTTACATTGTGTTTTCCCCTTCAAATACTTGCTTATATTTCTTTATATATTTTCTATATTTTTTTTATATATATATTTTTTTATCTTTATTCTTATTTTCACTTTTATCCTCCTTTATATTTTACCTTATTCTTACTTTTATACCTTATTATAGTGTAATCTTCCCCATGCCTTATTATACATTATTAATTATAGATTATTACGATCTGAGTTCAAATCCCGCCGAGGTTGACTTTGCCTTTCATCCTTACGGGGTCGATAAAATAAAGTACCAGTAATGCACTGGGTAATTGCTGGCCTTGTGCCTAAAGTAGAAACAATTAATTATAGATTATTATTATTACTCTTTTTCCATTTCTAATTACCTCATGTACTTTCTCCTCCGTTATATATATATTGTATGCGCTTTGTGTGTGTGTAGCCTCTGCACACCCTCTGCACCATACTATCGACGCCACCCCATCTATGGTTCAGCTAACCACTCGACTCCCGGGAATGAATATGACCGCAGCTAGTAAACAAGGACCCACGCCCCACCCTCCCGCACCAAAATTAGACTTATCGTCCCCTACTTTTGCTCTTTACTCTCTTTACTCTTTGTTCTTGAATGTTTGGTTGGTAGAGTCCATAACACCAATCAAACCCCTTTTATAGCTCTGACGAATCCTACGGTTACGTAAGGAAGAAACATTGTAAGCCAATAAAAATCTTTTGATGTTGTAGACGCTCTTGTGTTCTTTATCATATATACGGCTCCAAAGCATAGAGCTAATTATTATGCTGCCAATACCTTAATGGGACACGGGTATACAATACCTAACTCCTATTAACATAAGTATATATATATATATATATATATATATATATATATATATATATATATATATATAACAGATTAAAGTTTAAGCAAATAATCGCTGCTTTCACCCTTAACGGGATCTTTTGAAACTAAATAAATCAATCTGTGAACGCAGAAGTAAATATTTCGAAAAACGTTACACACTATATATATATATATATACACACACTATATATACATATATATATACACACATACACACACCGGGATTCGCTCTAGGGTTCTTATATATTTTATATATATTTGTCCTTATTGAGCCTTGTGAAATAAATATGTTTGTTTATATTTTGTTATTGTGTATGCAAAAATATCTGTACACGAATATATATATATATATATATATATATATATATATATATATATATATATATATATATATATATATATATATATATATAACAGTACAGAGCAGTACGGAATACCTCGGCCTCGGGATGATGTCTACATTTTGTACTTATAAAAAAAGTTCTTCGTAGATTACCAGGGGTTTTTTCCGTACGAAGAAAATCAATACTTTATCACGAAATAAATACTTTTGTTTATATTTTGTTATTGTGTATGCAAAATTATCTGTACACAAATATATAATTATATATATATATAATATATATATATATATATATATATATATATATATATATATATATATATATATTAAAATAACCGATTAAAGTTTAAGCAAAGAATCTCTGCTTTCACTCTTAACGGGATCTTCTGAAACTAAAAAAATCAATCTGTGAACGTAGAAATATTTCGAAAAACGTTACACATTATATATATATATATATATATATACACACTATATATACACACACACACACACACACACACCGCATCATAATGTCGTAATGCAGACACCAGACATACAGACAGATACTATAAGGGCACAACGTTATATCTATGTATCTATCTAAAAAGAGAAAGACTAAGAATTATAGAGAGATCGCTAAATCGCCTAATGCGGTCCCTAGGGCAGTGAAAATTTGAAATTTTTTTCTTCTCAGAACACTCACAGGACCATACGTATTACATGTGTAAAGTTTGAAAACAATCGGTTGGGTGGTTCTCGAGTTTTAGTGATCGGACAAACAGACAGACATTCTCTGTTTTAGATATATATATATGTGTGTGTGTTGTTGTTGTTGTTGTTTGTGACGTTAAACTCCGTCAGTTGCAGACTGCATCAACATGTGATATCTCCCTCCACAAAATTCGATCACCAACAGCAGAGTTTAAAGAGCAAAGATCAAGTGCAGTCCATAAGTTGATATTATCAAGCCATCGTTTTGTCTGCCAGTCTCTGCTTCTCTTACCAGCCAACCTTCCTTCCAGGCATAACCTACTCACACCACGAATTGATATTTTTATATGGCCGTATAGTTTGAGTACTCTTGACTTGACAATTGATGTAATTGGTCTAAGTTTGGTAATGTTGAGCAGCTAACTGATACAGATACGGTCGCTGAGCCACTTGCCATTCATAAGTCTCTTGATGTGGTTCTGGAATGTAGAGAGCTTCTCAAGTGACCTTATCCAATTAACACAGTCAAGACCATATAACACAACTGGTAGGATGTAAATATCAAAGATCTTAGCCTTCAAATGAGAGGAAACTCGTTTTGATTTTAGTACTTCCTTATTCTTGTTGAAAGCTGCCCAACCTAGAGCAATGCGATATTGTGATACTTAGCCAAAACTAAAGTACTAGTGAGTAGGAGAGAAGATAGGACCCAGATTTCCCCAGGGAAGTGACCCTGCTCAATATGTAGAAAAGAAGTAGACATAAACTCGATACGATGTACACAATGTAAATCTTGGCTACACAAAAGATGTAGTGAGATAACAAGTAGACTAATGGGAAAGGAGAACTTTGCTTGTAGAAGATACACAGGAGAAATTGAGAGGAAGAGCACCAGTAATATAAAGCTTTTCCAGTTACAGGAAGGGTCCATAGACGTGGTTGATAGCTTCTGCTACCTAGGTGACCTAATTAGCAGCGGAGGAGGGTGTGCCAAGAATATAATAGCTAGAATAAGGATAGGATAGAAGAGGTTTAGAGAACTTCTCCCACTGCTGACAACAAAAGGACGACTGCATGCCGCCTGTATGTGAAGCGTGATGCTACATGGTAGTGAAACATAGGCTGTGGCTGCAGAGGACATGAGGTGCTACATGGTAGTGAAACATAGGCTGTGGCTGCAGAGGACATGTGGTGCTACCTGGTAGTGAAACATAGGCTGTGGCTGCAGAGGACATGAGGTGCTACATGGTAGTGAAACATAGGCTGTGGCTGCAGAGGACATGTGGTGCTACATGGTAGTGAAACATAGGCTGTGGCTGCAGAGGACATGAGGTGCTACATGGTAGTGAAACATAGGCTGTGGCTGCAGAGGACATGAGGTGCTACATGGTAGTGAAACATAGGCTGTGGCTGCAGAGGACATGTGGTGCTACCTGGTAGTGAAACATAGGCTGTGGCTGCAGAGGACATGAGGTGCTACATGGTAGTGAAACATAGGCTGTGGCTGCAGAGGACATGTGGTGCTACCTGGTAGTGAAACATAGGCTGTGGTGCTACATGGTAGTGAAACATAGGCTGTGGCTGCAGAGGACATGAGGTGCTACATGGTAGTGAAACATAGGCTGTGGCTGCAGAGGACATGAGGTGCTACATGGTAGTGAAACATAGGCTGTGGCTGCAGAGGACATGAGGTGCTACATGGTAGTGAAACATAGGCTGTGGCTGCAGAGGACATGAGGTGCTACCTGGTAGTGAAACATAGGCTGTGCCTGCAGAGGACATGTGGTGCTACATGGTAGTGAAACATAGGCTGTGGCTGCAGAGGACATGAGGTGCTACATGGTAGTGAAACATAGGCTGTGGCTGCAGAGGACATGTGGTGCTACCTGGTAGTGAAACATAGGCTGTGGCTGCAGAGGACATGTGGTGCTACATGGTAGTGAAACATAGGCTGTGGCTGCAGAGGACATGTGGTGCTACATGGTAGTGAAACATGGGGTGTGACTGCAGAGGACATGTGGTGCTACATGGCAGTGAAACATAGGCTGTGGCTGCAGAGGACATGTGGTGCTACATGGTAGTGAAACATAGGCTGTGGCTGCAGAGGACATGTGGTGCTACATGGTAGTGAAACATGGGCTGTGGCTGCAGAAGACATGTGGTGCTTCATGGTAGTGAAACATGGGGTGTGACTGCAGAGGACATGTGTAGGCTAGAGAAATGAAGCAACCATGCTCCATTGGATGTGAAATGTTAATGTGAGAGAAAGGCAGAGCTTGGGTGAGTTGAGGGAGAAGCTGGGTTTAAGAGGAATTTGATGTGGTGTGCAGGAGAGAAGACTGCACTGGTACAGACATGTGATGTGGTGTGCAGGAGAGAAGACTGCACTGGTACAGACATGTGATGTGGTGTGCAGGAGAGAAGACTGCACTGGTACAGACATGTGATGTGGTGTGCAGGAGAGAAGACTGCAGTGGTACAGACATGTGATGTGGTGTGCAGGAGAGAAGACTGCACTGGTACAGACATGTGATGTGGTGTGCAGGAGAGAAGACTGCACTGGAACTGACATGTGATGTGGTGTGCAGGAGAGAAGACTGCAGTGGTACAGACATGTGATGTGGTGTGCAGGAGAGAAGACTGCACTGGAACTGACATGTGATGTGGTGTGCAGGAGAGAAGACTGCACTGGTACAGACATGTGATGTGGTGTGCAGGAGAGAAGACTGCACTGGAACTGACATATGATGTCGTGTGCAGGAGAGAAGACTGCACTGGTACAGACATGTGACGTGGTGTGCAGGAGAGAAGACTGCACTGGAACTGACATGTGATGTGGTGTACAGTAGAGAAGATTGCACTGGTACAGACATGTGATGTGGTGTGCAGGAGAGAAGACTGCAGTGGTACAGACATGTGATGTGGTGTGCAGGAGAGAAGACTGCACTGGTACAGACATGTGATGTGGTGTGCAGGAGAGAAGACTGCACTGGAACTGACATGTGATGTGGTGTACAGTAGAGATGATTGCACTGGTACAGACATGTGATGTGGTGTGCAGGAGAGAAGACTGCACTGGTACAGACATGTGATGTGGTGTACAGTAGAGAAGACTGCACTGGTACAGACATGTGATGTGGTGTGCAGGAGAGAAGACTGCACTGGAACTGACATGTGATGTGGTGTACAATAGAGAAGATTGCACTGGTACAGACATGTGATGTGGCGTGCAGGAGAGAAGACTGCACTGGTACAGACATGTGATGTGGTGTACAAGAGAGAAGACTGCCCTGGTGCAGACATGTGATGTGGTGTGCAGGAGAGAAGACTGCACTGGTACAGACATGTGATGTGGTGTACAGTAGAGAAGACTGCACTGGTGCAGACATGTGATGTGGTGTACAAGAGAGAAGACTGCACTGGTACAGACATATGATGTGGTGTACAGTAGAGAAGACTGCACTGGTACAGACATATGATGTGGTGTGCAGGAGAGAAGACTGCACTGGTACAGACATGTGATGTGGTGTACAGTAGAGAAGACTGCACTGGTACAGACATGTGATGTGGTGTGCAGGAGAGAAGACTGCACTGGAACTGACATGTGATGTGGTGTGCAGGAGAGAAGACTGCACTGGTACAGACATGTGATGTGGTGTACAGTAGAGAAGACTGCACTGGTACAGACATGTGATGTGGTGTGCAGGAGAGAAGACTGCACTGGAACTGACATGTGATGTGGTGTGCAGGAGAGAAGACTGCACTGGTACAGACATGTGATGTGGTGTACAGTAGAGATGATTGCACTGGTACAGACATGTGATGTGGTGTGCAGGAGAGAAGACTGCACTGGAACTGACATGTGATGTGGTGTGCAGGAGAGAAGACTGCACTGGTACAGACATGTGATGTGGTGTGCAGGAGAGAAGACTGCACTGGTACAGACATGTGACGTGGTGTGCAGGAGAGAAGACTGCACTGGAACTGACATGTGATGTGGTGTACAGTAGAGAAGACTGCACTGGTACAGACATGTGATGTGGTGTACAAGAGAGAAGACTGCACTGGTACAGACATGTGATGTGGTGTGCAGGAGAGAAGACTGCACTGGTACAGACATGTGATGTGGTGTGCAGGAGAGAAGACTGCACTGGTACAGACATGTGATGTGGTGTAAAGGAGAGAAGACTGCACTGGTACAGACATGTGATGTGGTGTACAGTAGAGAAGACTGCACTGGTACAGACATGTGATGTGGTGTAAAGGAGAGAAGACTGCACTGGTACAGACATGTGATGTGGTGTACAAGAGAGAAGACTGCACTGGTACAGACATGTGATGTGGTGTGCAGGAGAGAAGACTGCACTGGAACTGACATGTGATGTGGTGTGCAGGAGAGAAGACTGCACTGGTACAGACATGTGATGTGGTGTACAGGAGAGAAGACTGCACTGGTACAGACTTGTGATGTGGTGTACAAGAGAGAAGACTGCACTGGTACAGACATGTGATGTGGTGTACAAGATAGAAGACTGCATAGGTACAGACATGTGATGTGGTGTACAAGAGAGAAGACTGCACTGGTACAGACATGTGATGTGGTGTGCAAGAGAGAAGACTGCACTGGTACAGACATGTGATGTGATGTACAAGAGAGAAGACTGCACTGGTACAGACATGTGATGTGGTGTACAAGAGAGAAGACTGCACTTGTACAGACATGTGATGTACAAGAGAGAAGACTGCACTGGTACAGACATGTGATGTGGTGTACAAGAGAGCAGACTGCACTGGTACAGACATGTGATGTGATGTACAAGAGAGAAGGCTCCATAAGTACAGACATGTGATGTGGTGTACAAGAGAGAAGACTGCACTGGTACAGACATGTGATGTGATGTACAAGAGAGAAGACTGCACTGGTACAGAGATGTGATGTGTTGTACAAGAGAGAAGACTGCATAGGTACAGACATATGATGCGGTGTACAAGATAGAAGACTGCATAGGTACAGACATGTGATGTGGTGTACAAGATAGAAGACTGCATAGGTACAGACATATGATGCGGTGTACAAGAGATAAGACTGCACTGGTACAGACATGTGATGTGGTGTACAAGAGAGAAGACTGCACTGGTACAGACATGTGATGTGATGTACAAGAGAGAAGACTGCACTGGTACAGACATGTGATGTGGTATACAAGAGAGAAGACTGCACTGGTACAGACATGTGATGTGGTGTACAAGATAGAAGACTGCATAGGTACAGACATCTGATGTGGTGTACAAGAGAGAAGACTGCACTGGTACAGACATGTGATGTGATGTACAAGAGAGAAGACTGCACTGGTACAGAGATGTGATGTGGTGTACAAGAGAGAAGACTGCACTGGTACAGACATGTGATGTGATGTACAAGAGAGAAGACTGCACTGGTACAGACATGTGATGTGATGTACAAGAGAGAAAACTGCACTGGTACAGACATGTGATGTGGTGTACAAGAGAGAAGACTGCACTGGTACAGAGATGTGATGTGGTGTACAAGAAGAAGACTGCACTGGTACAGACATGTGATGTGATGTACAAGAGAGAAGACTGCACTGGTACAGACATGTGATGTGATGTTCAAGAGAGAAGACTGCACTGGTACAGACATGTGCATGGACAATGATTGCTGGGTGAAGAAATGCCAGGAAAATCCAGTGGAAGTAAGCCACAGTAGAGGATGACCAAGGAAGACTTGGGCAGAGGTGGTGATAGCTGACCTCAAATCACTAAGACCCCGAAATGGTTCCTCCGAAGGCTCTTTAGAGTAACATTACTTGATAGAGTGCGTAACTTGGAGATCAATGAGTCACTCGTGGTAGAGCCACTACTTCTCTGAATTGAGAGATCACAGCTCTGATACTATGGGTATGTGGTTAGAATTTCTCAAGGAGAATTGGTGGACAGATTTTACAGACAAAACCAACTGAATTTCCCACTTAGTTCGTTTACACTTTGCTGTTCGTGTATATTACTATTACACATCCATCAGATCATGCATGCTTCATTTCTTTCCAATCTTCACAGATCTTCTGCACACAGTACCCAGGTCTCACTACCATTTAACATTGCTATCATATACAAGCATTGTACAATCTGCCTTTCATTAACCTTGATGAAATGCAGTTTGGATTTGTGCCAGATAAAAGTACCACAGATGCCCTCTTCATCATGAGACAACTGCGGGAGAAGTACCAAGCTAAAAGTAAACCCCTATACTTAGCTTTTGTTGACTTGGAGAAAGCCTTTGACAGAGTGCGCCGCTCCATTATCTGGTGGGCTCTTAGAAAACTAGGAGTAGATGAATGGCTTGTGAAAGCTGCACAAGTCATGTATAGAGAAACAGTCAACAAGGCTAGAATTAACAATGTCTATAGTGAAGAATTTAGCGTATAGGTAGGTGTTCATCAGGGCTCCGTCCTTAGCCCTCTCCTGTTTATTATTGCCTCTCCAGAACATAACATTTGATACTTCTTATGCTTAGTTTCCCACTTAGTTCGTTTATGCTTCACTTTTCGCGCACGTTACTATTACACATATATATATATATATATATGACCACCTTGAAATTGAGTTTCATTTTTTTAATAAACAGATACATATTTGTCACTAATAATTTCTTTTATATTTGATATATACACAGACAAACCACACAGATATATATATATTGTTAATACAGCCATACACACTTAGACACCATTACAATGTATATATTTATATACATACATATGTGTATATAGACCATTTCACTAATATATACACCAATATACTCAAAACATTAATCACAACACATACACATCCCCCTTTTCTATTTTTTATTTTCTAATCTATCTACATGTATTCTCCTGACAAATACTAAGTCCCTTCCCGGTGAAGAATGCACCTCCCAACATAACCTATTGGTTAGCAACCTTATAGTTGGGGCTAGACAATCTCTTGGACAGAGGACAAACTTGAGGAGAAGAATATGGCAGTTGAAAGACCCCACAGCCAGTAACAAATTTAGAGGTATGTTACTTGATGCTTTTGACAGTAAGGAAGAGCAAATAGAGACAATATAGAGGAGCAATAGGAATTCCTGAAAAATATTCTACAGAAAGCAGCAAATGAAATCTGTAGCTTGATCAGACTTCTAGGAAGAAGGACGATAAAGTGAGATTATAAAGATGCTTGAATGAAAGAAAGTTGATGTTTGCTGTGTACAAGAGGGGAGGGTCAGCTAGATTCATTATGGGCAAAAAACGATGCTATGAACTTTTCAGGGTTTGTAATGACAACAGTTTGAATTATGTTGCCATAAATAGAGTGGATGATAGAATCATTAAAATTAAGCTAGTTCTAAATAGAACAACCATGGAAATTATATCTACTTACGCACCCCAATCTGGTCTACCAGACGTTATAAAAGACAGGTTCTATGTCCCTAATGCACACTACTTCTCAAATAAACGATATTTAAGAAAAGAGGCAACTGTTACACTTTCTTTTATAACTTAGTTATATTTTGTGAGAACATTAAAGGATATAACTTTATACAATTTTACTAAATGTTTATAAGACAGAATATGCTAATAGAAATGTTGAAAACGTAAATTTTTGTTCCAAGTTTTATCGTAAAATTTTACCTGTGATGCAAATATAAAAAAAAAACACTCTTTAATCGCTATTTAAGAAACTATACTGAACCGAAAACCAAACCAAACAGCGGCAATGTCCCTCCCCAAATATAACAATACATTTTTGAATTTTAAAAACTTTGAGAGGGGTAACTAATATGTTTTAAGGAGATCCCTCCCGTATTTAGTGGTTACACATTTTAAGGAGTTCTTTCCTAACCCTAATCGCTCTTACAATGTGGGCGTCACGTGACCTTGTAATACGTTTGAAATAGTTACCTCCCTTATTCGTTTTTTTTTTTTTCCGGTGAATTCCCTCCCCTGTTGATTGTCTTCCTGAGCCTACCAGATTATGGAATGGGGTACTATAGAAAGCTTTCTCTACATCAGGTGTGTGCAACATAATCCATTGGCGGGCCACTTTTGAACATTGGAACAACTATTAGGGCCAGTCACTGTCAAAGATATGTAATCTAATGAAAACCAGTGAATTGAGTCATCGCGGTTGTGCCCTTGGCAGTGGAGACTTCTGGTGTCCTTGGCCCTAGGGCTACCTCCCTATTCACCATCATAGGCGCTGAGCTGGCCAGCCAAAGGTGTGAGCCTCGCGGGATCGAATAGCTCTTCCAGCGCATCTCCCTTACCATCCTCGGGGAAACGCCTTCTCCATCCTGTTGCCTCGCAATCCTGAACACCTCCTGTTTCTGGTCCTCACGCTTCAAAACATGCATCAATATTTTATCCTCTGCTTCGCTCCTAAGTATTCGAGTGTCTTTACTTCTGGCCTGTCCCTTGTCTCATCTACCTTATTGTTCCACCACCAAGTCACAGATCTCATCTGTCACCTTCAGTAGATTATCTTTTACAAACTCCCAATGCCCTTCTATATTAAATGTCTCTAATAATATACATATAATATATATTATATGTATATTATACAATATATATATCATATATATATATATTTCTCTCTCTCTATATATATATATAGAAATAAACACACAAAGAAGTGTGTTTTGAATTACATGGGTTGCAATGTATATAATCTACAAACAAACGGAAAATACATAATAACCGGAAAAAATTAATAAAACAAATATATATATATATATGTAAAAGGTAAACAGAAATAACAACACAATCGGTACAGTATATGGAAGGTATATATTAGGTTAACGCTTGAAATAGCAGGAAGAAGGTCTTAACGTTTCGGACGCTAGTCCTTCATCAGAAGAAAGGATGAGGAATAAGATAGATTGAGGGAACTTAATGGGTTGGAATTTGAAAAAATGTCTTTAGATAAAAATAACAGGTCCATTCATGTTGACATCTCTTGCAAAACTGTTGGTGCTGGCATTTTGTGTATGATTTGTTTTTTAGAAAAGTGGATGATGGCGCGCATCTACCTATATATATATATATATATATATATATATATATATATATATATATATATATATATATTATATGGATATGTATCTCTGTATATAATATATATATATATATATATATTATATGGATATATATTATATGATGGCGCGCATCTACCTATATATATATATATATATATATATATATATATATATATATATATATATATATATATTATATGGATATGTATCTCTGTATATAATATATATATATATATATATATTATATGGATATATATTATATGTATAATATCTATATATATATATATATTATATGGATATATATTATATGTATAATATCTATATATATATATATCATCATCATCATCATTTTACGTCCGCTCTTCCCTGCTCGCAAGGGTGGGACGGATCTTATTCAGCACACAGCATCTCTCCACTTGTCACGGTCCTTCGTCATCTCCTCCGTGAGCTTCAGCGATCTGAGGTCTGCTCTCACCACCTCCACCCATGTTTTTCGTGGTCTACCTCTACCACTTCTTCCTTCAACTGGCATTTTTTGGCACTTCTTCACCCATCGGTCATCCTCCATGCGCATCACATGTCCATACCACCTCAGTCTCCTCTCCTGTACACTACATTCTATCCCTCTCAGACACAGTTTCTCTCCCAACAGTTCCATGCTCGGCTGTTCACGCACATTGACACTGCACATCCAATGGAGCATGCTTGCCTCATTTCTCTCCAGCCGTCGCATATCCTCTGCAGTTGCTGCCCATGTCTCACTACCATACAGCATCGCGCTCCTCTCACAGGCATCATATAACCGGCCTTTTGCACGCATGGAGAAACCCTTCTTCATCAGCAGAGGAAGCAGCTCCCTAAACTTCTTCCAACCCATCCTTATTCTAGATACTATGGCCTCAGAACACCCCCCTCCCATGCTAATCTGATCTCCTAGGTCCCGGAAGCTATCAACCACTTCTATAACACCCTCCTGCATTTGAAAAATGTGTCTATCAATGCGACTTCTACTGTCTAATTTTCCTGTACATCTACTGCAAACATATTTCTCCCTACCTGTTAGTTTGCCTGCTATCCCACTACATCTCTTGTGTACCCAGAATCTGCATTGTGTGCATTTTATAGAATTTTTGCCAGTTCCTTTTCTGCATATCGAACATGGCCATTTCCCTGACGGAATCAGAGTTTTGTCCTCTTTTCTACTCATCAACACTTTTGTCTTAGCTAGGTTCACTCTCAGTCCTCTTGCTTCCAACTTCTGTTTCCATAGCCAGAATGTATTCTCTAGCTCCTCTACTGATTCTGCTATAAGAACCAGATCATCAGCATAGAGAAGTTCCCATGGACAGCCAGTCTAAAACTGCTCTGTTATGGCTTGGAGGACTATAATGAACAAGAGCGGGCTGAGGACCGAACCTTGATGTACTCCTACTTGTATCTGGAATTTCTCACTAAACTCCATTCCTACCCTGACTTTACTGACAGTACCTCTGTACAAATTTGCACTGTCCTCACAAGCCATTCCTCAACACCTAGTTTCCTTAGGGACCACCAGATGACAGATAGAGGTACCCTATCAAAGGCCTTCTCTAGGTCAGCAAAGGCTAAGTATAGTGGCTTATTTTTCTCTAAGAACCTCTCTTGCAATTGTCTCACCAAGAAGAGGCCATCTGTTGTACTCTTCCCAGGCACAAAACCAAACTGCATCTCATCTAGTTTGACCCTTTCTCTAATTAGTTGTGCTAATATCCTTTCTGCCACTTTCATAACCTGATGCATCAGTTTTATACCCCTATAATTGCTCCTCTCCAGAGCATCCCCTTTATCTTTGTAGCAATTTATGAGAATACTGCTGCACCAGTCTTTGGGTATGACACCACCATATATAGCCTGATTGATGATGCGTCCAACCAGTTTAGTGCCTACGTCCCCTGATGCCTTCAGCATCTCAGCAACTATTCCCGACGGTCCAGCAGCCTTACCATTTTTCATTTCCTTAATCGCCTCTTGGACCCTATATTCGTCAATCTCAATAGCTGGTCCCTCTGTCGGATCTACTGAGGGTAATTTCTCTCTCTCCCATTCGTTCTCCACATTCATCAGTCTCTCATAATGACATTTCCATTCGTGACACTAAGTACACTGGCATCATTCTGGACACACTTATCTCCAACAACATCCTGATTTGCATTGACACACTGCCTTGCAATGTGGAACACCGCACGCCTCTGATCTTCCCGCCGCAGAACACTGGCAAACTTCCTACTCTCAGCCTCCCTGTGTGCTAAGTACACCTGACGTCTAGCTTCTCTCTTAGCGGTTGTATATTCTTCCCTTCTCCCACCCTTTTTCCAAGCCTTCCATGCTAGTCTTTTGTCTCTAATGGCCTTATCTACTGTGCTGTTCCACCACCAGGTCACTCTCTGAGCTCCAACCACAAGTTTCATCAGTCACCTGCAGTAAGTTGTCACGTAACAAATTCCAGTTATTATCTATGTCATACGTCTCTAAATCGTCTTCTTTTTCGTCATACACATCTTGAAGGGCTTTCCTAAATTTGTATTTTAGTGAAAGGTCTTTTAGCTTCCAGACCTTTCTACTCCACACCTTCCTGTATGTCTCATTCCATCTCTTGCTTACTGAGATATCACTAACGACTAACCTATGCTGTGGGGTATATTCTTCCCAAAAATATGCCTTGGTATATATATATATATATATATATATATATATATATATTATATGTATAATATCTATATATATATATTATATGGATATATATTATATGTATATCTATTTTTTTTTTACGTCCATTCTTCCACGCTAGCATAGATTAGGCGGATTGTCCTGTTGTGGGCAGTGTTCAGTCAGCTGACCTTGTCTTGCTCATACAGGAACTGATTCTGGCTTGATTTCTACAGCTGGATGCCCTTCCTAACACCAACCTCATTTACAGTGAGTGCTGGGCACTTTTTTTCCCGTGGCACCTCCACGACCACTTTGCAGTGGAATGATAGGGACCCCAGTCCCTATCATCTCATTTCTACAGCTGAGTAAACTGGAGCAATGTGAAATAAAGTGTCTTGCTCAAGGAAACAACACATCACCCAGTCCAAGAATTGAATTCACTACCTTTTGATTGCAAGCCCAATGCTCTAACCACTAAGCCATGTGCCTTCATATCTATCTATATATATATATATCATCATCATCATTGTTTAACGTCCATATTCCACGCTTGCATGGGTTTGGACAGGAGTTTTCCCACTTGAGGCAAGACTGGTTGTCTTACTCGCAGAGGACTGTCTGGTGGGTTATCTACGGCTGGATGCCCTTCCTAACACCAACCACGTTTACAGTGTGGACTGGGAGGTTTTTACTGTGTTACCTACACGGCCACATTACAGCGTGGACTGTGTTTTTTTTGTCGTGACACCTACACGACCTCATTTGTTTCGGACTGGATGTTGTGGGACCAACATAACTTTACATTGAAAGGGGTGGTGTAGATGGGGGTGTATTTTTGTTAGAGGTGCCTACTGACTGTCGGTTTCACTTTGCACTTAGGTAAGGCGGGTCTTCTCTATTACTGTATAACGCCAAAGATCTCGGTCCAGTGACATTGTCTTGGAGAGGTGTAAGTGTGTGAGGTCGGAATTTATCAAGTCGTCCCAGGTTTTTCTGGGTCTGCCTCCCATCTATTTTTATCGCCCTGCACTTTTTTATACAGCTGTCGTCTTTCATGCGCATCACATGACCATACCAACGTAGTCTTCTCTCGAGTAAACAACATCTGATTCCTCTTATTCCTAATTTCTCCCTTAGTTCGTTTATGCTTTGCCGTTCACGTATATTACTATTACACATCCAGCGGAGCATGCAAGCTTCGTTTCTCTCCAGTCTGCATATATCCTCTGCACACAATGCCCAAGTCTCACTGCCATGTAACATTGGTGTTCGTATGCAGGCATCATACATATATATATATATATATATATATACATAATAAGGTATGTATCCCTGGTCGAGATAACATTTTGGTCGTTTTAACTGCTGCTATTTCTAGTGGCAGTAGATTGACCTTTCTGCCTCTGCCTTCTATCTTTACACACGGCACTAGACAGAATTGCTTCTTCATCATACACTCTCATTTCGGGAACAATTTTGAATGGCACCAGTTCGTGATTTGAACTCGGGAATTTTATATTCTCCGAGCGAAAAGAACCCTCTGACGAAAGTCTTCCTTTTCAATGGATTTCCGTATGGATTATCCATTTATTTTGAGACTTGAAACCATACGGTAAGGGTAATTACAGCAGGTACAGTGAACTTTTTAAAATTTATTTTAAAACTTTTTCTTATTTGCTAAACCTTGATTATATACATATATACATGTAGGAGGTGTATAAATACCCACTTAAAAGAACAAACACTGCTCTCTCAGAACTCATCTGGTCCTTAAAAGACAAAAACTTTAATTACAAAATTTCTTGGAGAAAAATTTGCAACGCTTCTCCTTATTTCAATGCTTCCCTATCCAGAACTTGTAATTTATGCCTAGTGGAAAATTTTACCATTATCTCTAATTTTAATTCTATAATAAATAGACTCACAGATTTATTTTTGCTTTGCATCCATAAATCGCTTAGGTCATTTCACGAAGTATACAGCTAATATCTTAACCCATAATTAAGATTAAAATCTTTTTCTCACATATATATTTTTTTTTTTACACATATACCCCTTTTTCTACCATATTTCAGTGCATTCTACAAAGTTCATTCATACTATAACGTTTTTGGTCCCCTAATTGTTTAATTTTTAATTTCTTTTAATAATAAATTTTTGTAATTTTTTAATTCACTATAGCAAATTCCTTTATCTTCTTGAGGATACACATTTTTCTTTTAAATAGTTCATCTTTATATCATTTTTTCTCAACATTACTTTTTAAGTAGCTATATTTCCCAATTTTTTACTTCTAATCTATTAATTAGGGGAATTTTGTAAACAAATTTTTGACGTAATATTTTTCCTTCCTCGTATTTTTTCGTTTTTCTCTTTCCAATGCTTGTATTAACTTAAATAATTACTTTTTTCTATTACAATCTATTGAAACAAACTAGGACCCTATATCGTCTTCTAAGCTTATAAATCACTTAATTTTATTTTCATTCACCTTATTTTATCTTAATACTTTTTTGTACATCTTAATAAATCCTTCACTATTTAAACCCTAAATAGTATACTTAATTTCTATATCTGTAATCATAAGCATCATCATCCATAAACCTCATTAACTTTTAATTTTAAAATTTTATTAATTTATTTATAAATGTCCAACCGTTTTTACAGTTATTTCTCTGTGGAGAACGTTTCTCAGTTTAAATGTTTATCTCTCTCTTTCTCTCCCCCTTCTTATACTCTTCCTCCATTATCCTTTCCTTCTTCCTCTTCCTTACTTTTCTCCCCTTCATTTCCTTTTTTCCAATCTATATCCTTTTAAATTTATTTATCATATGTTGTTTAGACACTACCTTGCTCACAAGTGTTTTTTTAAGCTTCATGTCATGTCTCCCTATTTTATCTGATGAGAACGCAAATATCGTCCCAGGATGATATTTGTTTTTGAAATGCGCATAATAAAATACATGGAACTTTCTTAACCATCTTTTAATTTCTTCTTATATATATATTATATGGATATATATTATATGTATAATATCTATCTATATATATACACAGTGAGTTAGAAACTCAGAGTAGTCTCTTACAATTAAATAGCTCTAAGAAAAAAGTTTTCGGAGCCGTACAATATAATTGAATAAACAAGAGAGATGAACACTAATATAAACATACATGTGTTCGAATAGTAAAGACCAAGTTTGCTAGGGTGAAAAAATACTAATTACAGCAATATGGTTTGTCAGAATTAGTTTTAAATATTAAATTAAGAAAAATAACAGATCTATATTGGGCAAATCGCCTGGTAACAACTAGACAGTATTGGAGACTGTTTCGCAACATCTTATTAAGTGAAGTTCACACTCTTCTCTGCTCATCAGTAGTTGTTGAGAAATTAGTGATCCTTCTAAAAATATTAGAGATTGAATTGTTTGCGATAGGAACTATCGCACGTGTTTTCAGAACCCAGCTCGTCTCGAAATTCCCTGCCGCTAAAAATAGCAGCCTGGCTGACAGGACGTTAAAATTAGCTCTACATGATGGAGCCGACAAATATATAGTGAGTTAGAAACTTAGAGCTATTTAATTGTAAGAGACTACTCTGAGTTTCTAACTCACTATATATTTGTCGGCTACATCATGTAGAGCTAATTTTAACGTCCTGTCAGCCAGGCTGCTATTTTTAGTGGCAGGGAATTTCGAGACAAGCTGGGTTCTGAAAACACGTGCGATAGTTCCTATCGCAAACAATTCAATCTCTAATATTTTTAGAAGTGGAAGGAGCACTAATTTCTCAACAACTACCGATGAGCAGAGAAGAGTGTGAACTTCACTTAATAAGATGTTGCGAAACAGTCTCCAATACCGTCTAGTTGTTACCAGGCGATTTGCCCAATATAGGTCTGTTATTTTTCTTAATTTAATATTTAAAATTAATTCTGACAAACCATATTGCTCTAGTTAGTATTTTTTCACCCTAGCAAACTTGGTCTTTACGATTCGACCACATGTATGTTTATATTAGTGTTCATCTCTCTTGTTTATTCAATTCATCATTTCATTTTACGTCCGCTTTTCCCTGCTTGCAAAGGTGGGATGAGAACTGATTCTGGCTTGATTTCTACAGCTGGATGCCCTTCCTAACACCAACCTCATTTACAGTGAGTGCTGGGTGCTTTTTTGCCGTGGCACCTCCACGACCACTTTGCAGTGGAATGATATGGATCCCAGTCCCTATCATCTCATTTCTACAGCTGAGTAAACTGGAGCAATGTGAAATAAAGTGTCTTGCTCAAGAAAACAACACATCACCCAGTCTGAGAATTGAACTCACAACCTTTCGATTGCAAGGCCAATGCTCTAACCACTAAGCCATGTGCCTCTCTCTAACCACTAAGCCATGTGCCTCAATTATATATATATATATATATATATATATTATATGGATATATATTATATGTATAATATCTATATATATATATATATATAGATATTTCGTTTTTGAATTTGTTTAGCAAGATTCTTTATCTGAAAACGTGTGTTGAAACCGATATTGTTATACTTTGGGAGGGTCATGTTGCCAATAAGAAACACACGCACCAGTTGCTTTCACTCCAATTTATTATAAGTTAAATTAAATTATAAATTTTTAAGAAATTTATAACTTTCGGTTGGTTGGTTGGTTCCACAACCGGATGGTTGTTTATATATTGTCAAAGTTCTTTCGTCACACATTCTGTGACCTCATCAGTGACTGGGGATTCTTTTCTTTGTTTTGTGCCTTTCCTTTGTTCTGTCCTACGCCATCTTGTTTTTATGTGTGTTGTGTGCTTAGTTTGCGCATGTGTTACATCCGGGTGTCTGTGTGTGTTTTTATTTGTTTATTTACATGTTACTAGTTAGTTGTTTGTTCTATGTGTGTGTGTTTTCATTTTGTCCTTAATTGTAAGTTGTGATGTTGCTATTCCATTCATGTTTTCTATTTAATTTTGGTTGGAGTTCATTTATGTTTATTGCCTCTGTGATTTGTCTAAACATTGCGTCTTTTCTGTGTGTAGATTTTATTTTTATTTCTATGTTCTCTAATTTGCCCTTATGTTCTATTTTAGCATGTTGGTGGAGTACTGATGAGTCTTTTTATTTTGAAGCTCTCGCCAGTGTTCATTTAATCGTTTAAATGATTTAAACGATTAAATGAACACTGGCGAGAACTCCAAGATAGAAAAGACTCATCAGTACTCCACCAACATGCTAACATAGAACATCTATAGCCTTGTTGATTCTAAGTTGTTTCCACAACAGGAATGTTTTCTCAAACTCCTCCACAGTTTCAACTGTAAGGACCAGGTCTTAAACTCCTCTGGAATGGAGAACTATAATAAACAGAAGTAGACTGATGAACACCTGCTTCAACATTGAATTCCTCACTAAACTAATTACCTCACCCTACTGATATCCCCCCCCCCTGCACCTCACCCTACTGATATCTCCCCTACACCTTGCCCTACTGACATCTCCCCTACACCTCACCCTACTGATATCTCCCCTACACCTCACTCTACTGACATCTCCCCTACACCCCACCCTACTATCTCCCCTACACCTCACCCTACTGAAATCTCCCCTACAATTGCACTGCTCTCATCTAGATTCTTTAAGGATCACCAGATAACAGACCGTGGTACTCCATCAAAGGTATTCTCCATGTTGGGAGAGGGCATTATGGTCCTGGCACAAAACCAAACTACATTTCATCTAATTTAACTCTTTACCTAATTAATTGTGCTAACTCTGACACTTTCATAACTTGATCCCTCAGTTTTATGCTCCTGTAGTTGCTCCATTCTGGTACATCACCTTGTAACAGTTAATGATTATACAAACAGCTATTCCAGTCATCAGGTATTACCTGATTGATTATGCAGGTCTACTCTCTGGCTCTCCTGCTTGTTGGTTTTGCCAGTAAAATCTGTCCAGCAATTCTTTCCTGAGACATTCTAACCACATGTCCATAATATCGGAGCTGTGATCTCTCAATTTGGAGAAGTAGCGGCTCTACCTGGAGTGACTCTCTCATCTCCGAGTTACTCACTATATCGAGTAACGTTACTCCAAAGAACCTTCGAAGGAACTCTACTTCAGCTGCCCAATGACCCTCTCAGGAATAAGTGGGCAAACTCAGCTCCTCCTTGATGAGAGGATTTCATCATCTCAGTAACCATCATCATCATCGTTTAACGTCCATCTTCCACGTTAGCCTGGCTACGACTATCTTTCAGATTAAAAGAAAACAAAACTTTAAAAAATTTATCTCAATAAATTTCAATTTTGATGCTATTGTCATGGCAACAATTTATTTCTGAAATATTGCATTAACTGATGGAGCAGTTCTCGGTTGTTTCCTTCTGTCAATGCAAATTCCAGCTGAATGTAGCTAACTTTTCTTTTCACAAACATCGTACATTGAAACAAATGTTCTTTAGGTTCAGACGTTTGTCTTTCCTTTAACAAACTACAAGAAACATCTTCAATGCAACCTTCTCTAGTCTGTTGTGTACCTGTATCGTTAGTGTCACATTGCTGTGTACCTGTATCTTTAGTGTCACATTGCTGTGTACCTGTATCGTTAGTGTCACATTGCTGTGTACCTGTATCTTTAGTGTCACATTGCTGTGTACCTGTATCGTTAGTGTCACATTGCTGTTCCTCTTGATGCAGTTCTGAGCTTTCCTCATTCACACCTTCCACACAAGACTCACTTGCTGCGAGCTCCTCTCTTTTACTTTTTTTCAACCGAGATTCTCTGACTGTCCTCTTTTCTTCTTCTTCTTCTGAGGTGGCATCATCTTTTTCTTCATAATTTTCTAACTCTCTCTTTCTTTTATTGGGAGGCATCGGTGCTGTCTCTGTCTCAAATGAACAAGATGAAGACACACGAGGAGTTTCATCTTGACCAATGCCCTCTACTCCTGCACTCGGCTGTTTGGGTAAAGGTTTTTCACCATTCCCACATGACTCGTTGATATGAGACTGTCCGCCATCAACTGAAGTGTTTGGCTGGTCAACTTTAGAAGGGGAACTGTTAGAATTGCTGCGATTGGCAGCAGAAGCCTGTTGTTCTCGTAGCTGTTGCCGGCGCTGGCGTCTTTGGTGAGACCAAGTGTTCTCAGTGGCCAAAAGGGCCATTATTAAAATCCAGTTGTTACTTTTAGTTTCAACATAGTTTATCTGGCAGAATGAGAGAGAAAAAGGAAAAATCTGTTATATTAAAATGCTAATAAAAGTTTACGTGTGGTGTAAATTGTTTGTCATGTTGTGGAAAGGGGGTGGTAAGTGTGTATGAGAGGGGGGGGGGGGCAGAAAAAGAGAGAGGGAGGAGGGAAAGAAAGAGAGAGGGAGCAGTGGTGGAGGTGGTAGCAACAGCAAAGACTGAAATCTAAAGATTTTTTTAATTTCAGGACTTTATGGAAAGGGGAGGATAAGAGTGTAAGAGAGGGTGAGAGTGTATGTATATATATATATATATATATATATATATATATATAGTTATGTACATAACTAAAAAGCTCTGTAGCCTACATTGAGCACTCTCTTTTCCTTTACCTTTCCTACGGAAATACTCATTTATATATATATATATATATAAATGCAAGCATGGAAAAACGGACGTAAAATGATGATGATGATATATATATATATCATCATCACCGTTTTACGTCCGTTCTTCCACACTAGCATGGGTTAGACGGGTTGTCCTGTTGTGGGCAGTGTCTGGTCGGCTGACCATGCCTTGCTCATACAGGAACTGATCTGGCTTGATTTCTACAGCTGGATGCCCTTCCTAACACCAACCTCATTTACAGTGAGTGCTGGGTGCTTTTTCGTGGCGCCTACACGTCCACTTTACAGTGTGGGCTGGGTGCTTTTTTGCCGTGGCGCCTCCACGACCACCTTGCGGTGGGGGGAGTGGGGGCATATTGTTTATATGCTTCAGCATGTACCCATGGGAGGTCGGGTACCCTGTATTACTGCGTGACGCCAGAAGTCACGGTCGTGTGTCATTGACTTTGAGAGGTGTAGTTGGGTAAGGTCGGCTTTTATCACCTCATCCCAAGTCATCTTGGGATGAGGTGATATTGAGATGTCAATATATATATATATATTGACATCTCAATAATCAAGAGACAAAATGAGACATACAGGAAGGTGTGAAAAAGGAAGGTCTAGAAACTAAAAGACCTTTCACTAAAATATAAATTTAGGAAAGCCCTTCAAGATGTGGATGATGAAAAAGAAGACGATTTAGAGTGTGTGACATAGATGATAACTGGAATTTCTAACGTGACAACTTACTGCAGGCTACTGATGAAACTTGTGGCTGGAGCAGAGCTCCGACCAGACAGAGAGTGACCTGGTGGTGGAACAGCACAGTAGATAAGGCCATTAGAGACAAAAGACTAGCATGGAAGGCTTGGAAAAATGGTGGAAGTAGAGAAGGATATACAGTCGCTAAGAGAGAAGCTAGACGTCAGGTGTACTTAGCACGCGGGCAGGCTGAGAGTAGGAGGTTTGCCAATGTTCTGCGACGGGAAGATCAGAGACGTGCAGTGTGTCAGTGTACATGAAGATGTTGTTGGAGATAAGTGTGTCCGGAATGATGCTGGTGTACTTAGTGTCACTGATGCTCAGAAAAAGGAGGCCTGGAAATGTCATTATGAGAGACTGATGAATGTGGAGAACGAATGGGAGAGAGAGAAACTATCCCCAGTAGACCCGACAGAGGGACCAGCTATTGAGATTGGCAACTATATTATCAAAGAGGCAATTAAGGAAATGAAAAGTGGTAAGGCCGCTGGACCATTGGGGACAGTTGCTGAGATGCTGAAGGCTTCAGGAGAAGTAGGCGCCTAAACTAGTTGCACGCATAGTCAATCAGGCTATATATGATGGAGTCATACCCAAAGATTGGTGCAGCAGTATTCTCATAAATTGCTACAAAGGTAAAGGGGATGATCTGGAGAGGTGCAATTATAGGGACATAAAACTGATGGATCAGGCAGAAAGAATATTAGCGCAACTAATTAGAGAAAGGGTCAAATTAGATGAGATGCATTTTGGTTTTGTGCCTGGGAAAAGTACAACAGATGCCCTCTTCTTAGTGAGACAACTACAAGAGAAGTTCTTAGAGAAGAATAAGCCACTATACTTAGCTTTTGTTGACCTAGAGAAGGCCTTTGATAGGGTACCCCGATCTGTCATCTGGTGGTCCCTAAGGAAACTAGGCGTTGAGGAATGGCTTGTGAGGACAGTGCAAGCTATGTACAGGCGTGCTGTCAGTAAAGTGAGAGTAGGAATGGAGTTTAGGGAAGAATTCCAGATACAAGTAGGAGTACATCAGGGTTTGGTCCTCAGCCCACTCGTGTTCATTATAGTCCTCCAAGCCATAACAAAGGAGTTTAAGACTGGCTGCCCTTGGGAACTTCTCTATGCTGACGATCTGGTTCTTATAGCAGACTCAGTAGAGGAGCTAGAGAAATTCTGGCTATGGAAACAGCAGTTGGAATCAAGAGGACTGAGAGTGAACATAGCTAAGACAAAAGTGTTGATAAGTAGAAGAGAGGACAATACTCCGATTCCATCAGGGAAATGGCCATGTTCAATATTTTGTTAAGGAGTTGGCATAAATTCCATAAAATGTACACAATGCAGATCTTTGGTACACAAGAGATGTAGTGGGATAGCAGGCAAACTAACAGGTAAGGAAAAATACATATGCAGTAGATGTACAGGGAAAGTTTGCAGTAGTAATCGCAGTGATAGACACATTTTTCAAATGCAGGTAGGATCTATAGAGGTGGTGATAGCTTCCGATACCTAAGCGATCAGATTAGCAAGGGAGGGGTTCCGAGGCCATAATATCTAGAATAAGGACGGGTTGGAAGAAGTTTATGGAGCTGCTGACAAAGAAGGGTTTCTCCCTACGAATGAAAGGCCGGTTATATGATGCCTGTGTGAGATGCGCGATGCTACATGGTAGTGAGACATGGGCAGCTACTGTAGAGGATATGCGATGGCTGGAGAGAAATGAAGCAAACATGTTCTGTTGGATGTGCAATGTCAATGTGTGTGAACAATCAGGTATAGATGAATTGAGAGAGAAACTGTGTATAAGAGGGATAAGTTGTAGTGTGCAGGCGAGAAGACTGAGATGGTATGGATATGTGATGCGCAAGGAGGATAACTGCTGGGTAAAGAGGTGCCAAGAAATCCCAGTAGAAGGAGGACACAGTAGAAGAAGACCACAAAAAACATGGGCGGAGGTGGTGAGAACAGACCTCAGATCGCTGGAGATCACAGAGGAGATGACAAAGGACTGTGATGAATGGAGAAATGCTGTGCTTAATAGGACCCGTCCCACCCTTGCAAACAAGGAGAAGCGGACGTAAAATGATGATGATAATATATATATATAATATGTGATTATATAGTAGTACTTCACTATTTTCTTTGATAAGATGAGAGAAGCTCAATGTTCATTACTGTCCTCAGTTTCTCAGGAGTACAAACTGGATGATGAAGTTATCAACAGTTAAAATATCCTGAAGTTAAGGACGGTTCAGGCAGCAGAGCATTTAAAATTATAAAAAGAAGAAATATCATATCCTTGACCTTTTTATAATTTTAAATATATATTTTGTTTCATCTGATGAATGAAACATGTTTCTGTTAGAATCGTCTAACTTCGTGAAACCTTAGGTAATGGAATTATATTGTGTTGTTTATCATGTAATTAAATATATATATATCATTGTCGTTTAATGTCTATCTTCCACCCTAGCATGGGTTAGACGGGTTTGTCCAATTTAGAGGCAATTTGGGTCGGGTGACCATGTCTCGCTCATATAGGAGAGTTTCTGGTTGGTTTTCTACGGCTGGATGCTCTTCCTAACACCAACCACATTGACAGTGTGTACTGGGTACTTTTTGTCATGACACCTACACAACCACTTTAAACACAAAAGAGTCAATATGTTGTCAAACTAACACATTTCAACTGATGGAGATTCATCCCGAGGATATGAGGCTATAAAATCAGGAATCTTAGAATTTTCTTAAGAAGAAAGAGTTTTTATGTAAGGTTCCATAATGATTTCATACTTCAATCATCAAAATTAATCTCAACGTTATAATTATATACATACAATCAGAATATTTATCTGACATATACATTAGTATCTTCAGAGTTTTATTAACATAGAATATCTACTTATAAACACCTAATTACATCCTAACTACTTTTAGGTTGAATTCTAACATAAGAACATGTTCTGAGGCATCTCACCCACTATAGAAACAGCCATGTATTTTAGTACTGGGCTCCCCTTAAGTAATACCTTTAGTAAACTTATTATTTTCATTACACCCGAACTAAATTAAGGTAGAATTTAAACACAAGCTTAATATTAAACATATACTTAATATTCTGATGTATCAATATAGAATTTGCCCAGCATTTCTGATAGTAAATATATTTTTGATAGTAAATATATTTTAGATAGTATATATATTTTAGATAGTATATATATATATACTCAATGTTCTGATGTATCACTATAGAATTTGCCCAGCATTTCTGATAGTAAATATATTTTTGATAGTAAATATATTTTAGATAGTATATATATATATACTCAATGTTCTGATGTATCACTATAGAATTTGCCCAGCATTTCTGATAGTAAATATATTTTTGATAGTAAATATATTTTAAATAGTATATATATATATATACTCAATGTTCTGATGTATCACTATAGAATTTGCCCAGCATTTCTGATAGTAAATATATTCTAGACAGTAAATATCTAAATTATAATAAAGGAAGGTCTGCAGGACTGCGTACAGTTTATTTTTTTTATCCCGTTAGTAAAATAAGTGGGATTACTTTGAATAAAAAGAATAAATATTACATAATTTATCTACTAAATTTCGTAAACAAAAATAATTTCGTAAAAATAAATAATTTAAAATTGACTTCTTTTCAAAGTTGCACTTCCGGTATATCGTTGCCACCACCACCACTTCGACTACCATATATATAGAAAGAGAGAGTGTATGATGTCAAAACTTCCGGTGGCGATCACTTAAATAAACATACTAATTTTCTCCTAATACAGTTTATATATAACATCGTCTTTTTTTAATGTATCATGGATTACGTTACTGATTACATAAGACAGTGTAACACAGTCTTCGTTCAATTTCTGTGTATATTGTCAATTACGATTTTATTTGATGTATCATATCTACATGTATATATACTTGCGTATAATATCAATATACATACTACACATGCTATCAGAAAACCACCCGAAGGGTGATTTTTCTGCTAGTATACTTAATGTTCTGATGTATCTCCCTCACTATAGAATTTGCCCTATATTTTAGATAGTAATGGCTTCTTATAACAATCGTAATATTGTTATATTTTGCATTCATATATTGACTTATTCAATAGATTCGACTGGGACATTTCTCTTAGATTACCTCCCTTTAACTTCACTTCTATTTAACTGTTTTTAATTAATACATAATTTATAACTGTATATTGTATATTTGAACATGATACATATATGGTCCACTTGTGATAGGTGTTGGAATAAAAGCGATGGTTCTTACTCTTACTTTTAGATTTAACTGTGTTTCATAAATTGTTCTCAACTAATGTATATGTCAGATAAAAACCTGACTATATGTATATAATTATAACTTAATATATCTTCGTTTACCTCTCAATAATAGAACTATACATAATTATCTGAGTAAAATTTATACTTTCTAATTTATCCACATAAAATAATCCTAACAAATTTACCTCTATAATTACTTATATATTGGTAAGCTATGGGGTGGCCAGCATGTGGGCTCCCATTTGCTCATAATACAGAGAGATGGGAAGGGCAAAAGAGATGAAAGCGATGACAGTGGGAGTTTGGTTCTTCAGTGTTTGGACACATTTGCCAAACTGTAGGCTTTATGAAACAATTGTTACATAAATCTTATTTCATGATTAATAATATAAGTCTTTTAATAACCTGTATAATAAATACACTTTTTAAATCAAATATATTTATACAACAGTAACTTTTTATAAATTTAAACAATTTTTTTTCTATACATAAAAACCTAAATATTACAATTTACGGCATTTTAGTGGATGTGAACCTTATAATCAAAAGATAACACAGTTTCTCTCATAAATTAATAATAACTTATGAATGATTACTCAGTGTAATATTTTTACTCAGCAAAGTATACAATTTATGTATTTTTTACGTAGTTAAAATATTTTTAAATTACAGTAAGTTATATATAGTATATACTTAAATATATAGTATATATACTTAAGTATATACAGTAAGTATATATAGTATATACTTAAGTATATACAGTATATACTTAAGTATATACAGTAAGTATATATATAAGTTATATATCACTTACTGAACAAATTAACCGTCTTCTAATCAGCGGTTAATAAATAAATAAACATCACTGTGCTATACATGTAACATAAATATTTAGGTACGGCACTTATTTCTATTATCTTTGAAATGCAAAACCTCTATAATATTATATATATTATATTCTAAGTTTGGCAATTATTTTTCTAAAACATTTTTTCTAAATTTCATATTTGAAAAACTGCACCTCATAATGTAATGGAAACACCATTCTCCTACACTGACCACAGTATATACCTCACCTAACCCACCATTCTCCTACACTGACCACAGTATATACCTCACCTAACCCACCATTCTCCTACACTGACCACAGTATATACCTCACCTAACTCACCATTCTCCTACACTGACCACAGTATATACCTCACCTAACCCACCATTCTCCTACACTGACCACAGTATATACCTCACCTAACTCACCATTCTCCTACACTGACCACAGTATATAGCTCACCTAACCCACCATTCTCCTACACTGACCACAGTATATACCTCACCTAACTCACCATTCTCCTACACTGACCACAGTATATACCTCACCTAACCCACCATTCTCCTACACTGACCACAGTATATACCTCACCTAACCCACCATTCTCCTACACTGACCACAGTATATACCTCACCTAACCCACCATTCTCCTACACTGACCACAGTATATACCTCACCTAACCCACCGTTCTCCTACACTGACCACAGTATATACCTCACCTAACTCACCGTTCTCCTACACTGACCACAGTATATACCTCACCTAACCCACCATTCTCCTACACTGACCACAGTATATACCTCACCTAACCCACCATTCTCCTACACTGACCACAGTATATACCTCACCTAACCCACCATTCTCCTACACTGACCACAGTATATACCTCACCTAACCCACCATTCTCCTACACTGACCACAGTATATACCTCACCTAACCCACCATTCTCCTACACTGACCACAGTATATACCTCACCTAACTCACCATTCTCCTACACTGACCACAGTATATACCTCACCTAACCCACCGTTCTCCTACACTGACCACAGTATATACCTCACCTAACCCACCGTTCTCCTACACTGACCACAGTATATACCTCACCTAACCCACCATTCTCCTACACTGACCACAGTATATACCTCACCTAACTCACCATTCTCCTACACTGACCACAGTATATACCTCACCTAACTCACCATTCTCCTACACTGACCACAGTATATACCTCACCTAACTCACCATTCTCCTACATTGACCACAGTATATACCTCACCTAACCCACCATTCTCCTACACTGACCACAGTATATACCTCACCTAACTCACCGTTCTCCTACACTGACCACAGTATATACCTCACCTAACTCACCATTCTCCTACACTGACCACAGTATATACCTCACCTAACTCACCATTCTCCTACACTGACCACAGTATATACCTCACCTAACTCACCGTTCTCCTACACTGACCACAGTATATACCTCACCTAACTCACCATTCTCCTACACTGACCACAGTATATACCTCACCTAACCCACCGTTCTCCTACACTGACCACAGTATATACCTCACCTAACCCACCATTCTCCTACACTGACCACAGTATATACCTCACCTAACCCACCATTCTCCTACACTGACCACAGTATATACCTCACCTAACTCACCATTCTCCTACACTGACCACAGTATATACCTCACCTAACTCACCATTCTCCTACACTGACCACAGTATATACCTCACCTAACCCACCATTCTCCTACACTGACCACAGTATATACCTCACCTAACTCACCGTTCTCCTACACTGACCACAGTATATACCTCACCTAACTCACCATTCTCCTACACTAACCACAGTATATACCTCACCTAACTCACCATTCTCCTACACTAACCACAGTATATACCTCACCTAACTCACCATTCTCCTACACTAACCACAGTATATACCTCACCTAACCCACCATTCTCCTACACTGACCACAGTATATACCTCACCTAACTCACCATTCTCCTACACTGACCACAGTATATACCTCACCTAACCCACCATTCTCCTACACTGACCACAGTATATACCTCACCTAACCCACCATTCTCCTACACTGACCACAGTATATACCTCACCTAACTCACCATTCTCCTACACTGACCACAGTATATACCTCACCTAACTCACCGTTCTCCTACACTGACCACAGTATATACCTCACCTAACTCACCATTCTCCTACACTAACCACAGTATATACCTCACCTAACTCACCATTCTCCTACACTAACCACAGTATATACCTCACCTAACTCACCATTCTCCTACACTAACCACAGTATATACCTCACCTAACCCACCATTCTCCTACACTGACCACAGTATATACCTCACCTAACCCACCATTCTCCTACACTAACCACAGTATATACCTCACCTAACTCACCATTCTCCTACACTAACCACAGTATATACCTCACCTAACTCACCATTCTCCTACACTAACCACAGTATATACCTCACCTAACCCACCATTCTCCTACACTAACCACAGTATATACCTCACCTAACCCACCATTCTCCTACACTGACCACAGTATATACCTCACCTAACTCACCATTCTCCTACACTGACCACAGTATATACCTCACCTAACTCACCATTCTCCTACACTGACCACAGTATATACCTCACCTAACCCACCATTCTCCTACACTGACCACAGTATATACCTCACCTAACTCACCGTTCTCCTACACTGACCACAGTATATACCTCACCTAACTCACCATTCTCCTACACTAACCACAGTATATACCTCACCTAACTCACCATTCTCCTACACTAACCACAGTATATACCTCACCTAACCCACCATTCTCCTACACTGACCACAGTATATACCTCACCTAACCCACCATTCTCCTACACTGACCACAGTATATACCTCACCTAACCCACCATTCTCCTACACTGACCACAGTATATACCTCACCTAACTCACCGTTCTCCTACACTGACCACAGTATATACCTCACCTAACTCACCGTTCTCCTACACTGACCACAGTATATACCTCACCTAACTCACCATTCTCCTACACTGACCACAGTATATACCTCACCTAACTCACCATTCTCCTACACTGACCACAGTATATACCTCACCTAACCCACCATTCTCCTACACTGACCACAGTATATACCTCACCTAACCCACCATTCTCCTACACTGACCACAGTATATACCTCACCTAACTCACCATTCTCCTACACTGACCACAGTATATACCTCACCTAACTCACCATTCTCCTACACTGACCACAGTATATACCTCACCTAACTCACCGTTCTCCTACACTGACCACAGTATATACCTCACCTAACTCACCATTCTCCTACACTGACCACAGTATATACCTCACCTAACTCACCATTCTCCTACACTGACCACAGTATATACCTCACCTAACCCACCATTCTCCTACACTGACCACAGTATATACCTCACCTAACTCACCATTCTCCTACACTGACCACAGTATATACCTCACCTAACCCACCATTCTCCTACACTGACCACAGTATATACCTCACCTAACCCACCATTCTCCTACACTGACCACAGTATATACCTCACCTAACCCACCATTCTCCTACACTGACCACAGTATATACCTCACCTAACCCACCATTCTCTTACACTGACCAAAGTATATAGCTCAGCTAATCCCACAATTCTCCTACATTGACCACAGTATATAGCTCACCTAACCCACCATTCTCCTACACTGACCACAGTATATAGCTCACCTAACCCACCATTCTCCTACACTGACCACAGTATATACCTCACCTAACTCACCATTCTCCTACACTGACCACAGTATATACCTCACCTAACCCACCATTCTCCTACATTGACCACAGTATATACCTCACCTAACTCACCATTCTCCTACACTGACCACAGTATATACCTCACCTAACCCACCATTCTCCTACACTGACCACAGTATATACCTCACCTAACTCACCATTCTCCTACATTGACCTCAGTATATACCTCACCTAACTCACCATTCTCCTACACTGACCACAGTATATACCTCACCTAACCCACCATTCTCCTATACTGACCATAGTATAACAAATACCTATACATTATACCTTTGATGGTACTCGTCACTTTCTAAACTGAGTATATTTTTAGTGTAATATACTCCTCTTTTGGTGATGTAAACCTGGTTACTTTAGTATTTCTGTAAATTAATTTGTAACTATTTCTGCATATATATATATATATAGGAGTAGGCAAACCCAGAAAAACCTGGGACGACCTCACACACTTACACCTCTCCAAGACAATGTCACTGGACCGAGATCTTTGGCGCTACACAGTAATACAGAAGACCCGCCTTACCTAAGTACAAAGTGAAACCTACTACAGTCAGTAGGCACCTCTAACAAAAATACACACCCGTCCCACTACCCCCACCCCATCCACACCACCCCTTTCAATGTAAAGTTATGTTGGTACCACAACATCCAGTCCGAAACAAATGAGGTCGTGTAGGTGTCACGACAAAAAAACACACAGTCCATGCTGTAATGTGGCCGTGTAGGTAACACGGTAAAAACCTCCCAGTCCACACTGTAAACGTGGTTGGTGTTAGGAAGGGCATCCAGCTGTAGAAAACCCGCCAGACAGTCCTATGCGAGCAAGACAACCACTCTTGCCTCAAGTGGGAAAACTCCCGTCCAAACCCATGCAAGCGTGGAAGATGGACGTTAAACAATGATGATGATGATTCGTTTGCAATAATGCAAACAAGCCTCAATTTTAAAGCCATGTCAGTAGAATGAGCTCCTCATTCTTGCTCTTGTGTTGGCATGTAAACAGAACTGCAGACACTAATGTTTCTGGGTATTACCTTTCATCAGTACAGCTCACTGTTCACCTGCCAACTGTCAGAGCTAGTGAAAAAACATGATATTTTAAAAAATATACAGTGACTGATCGGCCTGATTTGCATATTAGCAGACTGGCTGATCAGTCAGATCTGTATATTATCAGAAACATTAGTGTCTGCAGTTCTGTTTACATGCCAACACAAGAGCAAGAATGAAGGGTTCATTCTACTGACATGGCTTTAAAAATGAGGGTTGTTTGCATAATTTCAAACGAAATGACTATTATTATTAATATTCGAAAAACTCAGATTACATTTATTGTATTCAGCCATGTAGAGTGAAAAAAATCTTTTTTTTTATTTGAATTTGGCTCGTATACAGGAAACTGACTGGCCAGTCTGCTGATATGCAAATCTGGCTGATCAGAGGATCAGCGTGAACGACCAAGTATAGACGAGTTGAGAGAGAAACTGTGTATAAGAGAGAAAGCTGTAGTGTGCAGGAGAGAAGACTGAGATGGTATGGACATGTGATGCACATGGAGGATGACCGCTGGGTAAAGAAGTTACAAGAAATCCCAGTAGAAGGAAGACGCAGTAGAGGTAGACCGGGAAAAACATGAGCGGAGGTGGTGAGAACAGACCTCAGATCACTGAAGCTCACGGAGGAGATGATGAAGGACCATGACGAGTGGAGAGATACTGTGCTGAATAAGACCCGTCCCACCCTTGCAAGCAGGGAGAAGCAGACGTAAAATGATGATGATGATGATGATGATGTATAGTAAATAAAACTGATCTTTAACACTTGTTGGTTGTTTCTAATTAAACTGTGGAATTTCCACAGGGTCAGCTAGTATGATTAATAATTGTTTCTACTTTAGGCACAAGGCCAGCAATTACCACAGTGTATTACTGGTACTTTATTTTATCGACCCCGTAAGAATGAAAGACAAAGCTTGGCAGGATTTGATCTCAGAACGCTAGTGTGAATAATAATAAGAAGAAAAAAAGAATACCTTTAGTTCCTGCAGCATTTCTTTTATATGAATACATAAAGCCTGGAAGTTTACAGCAATTTCAGTTGGGATACACAGAGCCAGGGGCAATTTCTCCTTTTTCTTTTCAGCTTTAAAGTAAGATTTCTGAATGGAAAATAAAGATACAACATTAAATAGAAATAACTGTTTTGTTACCATATTTCTAACGAAAGACTGCCTGGGATCTTCAGACAATTTTGTAACTTTCTCATTATTAAGCTGGTGTTTGGAACATAACTTAACAAAGGTTCTTACATAAATTATGATGGAAGGTTTTTAGATAAATATAAACACTTTAAAATAAACAGTTCTGTATCATAGAACCAGGGGTGTTTGGAACATAACTTAACATAGGTTCTTACATAAAATTATTGATGGAAGATTTTTAGATAAATATAAACACTGTAACCCTTTCATTACCATATTTCTAATGAAAGACACTGTTGGTGTTTGGAACATAACTTAACATAGGTTCTTACATAAAATTATGATGGAAGGTTTTTAGATAAATATAAACACTTTAACCCTTCTGTTACAATATTCCTAATGAAAGACAGTGTCTATGATCTTCTCAAGTGTTTTAAGGAGGTCCCAGCCCCACCATGAAAATCCATGTGAAATGAAGTGTCTTGCTCAAGAACACATCACACAGTTCAGGAATCTTACCTGAGACTTTATGATTGTAAATACAACACCTCACCTGGCTATTATCCAGCTTATTGAACACAAAAGGTACAATGTCACACTCATACAAGATAAGTAACTCTCAGGCATGGTAAATCCCACTCATATAAGGTAAGTCACACTCATATAAGGTAAGTCACACTCATACAAGGTAACATTCATAGTCTTATCTACTCACACAATGAACAATAGCTATAGTAGATGAGTAACACTCACACAAACTAAGAAACACTCACAATATTGAGTAACACTCACACAAGCTAAGTAACAATCACAGTATTGAGTAAAACTCACAATATTGAGTAAGACTCACAATAATGAGTAAGTCACACTCAAGCTAAGTAAGACTCACACAATCTAAGTAAGACTCATACAATATTGAGTAAGACTCACAGAATATTGAGTAAGACACACAATATTGAGTAAGACACACAATATTGAGTAAGACTCACACAAGCTAAGTAAGACTCATACAATACTCAGTAATACTCACAGTAAAAGACACGGCCTCATCAAAACTCCAGCCAAGTCCCCACCTCATTGTTTTACCTTGGCAGAACTCAGTACTGGAGAAGACTGGAACCTAGAGGATAGAAGAAGACTTGGTAGATCACCTTGGTAACAGTAGCTAAGGTACTGGTAGAACAGCTTGGTAACGGTATCTAAGGTACTGGTAGAACACCTTGGTAATGGTATCTAAGGAACTGGTAGAACACCTTGGTAACAGTGTCTAAGGTACTGGTAGAACACCTTGGTAACAGTATCTAAGGTACCGGTAGAACACCTTGATAACAGTATCTAAGGGAGAAGGTACTGGTAGATAATATAACATCTTGGTAACGGAATCTAAGGAAAGAGGTAGAACCGGTAGATATAACATCTTGGTAACGGTATCTAAGGAAGGAGGTAGAACTGGTAGATATAACATCTTGGTAACGGTATCTAAGGAAAGAGGTAGAACCGGTAGATATAACATCTTGGTAACGGAATCTAAGGAAAGAGGTAGAACTGGTAGATATAACATCTTGGTAACGGTATCTAAGGAAAGAGGTAGAACCGGTAGATATAACATCTTGGTAACGGAATCTAAGGAAAGAGGTAGAACTGGTAGATATAACATCTTGGTAACGGTATCTAAGGAAAGAGGTAGAACCGGTAGATATAACATCTTGGTAACGGTATCTAAGGAAAGAGGTAGAACCGGTAGATATAACATCTTGGTAACGGAATCTAAGGAAAGAGGTAGAACTGGTAGATATAACATCTTGGTAACGGTATCTAAGGAAAGAGGTAGAACCGGTAGATATAACATCTTGGTAACGGAATCTAAGGAAAGAGGTAGAACTGGTAGATATAACATCTTGGTAACGGTATCTAAGGAAAGAGGTAGAACCGGTAGATATAACATCTTGGTAACGGTATCTAAGGAAGGAGGTAGAACCGGTAGATATAACATCTTGGTAACGGTATCTAAGGAAAGGAGGTAGAACCGGTAGATATAACATCTTGGTAACGGTATCTAAGGAAGGAGGTAGAACTGGTAGATATAACATCTTGGTAACGGTATCTAAGGAAGGAGGTAGAACTGGTAGATATAACATCTTGGTAACGTATCTAAGGAAGGAGGTAGAACTGGTAGATATTAACTTCTCAACAATAGTGACTTTGGGGAAGAGGTGCATGGAGTGGGTGGAATGGGGACTGAGTGGTGTACCAATGGAAGGAGAGTGAGTTGTGGGACTGAGTGGTGTACCAATGGAAGGAGAGTGAGTTGTGGGGACTGAGTGGTGTACCAGTGGAAGGAGAGTGAGTTGTGGGGACTGAGTGGTGTACCAATGGAAGGAGAGTGAGTTGTGGGGACTGAGTGGTGTACCAGTGGAAGGAGAGTGAGTTGTGGGGACTGAGTGGTAGTACCAATGGAAGGAGAGTGAGTTGTGGGGACCTGAGTGGTGTACCAATGGAAGGAGAGTGAGTTGTGGGGACTGAGTGGTGTACCATGGAAGGAGAGTGAGTTGTGGGGACTGAGTGGTGTACCAATGGAAGGAGAGTGAGTTGTGGGGACTGAGTGGTGTACCAATGGAAGGAGAGTGAGTTGTGGGGACTGAGTGGTGTACCAATGGAAGGAGAGTGAGTTGTGGGGACTGAGTGGTGTACCAATGGAAGGAGAGTGAGTTGTGGGGACTGAGTGGTGTACCAATGGAAGGAGAGTGAGTTGTGGGGACTGAGTGGTGTACCAATGGAAGGAGAGTGAGTTGTGGGGACTGAGTGGTGTACCAATGGAAGGAGAGTGAGTTGTGGGGACTGAGTGGTGTACCAATGGAAGGAGAGTGAGTTGTGGGGACTGAGTGGTGTACCAATGGAAGGAGAGTGAGTTGTGGGGACTGAGTGGTGTACCAATGGAAGGAGAGTGAGTTGTGGGGACTGAGTGGTGTACCAATGGAAGGAGAGTGAGTTGTGGGGACTGAGTGGTGTACCAATGGAAGGAGAGTGAGTTGTGGGGACTGAGTGGTGTACCAATGGAAGGAGAGTGAGTTGTGGGGACTGAGTGGTGTACCAATGGAAGGAGAGTGAGTTGTGGGGACTGAGTGGTGTACCAATGGAAGGAGAGTGAGTTGTGGGGACTGAGTGGTGTACCAATGGAAGGAGAGTGAGTTGTGGGGACTGAGTGGTGTACCAATGGAAGGAGAGTGAGTTGTGGGGACTGAGTGGTGTACCAATGGAAGGAGAGTGAGTTGTGGGGACTGAGTGGTGTACCAATGGAAGGAGAGTGAGTTGTGGGGACTGAGTGGTGTACCAATGGAAGGAGAGTGAGTTGTGGGGACTGAGTGGTGTACCAATGGAAGGAGAGTGAGTTGTGGGGACTGAGTGGTGTACCAATGGAAGGAGAGTGAGTTGTGGGGACTGAGTGGTGTACCAATGGAAGGAGAGTGAGTTGTGGGGACTGAGTGGTGTACCAATGGAAGGAGAGTGAGTTGTGGGGACTGAGTGGTGTACCAATGGAAGGAGAGTGAGTTGTGGGGACTGAGTGGTGTACCAATGGAAGGAGAGTGAGTTGTGGGGACTGAGTGGTGTACCAATGGAAGGAGAGTGAGTTGTGGGGACTGAGTGGTGTACCAATGGAAGGAGAGTGAGTTGTGGGGACTGAGTGGTGTACCAATGGAAGGAGAGTGAGTTGTGGGGACTGAGTGGTGTACCAATGGAAGGAGAGTGAGTTGTGGGGACTGAGTGGTGTACCAATGGAAGGAGAGTGAGTTGTGGGGACTGAGTGGTGTACCAATGGAAGGAGAGTGAGTTGTGGGGACTGAGTGGTGTACCAATGGAAGGAGAGTGAGTTGTGGGGACTGAGTGGTGTACCAATGGAAGGAGAGTGAGTTGTGGGGACTGAGTGGTGTACCAATGGAAGGAGAGTGAGTTGTGGGGACTGAGTGGTGTACCAATGGAAGGAGAGTGAGTTGTGGGGACTGAGTGGTGTACCAATGGAAGGAGAGTGAGTTGTGGGGACTGAGTGGTGTACCAATGGAAGGAGAGTGAGTTGTGGGGACTGAGTGGTGTACCAATGGAAGGAGAGTGAGTTGTGGGGACTGAGTGGTGTACCAATGGAAGGAGAGTGAGTTGTGGGGACTGAGTGGTGTACCAATGGAAGGAGAGTGAGTTGTGGGGACTGAGTGGTGTACCAATGGAAGGAGAGTGAGTTGTGGGGACTGAGTGGTGTACCAATGGAAGGAGAGTGAGTTGTGGGACTGAGTGGTGTACCAATGGAAGGAGAGTGAGTTGTGGGGACTGAGTGGTGTACCAATGGAAGGAGAGTGAGTTGTGGGGACTGAGTGGTGTACCAATGGAAGGAGAGTGAGTTGTGGGGACTGAGTGGTGTACCAATGGAAGGAGAGTGAGTTGTGGGGACTGAGTGGTGTACCAATGGAAGGAGAGTGAGTTGTGGGGACTGAGTGGTGTACCAATGGAAGGAGAGTGAGTTGTGGGGAACTGAGTGGGTGTACCAATGGAAGGAGAGTGAGTTGTGGGGACTGAGTGGTGTACCAATGGAAGGAGAGTGAGTTGTGGGGACTGAGTGGGTGTTGTACCAATGGAAGGAGAGTGAGTTGTGGGGACTGAGTGGTGTACCAATGGAAGGAGAGTGAGTTGTGGGGACTGAGTGGTGTACCAATGGAGGAGGAGTTGTGGGGACTGAGTGGTACCATGGAAGGAGAGTGAGTTGTGGGGACTGAGTGGTGTACCAATGGAAGGAGAGTGAGTTGTGGGGACTGAGTGGTGTACCAATGGAAGGAGAGTGAGTTGTGGGGACTGAGTGGTGTACCAATGGAAGGAGAGTGAGTTGTGGGGACTGAGTGGTGTACCAATGGAAGGAGAGTGAGTTGTGGGGACTGAGTGGTTGTACCAATGGAAGGAGAGTGAGTTGTGGGGACTGAGTGGTGTACCAATGGAAGGAGAGTGAGTTGTGGGGAACTGAGTGGTGTACCAATGGAAGGAGAGTGAGTTGTGGGGACTGAGTGGTGTACAATGGAAGGAGAGTGAGTTGTGGGGACTGAGTGGTGTACCAATGGAAGGAGAGTGAGTTGTGGGGACTGAGTGGTTGTACCAATGGAAGGAGAGTGAGTTGTGGGGACTGAGTGGTGTACCAATGGAAGGAGAGTGAGTTGTGGGGACTGAGTGGTGTACCAATGGAAGGAGAGTGAGTTGTGGGGACTGAGTGGTGTACCAATGGAAGGAGAGTGAGTTGTGGGGACTGAGTGGTGTACCAATGGAAGGAGAGTGAGTTGTGGGGAACTGAGTGGTGTACCAATGGAAGGAGAGTGAGTTGTGGGGACTGAGTGGTGTACCAATGGAAGGAGAGTGAGTTGTGGGACTGAGTGGTGTACCAATGGAAGGAGAGTGAGTTGTGGGGACTGAGTGGTGTACCAATGGAAGGAGAGTGAGTTGTGGGAACTGAGTGGTGTACCAATGGAAGGAGAGTGAGTTGTGGGGACTGAGTGGTGTACCAATGGAAGGAGAGTGAGTTGTGGGGACTGAGTGGTGTACCAATGGAAGGAGAGTGAGTTGTGGGGACTGAGTGGTGTACCAATGGAAGGAGAGTGAGTTGTGGGAACTGAGTGGTGTACCAATGGAAGGAGAGTGAGTTGTGGGGACTGAGTGGTTGTACCAATGGAAGGAGAGTGAGTTGTGGGGACTGAGTGGTGTACCAATGGAAGGAGAGTGAGTTGTGGGGAACTGAGTGGTGTACCAATGGAAGGAGAGTGAGTTGTGGGGACTGAGTGGTGTACCAATGGAAGGAGAGTGAGTTGTGGGGACTGAGTGGTGTACCAATGGAAGGAGAGTGAGTTGTGGGGACTGAGTGGTGTACCAATGGAAGGAGATTGAGTTGTGGGACTGAGTGGTGTACCAATGGAAGGAGAGTGAGTTGTGGGGACTGAGTGGTGTACCAATGGAAGGAGAGTGAGTTGTGGGGACTGAGTGGTGTACCAATGGAAGGAGAGTGAGTTGTGGGGACTGAGTGGTGTACCAGTGGAAGGAGAGTGAGTTGTGGGGACTGAGTGGTGTACCAATGGAAGGAGAGTGAGTTGTGGGGACTGAGTGGTGTACCAATGGAAGGAGAGTGAGTTGTGGGGACTGAGTGGTGTACCAATGGAAGGAGAGTGAGTTGTGGGGACTGAGTGGTGTACCAATGGAAGGAGAGTGAGTTGTGGGGACTGAGTGGTGTACCAATGGAAGGAGATTGAGTTGTGGGGACTGAGTGGTGTACCAATGGAAGGAGAGTGAGTTGTGGGGACTGAGTGGTGTACCAATGGAAGGAGAGTGAGTTGTGGGACTGAGTGGTGTACCAATGGAAGGAGATTGAGTTGTGGGGACTGAGTGGTGTACCAATGGAAGGAGAGTGAGTTGTGGGGACTGAGTGGTGTACCAATGGAAGGAGAGTGAGTTGTGGGGACTGAGTGGTGTACCAATGGAAGGAGAGTGAGTTGTGGGGACTGAGTGTGTGTACCAATGGAAGGAGAGTGAGTTGTGGGGACTGAGTGGTGTACCAATGGAAGGAGAGTGAGTTTGTGGGGACTGAGTGGTGTACCAATGGAAGGAGAGTGAGTTGTGGGGACTGAGTGGTGTACCAATGGAAGGAGAGTGAGTTGTGGGGACTGAGTGGTGTACCAATGGAAGGAGAGTGAGTTGTGGGGACTGAGTGGTGTACCAATGGAAGGAGAGTGAGTTGTGGGACTGAGTGGTGTACCAATGGAAGGAGAGTGAGTTGTGGGGACTGAGTGGTGTACCAATGGAAGGAGAGTGAGTTGTGGGGACTGAGTGGTGTACCAATGGAAGGAGATTGAGTTGTGGGGACTGAGTGGTGTACCAATGGAAGGAGAGTGAGTTGTGGGGACTGAGTGGTGTACCAATGGAAGGAGAGTGAGTTGTGGGAACTGAGTGGTGTACCAATGGAAGGAGATTGAGTTGTGGGGACTGAGTGGTGTACCAATGGAAGGAGAGTGAGTTGTGGGGACTGAGTGGTGTACCAATGGAAGGAGAGTGAGTTGTGGGGACTGAGTGGTGTACCAATGGAAGGAGAGTGAGTTGTGGGGACTGAGTGGTGTACCAATGGAAGGAGAGTGAGTTGTGGGGACTGAGTGGTGTACCAATGGAAGGAGAGTGAGTTGTGGGGACTGAGTGGTGTACCAGTGGAAGGAGACTGAGTTGTGGGAACTGAATGGTGTACCAATGGAAGGAGAGTGAGTTGTGGGGACTGAGTGGTGTACCAATGGAAGGAGAGTGAGTTGTGGGGACTGAGTGGTGTACCAGTGGAAGGAGACTGAGTTGTGGGAACTGAATGGTGTACCAATGGAAGGAGATTGAGTTGTGGGGACTGAGTGGTGTACCAATGGAAGGAGAGTGAGTTGTGGGGACTGAGTGGTGTACCAATGGAAGGAGATTGAGTTGTGGGGACTGAGTGGTGTACCAATGGAAGGAGAGTGAGTTGTGGGAACTGAGTGGTGTACCAGTGGAAGGAGACTGAGTTGTGGGAACTGAGTGGTGTACCAATGGAAGGAGAGTGAGTTGTGGGGACTGAGTGGTGTACCAATGGAAGGAGATTGAGTTGTGGGGACTGAATGGTGTACCAATGGAAGGAGAGTGAGTTGTGGGGACTGAGTGGTGTACCAATGGAAGGAGAGTGAGTTGTGGGGACTGAGTGGTGTACCAATGGAAGGAGAGTGAGTTGTGGGGACTGAGTGGTGTACCAATGGAAGGAGAGTGAGTTGTGGGGACTGAGTGGTGTACCAATGGAAGGAGAGTGAGTTGTGGGAACTGAGTGGTGTACCAATGGAAGGAGAGTGAGTTGTGGGGACTGAGTGGTGTACCAATGGAAGGAGAGTGAGTTGTGGGGACTGAGTGGTGTACCAATGGAAGGAGAGTGGAATGGAGTGATGGTGGTGGTGATGTAGGAGGAGAAGGAAGATGATGTGAATGATGGAGGTGATAGTGATGATGATTATAGTGATGATGATATGATAATGATGATGATAATAATTGTTTCTACGTTTGGCACAAGGCCAGCAAATACCCAGTACATTACTGGTACTTTATTTTATCGACCCCGTAAGGATGAAAGGCAAAGTTAACCTCGGCGGGATTTGAACTCAGACCGTAAAGGGACGTAACTCTGTTGGAAAGCATGGCGTCCGACCCTCTACTGATACTGGATAATAATTGTTTCTACTTTAGGCACAAGGCCAGCAATTACCCAGTGCATTACTGGTACTTTATTTTATCGACCCCCTAAGTAAGGATGAAAGGCAAAGTTAACCTCGGCGAGATTTGAACTCAGAATGACAAGGGCCGTAACTCTATGCGTCAAAGCATGGTGTCCGACCCTCTACCGATACTGCCAATGGTGGCTAGGATGATGATGGTGGTGGTGGTGATGATGGTGGTGGTGGTGGTGATGATGGTGGTGATGTTATGATGATGGTGGTGATGTTATGATGATGGTGGTGATGTTATGAGGGTGGTGGTGGTGGTGAGGGTGGTGGTGGTGGTGGTGAGGGTGGTGGTGGTGGTGATGTTATGATGATGGTGAGGGTGGTGGTGGTGGTGGTGGTGGTGATGATGGTGGTGGTGATGTTATGATGGTAACAAGCAGATTTTTATAACATCAGTTAAACAAGAGATTTACAAACCTTTAAATTCTTTAATTCATATTTCAGGGCCAACATATTCTGTTTTTTACCGACCATACTGGTGTAAATTCTGAGAGAAAGACAAAAATACAAGGTATTGTTAAATTACATGATTATATAGAGGTGAGGTTTGATTCCCAGGCCTGCTGGTGTGTTGTAGTGGTGGGGTTAGATACCCAGGCCTGCTGGTGTGTTGTAGTGGAGGAGTTTGATACCCAGGCCTGCTGGTGTGTTGTAGTGGTGAGGTTTGATTCCCAGGCCTGCTGGTGTTGTAGTGGTGGGGTTAGATACCCAGGCTTGCTGGTGTGTTGTAGTGGAGGGGTTTGATACCCAGGCCTGCTGGTGTGTTGTAGTGGTGGGGTTTGATTGCCAGGCCTGCTGGTGTGTTGTAGTGGTGGAGTTAGATACCCAGGCCTGCTGGTGTATTGTAGTGGAGGGGTTTAATACCCAGGCCTGCTGGTGTGTTGTAGTGGTGGGGTTTGATACCCAGGCCTGCTGGTGTGTTGTAGTGGTGGGGTTAGATACCCAGGCCTGCTGGTGTGTTGTACAGGTTGGTGTCTACCCGTGTTATGGCATAGACACCTACCCGTGTTATGACATAGACACTCCCGTCTTATGACATAGACAACCCCGTCTTATGACATAGACACCTACCCGTGTTATGACATAGAAACCTCCGTGTTATGACATAGACCCCCCCCCCCCCGTCTTATGACATAGACACCCCCGTGTTATGACATAGACATCCCCGTCTTATGACAGACACCCCCGTGTTATGACATAGACACCCCCCTGTCTTATGACATAGACACCTCCGTGTTATGACATAGACCCCCCCGTCTTATGACATAGACACCTACCCGTGTTATGACATAGACAACCCCCTGTCTTATGACATAGACACCTACCCGTGTTATGACATAGAAACCTCCGTGTTATGACATAGACCCCCCCCCCCGTCTTATGACATAGACACCCCCGTGTTATGACATAGACATCCCCGTCTTATGACAGACACCCCCGTGTTATGACATAGACACTCCCGTCTTATGACATAGACACCCCCCTGTCTTATGACATAGACACCTACCCGTGCTATGACATAGAAACCTCCGTGTTGACATAGACCCCCCCGTCTTATGACATAGACACCTACCTGTGTTATGACATAGACCCCCCTGTCTTATGACATAGACACCCCCGTGTTATGACATAGACAACCCCCTGTCTTATGACATAAACACCTACCTGACTCTGTTACGCAACACAAGGCTGTCCTGTATCAGTTGATTCACAAAACGATATTCCCCGCCCCAGGTAACCCTCTCAACAGTACTAGCAGTGGGGGCTGCGTGTGGTTCTGGTCGGTTGTTGAGGAGCGAGGTACCAGGTGTCTGCTCTTCATTGCTGTAGAATGGAGGATTACACATACAGAAGTCATACACCTGGTCAGTTTCTTCCACCACTGACCTCAGGCCCTCCAGCTCACTAACGTCCTTCACTAGAAAATAGAAACAAGATAACGAGGAAGATATTTACCTTTGGGTCACAAATAATCGCCCCCAATCCCCTGCTTATTATTTTTTCACATTTTTCCAAGGGTCAGGTGGACTATAGCAGTAATTTAAAGGGTCAACCCTTGTCATACAGACATCATTACATTGATTTGTGATTATGTTAACCCTTCCAACTTGGCTAGGGGGAGATAACCCATGTTTGTGCTCCCTAGCCAAATACTCAATGTACGTGATAAATAAAAAGAACATCCTATCAATCACCTAACATTAACAATAACACCAACTCTATAACAAGTTTTTATTGTGATAGTCTGACTTATATTTAGCTTGACCCTCTTTTAAAATAGAGTCTCTCTTACTCTCTCTCTACTGGCTGAAAGAGAAGTTTGGTATTCCAGATTTATCAAGAATACTGTGCAAGACCACTGATGCCACATTTTCTCCCCACGTCCTCCTCCTCCATGTTATAAGTGTTCTAGCCAGGTCTCCTTTCTATAGATAACATTTCTAAGGCCAGTTTTTTTATCTCCCCCATCTCCTCCTGCTCCATTTTAGAGGCCAAGCACAAGGGCCATGGGTGCTAAGCTTCCTCTTCTGACTAACATCACCATCATCATCATCAGTTAATGTCATTTTCCCTAGGCTGGAGAGAGTCATCACAGACCAAGTCAGTTCACATACATACTCAGGGATAAGCAACACCCTCAACATAAAGGTTTGCCTCTTCAAGTCCCACTGCAATTTCAAACCTTCTCCTGCCTCCTTCCTATCTCTTTTATTTACCAGTAAACAGTGTTGGGCTTTCATCTCATCTTTGTAAAATTAACTCTTTAGACCAGCGGTCGGCAACTGGTGGTCTGAGAGAAAATTTTGGTGGTCCGCAGAAAAATTTGGACATTGTTTACTTTTAAAATGTTGTTATTATTACATAAGGATTCATAATTTTGTTATATTTAATAGGTGCATTTCATATTAATAAAAAGTAAGTTTTCTGATCATGAAATTGGCAGTATCGGTATAGGTCGGATGCCATGCTTTGACGCATAGAGTTACGGCCCTTGCCATTCTGAGTTCAAATCCCGCCGAGGTTAACTTTGCCTTTCATCGTTATGGGGTCAATAAAATAAAGTACCAATAATACACTGGGTAATTACTGGTCTTGTGCCAAAAGTAGAAACAATTATTTTACAAATAGGGCGGTGGATTAGCAGTATTGGTAGAGGGTCAGACGCCAAGCTTTGCAGCACAGTTACGTCCCTTTACGGACTGAGTTCAAATCCTGCGGAGGTTAAAAGTTAACCTCCTTTCATCCTTACGGGGTCGATAAAATAAAGTACCAGTAATACACTGGGATAATTGCTGGCCTTGTGCCAAAAGTAGAAAATTATTTTACAAATGTTTTTTTTTTTAAATTCATATTAGTGATTCACGGGATTTAAAATTATGAATTTAGTGGACTGTGAGGTCCAAAAGGTTGGCGACCGCTGCTTTAGACATCATCAGTTCTTTGTAAAATTAACTCTTTAGATATCGTTAGGAAGGGCATCCAGCCAGAAACCCCCCTATATGAGCGAGACACGATCACCCAACACAACTTGTCTTAAAATAGGACCCGTCTAACCCATGCTAGTGTGGAAGATGGACGTTAATCGATGATGATGATAATGATATCGTCATCACATCTTTGTAAAATTAACTCTAGATATCGTCAACTCTTTTTCATTTTATTTATTTTTGTCTCTTTGCTTTGTGTTATTTTGTTTACTTCAGGGAAACGTTGCGGTTTTATTGACAAAACACTAAACTAATCAAAGACACTCACCATAAAACAACATAAACAAAATAACAAATAAAAATCTGTAAAACTATTAAAAAACCCAATTGATGTCTACCTGTTATGGAATCTTGGAAATTGTTCTTTTCTACATTTTGTCTTGCTTTGGCAGCACTTTCCGCATCAAGTTCTGTGGCCAGAAACTTCCAACCATTGAGTTTTTGTCCCAGTAAAGGGTAAATGCAACAGGACCCAGTGCCTGTGTGAAAAGAATGTCATTTTCAGTAAATAGGGAGTTTTTACATGAGAACTTGGCTAAAATATTTATATTCGTCTAAAAAAAAAAACCTTTCGCCATAATTTTATGTAAGAATCTTTGTTAACCCTTTAGCATTTACATTACTCTATATATACTACTGAATTTTCACAGTAAAGGCTTTACCTCACATAATATCTCACATAACATTTACATTACTCTATATATACTATTGTATTTTCACAGTAAAGGCTTTACCTCACATAATATCTCATATAACATTTACATTACTCTATACATACTATTGTATTTTCACAGTAAAGGCTTTATTTCACATAATATCTCACGTACCATTTACATTACTCTATATTAACTATTGTATTTTCACAGTAAAGGCTTTACCTCACATAATATCTCCCATAACATTTACATTACTCTATATATACTATTGTATTTTCACAGTAAAGGCTTTACCTCACATATCTCACATAACATTTACATTACTCTATATATACTATTGTATTTTCACAGTAAAGGCTTTACCTCACATAATATCTCACATAACATTTACATTACTCTATATATACTATTGTATTTTCACAGTAAAGGCTTTACCTCACATAATATCTCCCATAACATTTACATTACTCTATACATACTATTGTATTTTCACAGTAAAGGCTTTATTTCACATAATATCTCACGTACCATTTACATTACTCTATATTAACTATTGTATTTTCACAGTAAAGGCTTTACCTCACATAATATCTCCCATAACATTTACATTACTCTATATATACTATTGTATTTTCACAGTAAAGGCTTTACCTCACATATCTCACATAACATTTACATTACTCTATATATACTATTGTATTTTCACAGTAAAGGCTTTACCTCACATAACATTTACATTACTCTATATATACTATTGTATTTTCACAGTAAAGGCTTTACCTCACATAATATCTCCCATAACATTTACATTACTCTATATATACTATTGTATTTTCACAGTAAAGGCTTTACCTCACATATCTCACATAGCATTTACATTACTCTGTATATACTATTGTATTTTCACAGTAAAGGCTTTACCTCACATAATACCTCACATAACATTTACATTACTCTATATTAACTATTGTATTTTCACAGTAAAGGCTTTACCTCACATAGTTATCTCACATATCAAATTTGATATTATCTATTTTGAGAGCAATACCTTAACATCAGTATGAGTGGCCTGTTACAGTCGGTTTAAATGCTAAAGGGTTAAGGACACAATATACTGCCTGAGCTGAAAATCAAACCCACGACCTTACAATTGTGACACCAATACCTTAATAACAAAGCCACGTTTTCCCTCCCATAGTTACACATGCATACATACTACACATATACATACACACACACATACAGATATACATAAACACACACACACATATAGATATACATAAACACAGACACTGATTTACATAAACATACACACACACACATATATACATAAACACACACAGAGATATACATAAACACATACACATACATATACATAAACAGACACACACACATACATAAACACACACACACAGATATACATAAACACACAAAAACATAGATGTACCTAAACACACACATACATACAGATATACAGAAACACACACACAGATATACATACACACACGCATATATATACATAAACACATACACATATATACATACACACACACACAGATATACATATACACACACAGATATATATACACACACAGATATACATACACACACACAGATATACATAAACACACACACAGATATACATAAACACACTCACATACACATACAGAAATATACATAAACACACACACACACACAGAGATATACATAAACACACACATGCACACATACATATACATAAACAGACACACACACACACATACATAAACACACACACACAGATATACATAAACACACAAAAACAGATATACATAAACACACACACAGATATACAGAAACACACACAGATATACATACACACACACACACATATATATACATAAACACACACACACACATATATACACAGATGTACATAAACACACACAGATATACATACACACACACACACACACACAGATATACATACACACAGATATACATACACACAGATATACATACACATACACACAGATATACATAAACACACACACACACAGATATATACATAAACACACTCACATACACATACAGAAATATACATAAACACACACACAGATATACATACACACACACAGAAATACATACACACACACACACAGATATACATAAACACACACACACATACATACACGCACACACACAGAAACACAAACACAGACAAACACACAGATATACATACACAAACACAGACATATACACACACAGACACACAATCACAGGCATATAGACAGAAACCTACACACACACACAGACACACATATAGACAGAAACCTACACACACACACAGACACACATATAGACAGAAACACACACACACAGACACACATATAGACAGAAACCTACACACACACAGACACACATATAGACAGAAACACACACACACAGACACACATACAGACAGAAACACACACACACACACACAGACACGCATATAGACAGAAACACACACACACAGACACACATATAGACAGAAACACACACACACATATAGACAGAAACACACACACACAGACACGCATATAGACAGAAACACACACACACAGACACACATACAGACAGAAACACACACACACAGACACACATATAGACAGAAACCTACACACACACATATAGACAGAAACACACACACACAGACACACATATAGACAGAAACCTACACACACACACAGACACACATATAGACAGAAACACACACACACAGACACACATATAGACAGAAACACACACACACAGACACGTATATAGACAGAAACACACAGACAGACAGACATAGATCAACCCACACACAGACACACATACACACACACAGACATAGACACACAGACACACAGAGACTGACACACACACAGACAGACATATAGTGAGACTTACCAATATCAATACCCTGAACTGTATGAGAGGAATGGTGAGAAGAGAGGAGATCTTCAATCCAATGTATATAATTGAGACGAAGTGGAATGGTTGGCACCAAACGGTTGGGAGGGATGTCCACTTCTAATTCAAAGTCTTCCTTCAATAGGATTGTACTGAGTAAACGAAGAGCTGCTGGATTCTTGAAATCAAGAACTAATTTACCAGAAAGATTCTGTTCCAAATGGTTCCTGAACTCTGGATATTTCAGCGCTAGTTCTTTGAAGTTGGGTTTCCGTTTCTTGTACAGATTCCGAGGGTGCATAAATTTGTTCAGTGACATTTTTTCAAGAGTTCTTCATACGAAAGAAGCTGCAGGAATAATAATAATAATAATAATAATAATAAAAATAATAATGATGATGATGATTTAACCCTTTACCATTTACATTACTCTATATATACGATTGTATTTTCACGGTAAAGGCTTTACCTCACATAACATTTACATTACTCTATATATACTATTGTATTTTCACAGTAAAGGCTTTACCTCACATAATATCTCACATAATATTTACATTACTCTATATATACTATTGTATTTTCACAGTAAAGGCTTTACCTCACATAATATTTACATTACTCTATATATACTATTGTATTTTCACAGTAAAGGCTTTACCTCACATAATATCTCACATAACATTTACATTACTCTATATATACTATTGTACTTTCACAGTAAAGGCTTTACATTACATAATATCTCACATATTTACATTACTCTATATATACTATTGTATTTTCACAGTGAAGGCTTTACCTCACATAATATCTCACATATTTACATTACTCTATATATACTATTTAAGGCTTTTAACATCTTGGGCCAGATTTCATCTTCTCCAGTGGCTTTTCCACATTTGAGCTGTTTAACTACTCCTGTGACCTCAACCTCTGAGAGATTAGTCACAGCTCTCAGATGTACCTTGTGTAGATCAGAAGATGCTGTTGTGGTCGGATTTAGATGAACAAAGTATTCCCTCCACCTCACGAGGATGCCCCTCTCTGAAGAGAAAATCCCAGACACATTCTTGATATCAAGTGTGAAGGAGGGCTTCTTATTAAGAGAAGTCAGTTGATGGTCAGCCAGAACACTTTATTTGTTGATCTGAAGTTGGATTCCAGCTTAACCCCAAAGTCCTCCTATGTCTTAACTTTGGACGCCTTTACTGTCTCTGCTGCGATTTTTCGTGATTGCTTGTACCACAAGTGCAAGAAGAAGGACTTATTTCCAAGCCAAGCTTTGTTATCATTGACCTCTTGATTGAACCAAGTGGTCTTCCTGCCATCCGGCGCCACATCAAGCCTCTTTCACCTGCAGCATTTAAGTAGAAACTGCTGCACTGAACAAACTCCCCTCGCTCTCAATGTCCTCAGTTTGCTCAGGGAGTTCTCAGAATCTGAATACAATAGTATCTGCATACCTGGTCCTCACTTCCTTATCCACCAATGCTTCCCATTTTATCCTGTAGGTCACTCTGGACCTGCCAGTTTTGTGGGCTACTTTGGGTTTAGGTAGTCTCATGTTACAGATAACCAGATGGTGATCAGTTGACAGCTCATCCCTTCTCTTAACACAAACATCCAGCACAGAATCAAAGAGATCAGACAAAATCAATTATTGATCTCTATCCTGCTAGAGGACGGGTTGCAGGTGGCAGATAGTGATATGGCCACCAGATATGATGGCTAGTTACAATATAGGTGAGCAACTGACAGACGAATAAGCAACACCGTACCAACAACAGTAAACAACTAGGGGGGGGGGGGATGGAGCGATGGGTGACCCAAGAAAACTCTCACAACCCAGTGCCATAGCTACGATGAGGCAAGTAAAGGCCGCCTCTAAAAAGGCCTAGTCTTCGCGGGTTTGACAATGTACCAGATTGGTGACGGGCGCGAATAAAACCACTGAAACTAAAAATATGGTGAGGAGGAAACCAAAAACGAACCATACCGCATCGTACTTTGCGCGCGATAACAAGGGACATGTTCAGACCTTAGGTAGAGAGACCTGTTCGAAAAATATAATGCAGTCTCCATCTCATGCTTCAAAAACTAGCAATAGGCCTGCGATCTGTACTGGGATGGACCCACAAAGTTTGCGTATCCCCAAATAGGGTCTGGAAGGGAGCAAACCTTAGTTGGGACCTGGAATATATCAACCCTTACAGGTAAGGAGCAGGAATTAGTGGAGGAGGGTAGATATAGTCGGGGTTTGCTCAACAAAGTTCCGTGACTCTGATACTGTATATTTGGATGGAGAGAAACTCCACTATTCAAGTGTGGCGCCAGAAATGACTGCACAGGCGGAAGTGGGGATACTCACAAGCCCCTGGCTGTCAGAATGTGTTATGGACTGGATCCCTTTAGGGTGGAGGATTTGCCTCTTGAAGCTTAGACTGAAAGATAGGTCTCTGTGGGTGGTGCAAGATTATACACCAAACAAGGAGTCTGAATACAGGCCCTTCCTTGATGAAGTCACTGTAGTGTTAGATGTAGTTAAGAATGAGTCATATAACCTGATGGGAGACTTCAATACACATGTTGACACTGATGACCTGAGATGGTAAGGAGTGATTGGAAGGAATGACGACCCCGATCTAAATACAAATGGAGGGGTCTTACTAGACTTCTGTTCTAGCAATCTCTATCATGAACACCTTCTTCTAGCGCATAAATATACATGGTATAAAGGGAATATATATATATACATATATATATTTGTTTTATTCACAGTTGTATAAATAACATCTGATGGAGCAAGAAACGCTGGTCGTCCCAAGAAGACATACGTCAAGCAACTTGAGGACGATACTGGATGCGCTGCGGGAAAACTGGCAAACGTTATGAGAGACAGAGATGATGGAGGAAACGTGTCGTAGAAAGCCGAACAAGCTCGACCTGATGATGATGATAAATAACATTACAAACTGTTTACAATTCTTTCTGAATATAAATATGAAAACTTATTTCGAAATACTGTCTGGAAATATATATAAACACATACAAGGTGATGGCCATGTTGGAACGTCTCAGATCGTTAATTTATTTTAATCGCAATTAACAAGTTTCTCACAAATAAATATTTAAATAATTCGACTTACCTAAAGATAAATTTATTGTAATGTTACAAAAGTTCCGTTTGATATGTAAATATAAGTTGTTTAGCAAGATAAAGGTTTTAGGACAGACACATAATATATATATATATAGTAATAATAATAAATTTGAAGACTAAAATCCAAAGAGGGCTTGATAAGGATAAATATATATCAAATATATAAGAACCGTACAGCAAATATATATCAGAGTTCGGATCTAGCTGTCGAAAAGGCCAGAGGTCAGCCGTCGGGGTCCTGACTCTTTTCCTATATATATATATATATATATATATATATATATATATATATACAAAGCTCAAAAGTATGTAGATAATTATATATGATAGTTTATAATTACCACGTTTTTTTTCAGAATTAGCTTAATGTGTTTATATATTATACAAGTCTAAAGAGAAAGGGGATGTTTTTAGGGGGAAAGGGTTGGAAATATATATATATATATATAAAGAGATACAGATGTATATATATATATATATATATATATAAAGAGATATATATAATTGTAAGGTTTACGAAGCTAAAAAAGCCAGCATGTGCTCCGTTACAGGAAATAATTCTTTTAAAGACCTTTTCTATCCTCATTTCTGTAGAGAGTCATTTAAACAAACATTATGTTTTAAAATAATTATATTTTAAATAAAACCAACTGAAAGGAAATGAAATATTCCTCTACATGTATATCTTTTAATGTTCACATCTAGGATATATTGTAAGAACATATAAAGACTGTAGTACTTAATTCAGATGAAATATAGAGTTTGACGGCGAGGTAAAGGGGTGTACCTCAACGTCACAGGCATTTTGGGACGAGTCTTACCAGATTGCTAGAAATAGCAGCGAAATTTTTCCAACTATATAACATTGTTCTTTTCTTTCTTTTTTCTTTCCTTGTTGTTGTTGTTGTTGTTGTTCTTCTTCTTCTTCTTCTTCTTCTTCTTCTTCTTCTTCTTCTTCTTCTTCTTCTTCTTCTTCTTCTTCTTCTTCTTCTTCTTCTTCTTCTTTCATTTATTCCTGAGAAGGACGTGGGGCCAGAAACCTCAAACACTCCTTCCATCAGGTCCTGTCAGAAGCAACCATCTCCAACTGATCTGGCTGGATCTTCAAACGAGACCAGCCAAACTCGTGGATGTTATCCAACCATCTTACTCGAGGGTCTCCCCGGGTCTCCTGTCAGTTGGTTTCGCCCATAAAACCTGTCCAGCGATTCTTTGTTGAGACATTCTAACCACATGTCCATAGTATCGGAGCTGTGATCTCTCAATTCGGAGAAGTAGTGGCTCTACCTGGGGTGACTCTGATCTCAGAGTTACGTTCCCTATTGAGTAATGTTACTCTAAAGATCCTTTTAGGGAACTCCAATATTGGTTTTAAAACGGTGATAGATAAAGTAATCTGGCTAAAAAGTCAAGATGATGAGATATAACTTTACTGTATGATAAGGTCCCTTAATTCCTTATAGAGTCGTAGGGGCGCCGTATTCTTGGGCATGTTAAGCCTGACGGAGCCCATCCCTCTCCAGGCCGCAGTACAGCGGATTTCTTCCAGAGAAAGATAGAAAGTGGGAGAGAGGAAACGAGAAAGAGATATAGAGGAAGAATCAACCCCAGTACTTGACTGGTACTTTTTTTTATCGACCTTTAAAGGGTGAAAGACGAAGTTGACCTCGACGATATTTGAACTTAGAGAGCAGAGAGCTGGAACGAATACCTTAAAGCATTCTACCTGACGTCCTAACGACTCTGCCATTCTATCTGACGTCCTAACGACTCTGCCATTCTACCTGACGTCCTAACGACTCTGCCATTCTACCTGACGTCCTAACGACTCTGCCATTCTACCTGACGTCCTAACGACTCTGCCATTCTACCTGACGTCCTAACGACTCTGCCAATCTATCTGACGTCCTAACGACTCTGCCATTCTACCTGACGTCCTAACGACTCTGCCATTCTACCTGACGTCCTAACGACTCTGCCATTCTATCTGACGTCCTAACGACTCTGCCATTCTACCTGACGTCCTAACGACTCTGCCATTCTACCTGACGTCCTAACGACTCTGCCATTCTATCTGACGTCCTAACGACTCTGCCATTCTACCTGACGTCCTAACGACTCTGCCATTCTACCTGACGTCCTAACGACTCTGCCATTCTACCTGACGTCCTAACGACTCTGCCATTCTACCTGACGTCCTAACGACTCTGCCAATTCGCCGCCTTAACTTTAGTAATCTTTGCTAACTATAATGGAAGGGGCAAGTCAGATTATTTATTTATTCATTTATGAAATTTTTTTTACAGGGTGGCCATAAATATATTTACGGGTCTCCTTCACTCTCAGGAACCCCGGATCGCTGTCCAGGCTGGTCACATTCTTCTCCATAAATTTACCAAAAAACATGAAATTTTTGAAAAAAACGTGAAATTCTTGTAAAAAAATGTGAAATTTTTGCCAAAAAGCTTTAAATTTTTTCCATCTTTATAAAATATTATAAAACACTCTTCTCCATTTCAGTGGGATTTCGTGTGTGTGTGTGTGCGTGTGCGTGTGTGTGTGCCTGTATGTGTGTGTGTGTCTGTGTATGTATGTGTGTCTGTGTGGTGTGTGCGTGTGTGTGTATGTTTGTGTGTGTGTGTCTGTATGTCTGTGTGTGTGTGTCTGTGTTATCAACGAATCTGCCGCAAAGGTCTTTTCCCATTAGATAAAATATAAACAGTATTTCCTCTCCCAATCAGTATAAATCAACCATACAAAAAATCATTTAAACGAGGCTATAAGTTTAAAATGTACTTATGAAGAAATAATAGACAAATTTAATATATACTCCCGTAAGGTTGAGTAAAACTTTAGGCAGTATTCGGCTGCGCTTTCTAGCAACCAGCCAACTCGCCGACAGGCACCAATCACAAACTTTCTGCCTTGACCACTGGTCACGGGATGGTTTTTAGACATTTTGAATTCATTTCTGGCGGGGATCATGGTAGAAAAATCTTAGTCTAGTTGAGGTATCTCCTGATGAGTTCCCCGAGTCTCGTGGATTTATCCAAGACCGGGTATATCCAAAAAGTGGAACGAAACCGCCGGGTGGTAGAGATTATGAGGATTTTGATAAAGTGTATGTACATTTTCTTCTTCTTATTTCGATTTTGTACCTAATTACGTGTAGTTAACTATATGTCTAGTCAATTTCTACAGACTAATAGAAATATTATGTAGCTGTACGTCGCGGAAAAGAAGTTATATCATTTGTCTATTATTTCTTCATAAGTACATTTTAAACTTATAGACTCGTTTAAATGATTTTTGTATGGTTGATTTATACTGATTGAGAGAGGAAATACTGTTTATATTTTTTTATCTAATGATTCTTTGGACTTACTTTTTTATATATTGCTCTGATTATTAATTAGTTAATTAATTCTTCATTGAGCCACACCGTGAATGGTTGCCAAAAACATATATATGTATCTATGACTTTGTCTAATATATATGTGTGTGTGTGTGTGTGTGTGTGTGTGTGTGTGTGTGTGTGTGTGTGTGTGTGTGTGTGTGTGTGTGTGTGTGTGTGTATAACAAAGGAGTTGTGGTAAGGAACCAGATGGACCATAACGCACCCATTGAAAAGTTCGGCTATTTATTTACCAGGCTAAAAATTATAATTTAGTCCAGAAACAGCTGTTGAAACGGCTTGAGATCTGCCGCCGGGGTCATACATTTTCCTATATATATAGATCTGCCGCCGGGGTCATACATTTTCCTATATATATTAAGACCAGGTTTAACTCTCACCAATGCACTTTTAGACATAATAAACTGAGGAACTCCACCTCCTTGGCAGCGTACGTCCATAATTTAAAAAATGCGCGAACACATTACACACTTACTTGGCGGCAGGTTGCTAAATCCCATCCATATACTCCTCATAATAGAGTATGTAACCTATGCCTTGCCGAATCCCACTCTATTATATTTGCTAAATGCCCTCTACTAAATAGAAAGTCTGAAATATTTTCCTCTTGCCCCCACCGAATATTAAGCTCTTTCTTCTACTTTAAACCTGTTAGCTAGCACTTCCTTATTCCTCCAGTTGGGCTGTCTTGTGTAACTGTCTCTGATTGTGTGTAACTGTCTCCTATTGTTGGTCGTCTATGTATATGAGTCGGTGAATGTATACGTATGCCTGTGGGAGTATATTGATCTGGATATTGGGGTGTACAGGTGAGTGGGTGTGTATGTTAATAAGCACCCCTGTTTGGCACAGCGGATGTAACCCATCTACGCTCGCCTACCCACCATTGGTGCATTGGTGGGTCTATCCTGACGTATATCTTGTGGATCTGTACCTCTGTATGCGCATGAGTTGTGATGTAATGTATTTATGTAAAGCGTGTACTGTGATTTAGGCTGCACTAATAGAAATTTAGCCTGTAACTGTGGGCGGACCTGTGCCATCCCGCCGTAAGCAGTGGATACGTGGCGCATGTACGTGTTGCCCTCATATTCTGTGGTTTAAGATCTACAGGCTGACTTCTGGGAGCTCTTGCCCGGGGTTGTAGTCTTTCTAGCACGATCGGCCTTCCATATATTGACGGTCGTTGTTATGATCCCGAAAGTAACGTTTTGGCCCCGATAGCCCTCCGTAGTTACTAACGGTCTGTGTACACTTGAATCGGGCAATGGCACGTGCGGACACGATTATCTCCGTAGGATTTCAACTTTATTTTACTACATCTCATCGTATGTATTTATTTTGAATGTATTATCCGTGGTGGTGGGTCTGGCCTAATGTGGTATTTCGGTGTTTAATATCAGCTTTGACCCGGGTGTCCTACGCTGTGTGTGTGTGCGTGTGTGTCCGTGTATACATTTATATGTGTATGGGTGTAGGTGGTTGTATATGTCTGTATATAAAAAAATATATATATATATATGTATACCGTCTCTGCATATGCATGTGGTGTGTATATGTGCATATACGTGCTGAACATATTGATGTGTACAATCTTGTGATGTCCCAATGCGGTGACTTCATGGCTCTTGAAGCTATTTTTTATATATCTTCTGTCTTTTTATATATCTTTTGTATGCGCTCCAACTGTGTCTGCTTGCTTTGGCTAACCCGCCTGCACTTCGCTTGCTAATGCACGTGAATTCTCCTACCTTCCTTCGATGCACCTCTCTCTGACCATTGGACTCCTGCCCGGGTGTGAACCGGTTTGTGATTACCCCACCGCTCAACTGTGTGAATGCACACCCGCGACTTTCGAGTGAACTTTTGAGACTGCCCAACCTGGGACGCCTCCATTGCCTTGCAATGGTCAAGTGATACTGGTGACTGTGACACTTAGTGCCTTCGTGGGCCCCTGATATTTTCAAGAAATATATTTTTAAAAAATGGTCAAGTGATACACATAACTGTGACACTTAGTGCCTTCGTGGGCCCCTGATATATTCAAGAGATATATTCTAAAAAAATATATATCTTATCTCAATTTACTTTATTTCATTTTATTTTATTTTATTTCATTTCATGTTATCTAATTTTATTTATTTACTTATTTAATTCCATTTATTTATTTATTTATTTATTTATTTATTTATTTATTTATTTACTTATTTATTTATTTATTTATTTATTTATTTAAATTTAATTTTAATTTTAATTTTAATTTTATTTATTTATTTAATTTTATTTATTTATTTATTCATTTATTTTATTTAATTACATTTAATTATATCTTATATATCATATAATTATATCTTATATTATATTATTTTAATTTAGTCTATTTTATTTTATTTTAGTTTACCTTATTTTATCTTATTTTATCTTATTTTATGATTATATTATATTATGTTCTATTTTATATAATTTTAATTTTAATTTTATATTATTTTATCTCATTCCTTACCCTGTATCACTATTATCTGTATATTTTATATTTTATATGTAAGTTTGTTATGTATTTCTTTATATTTTCTTATATATATTATAAGTCTGTTTTTCACCTATTTTTTACCTACTCTTACCTAATCCTATCTATCTTATCTACTCTTGTCTGTTCTCTTATCCATGTGTATGCTTGTATGTAACTATATGTTGACAGCACCCCGCCCAACTGTGACTGATAGCACCCCTTATTTTTCATTGTTTATTTTATTATCTTATTTTTATTTTTATTTTTATTTTTATTTTTATTTTTATTCCTATTTTTATTTTTACTTTTACTTCCTTAATATCCTTTATCGTCTATTATTATTTTTCATTCTTCAATGTCTTGGATTTGTTATTGCTTGTATGGTATGTAATTAACCTTTATGCTCTGATGAGTCCCACTTATAGTGCGGATGAAACAATGTTAGCAAGTAAAGATATGCATATGCTATAGGCGTTCTTTGTTATTTATTATATTATATATATATATATATATATATGTTTATATATATATATATATATATATATATATATATATATATATATATATATATATATATATATATATATATATATATATATATATATAATATAAGATCAAAAGATGGTTAAAATAGTTCAAGTATTTTATTATGCGCATTTCAAAAACAAATATCATCATGGGATGATATCTGCGTTCTCATCAGATAAAATAGGGAGATATGATATGAAGCTTAAAAAACACTTGTGAGCAGTTTTAAATCAACATATATATGTTGATTTAAAACTTCACTGCTCATCTTTTGATCTTATATTATTTATACTCCAGTCCTACAAACTGTAGAGTGCTACTTATCCGATATTTGCATTGCTTTATTGTGCTACAATAAAACTCACCTCCTACATTATATATATATATATATATATATATGTACACGTGCTTACATATATGTATACAGACGTACAGTAGTGTGTATATATATATACATACATGCACACATATATATATGTACGTATGGATTCACCGAACATTTATTATAATGCTCGGTGTGTTTGTAAACAAACATCCGTAGTGTCTAGCAACCATCGTTGCTCGTTTGTTAGTGTTGAACAAACGAGCAACGATGGTTGCTAGACACTACGGCTTAATACGGGATGTTTGTTTACAAACACACCGAGCATTATAATAAATGTTCGGTGAATCCATACGTACATATATATATGTGTGCATGTATGTATATATATATACATACTACTGTACGTCTGTATACATATATGTATGTACGTGTACATACTTATATTTAAGTAATAGCCGTACTAAGAGTGACAAATGAAATTTCGTTTCATTTTTTCCGTTTATATATATATATATATATATATATATATATATATATATGTGTGTGTGTGTGTGTGTGTGTGTGTGTGTGTGTGTGTGTGTGTGTACCCTGCTCTAACCCATCACACAGACACAAGAAAACGGGTTTATAAACTAGATAGAGAAATTGCGTCATATGTTTTGAACATATATCCTCTGGTTTAATTAACAACACACATACTTACCTGTCCTGTTTTGTATGTTTACCTGGGAGCGGGGAGACTGGAATGGTAAACATTACTAATTTAACCAGAATACGTATTGCAAAAGCCACTTTTTAAAATAACAATATATATATATAGTGTACCCCCAGCATTCACGATCCTGGTTATTCACGGAATTTTCCTCAGGACCTAACTAATAATTGTTCGTGGAAACCACCGCATATTCGCGGAATCGTAAATATCTTCCGCGATTTTTTATGGCTTTTTCATGGCAATATATATTTTTTCGCGCTTTCTAACGCTAAATTATTAATAACAATATACCGTATTTGCCGGTCTATTGGACGCCCGTTCAGATAAGACGCTCCCTCATTTTTTTATTATATTTTACGTTATATTTTGACGTTTATAGGCAATTTTATGAACCGCGTCCAATATTCGCGGTTTTTCGCTCTTCGTGGGTGCTCTAGGAACTTAACCCCCGCGAATACCGGGGGACAATTGTATACATATATATATTTATATTTATACTTTTCATTCATAGACTTACGGAGCGGTTTTTTTTATTTGTTGTTGAGTCTACTACAAGAACAGTGAGAGAAAATTCCTAATTTATATATTGGGCGGGAGGGACAAAAGAACAAAACATCCCCCAAAAATGTAAATAAAGATTTACAAATTTACATGTTCAATTCGAGATAATATCATGGATGATATTATAGATACACACACACACACACACACATATATATATATATATATACTAGCCGAATTACCCGCGCCTTGCTATGTTTCACACATTTTTGTAAGAAAATGATGATTGATTTTAAATCAATGATATAATTTATGGAGAAAAACTCCATTAGGGTGTCTTAATATTATTGAAGTTTGCTGAAATTTTGTGAACAGGCATCATATCTTGTCATTTACATATGGTTTAAATTTCATATAAATCGAAGGGAAAAGATTTTCTGCGGGGGTTTGTGCCCCCGGGGAACCATTTGATTTAAATGAAATATACTTATCCAAGTACCCTGGGCAATGTAGTTTCAGAATATATATGGTTATGGGAGATTAATCACTTCATTTACAAAGACGAGAAAACTATATATTCTCGGCTGTCTTCTAGTCCAGCAGTCGCAAGCGGTCGGCGGGATCGTCCTGACGAAGGCCAGTTCAGCCTGAAATGCATAGATGGTTGTCCCGTCCCCCCTTGCTTCTGCTGGACATCACCAGAGGGCGTTAGCCCCCCCCCCGGTGTTTGCATAGCTACGGCTTCCTAATATATATATATATATATATATATATATATATATATAAAAGTAGAAGGGGTATTTAATTTGTTGGAAGTCCGACAAATATAAATGTTTATAACTGATTTAGAGCACTCAACAAGTTACTGGAGTAAATATTCAATGATATTAAATATGGAAACTATATTTATAAAACCATATTTATTTTATTATATATATTTCAAGGGTACCAAGACAACATTGGTACGCTTTCATCAGATAAAATACAAAGTTTGTTTTATAAATAGAGACATACCCATGAAAATCATACCTTATCGGTTGGAAATTCACTGGATAGTGCAAATATATTATGAATTTTTCAAACTTATGTGTGAATATGCAAATGAATATGTAAATAATTGAAAAACAACCGTTTATTTAAACGACTATGGAGAGAGAGAAGAGATAAGAGGAGAAGGATAAAATAGTGCGAGAGAGAAGAAAGAAACAAGAGAAGATTAATAAAACTCGTATAACGTTAATTTGGGGGAAATATATTCTAAGTATATATCTTAATAGTACGGGTATTTACGATTATTAGTTGTTTAAAATTCGTTTATAATATACTATTTTCTGTTATAAGTAGATAAATGAATAAATAAATACATAAATAAATAAATAGATGGTTATGTCATGTTATAGATAATTGTTCTAATGAGTTATGAGGGATATTGGTTTTGTATTTAATGTAAATAAATATTAAGTTAAAATAAATTAAATTAACTGAGTTAATAAGAATATTTATGTTTTAAAATAGGAAGATACGGAAAAACTCCGGTTTAATTTATTTATTCGTTAGTGTGAGACTATTTAGTCAAAATAAGTATAGATGTTGAAAGATACATTTAGCCAGAATCAATTAGTGGTTATAAATCTATTGAAAAAACACATTTAGCCAGAATCAGTTAGTGGTTATAAATCTATTGAAAAATATTGAAAAAATATTGAAAAATTTGAGAAAATTTTTTAAAAATAATAATTTATAAGAGATAAGTAATTTTTAAAGAAATAAAATTTAAAGAAATAAAAATAAAGAATTAAAAATGTTTTTAATTAAATTAAAATAAAATAAAAATTAGAATTATATACGTATATATTTATGAAACTTTAAGAAGTGGAATTATAGCAAATGTTATAGATATTATGATTTAGAGATATCAATATATTAAAACCAAGTGGATAAGATTGTTATGGAAATAAGTAGAAATAATTATAATTATATATAGTTCGGAATGTTGAATTCTGGCGATGTCTACAAGAATTAAATAAATTCGTTCTTAAATTAATAGAGTTCTTACATTTAAGTATGAAAAAAATTTCCTCAACACATAATTTGCAGAATCTAGATAAAGCTGTGTTTCAGTACGCGGGTGCTTATGAAACTGTTTCCCAAGCTAATGAATAGTCCATATTCTTGCATTTTAAGTTCCATATCAGGTTTGAAAGAGAAGTTGAAGATTTTTTATCAAATCTTCGGAAAGAGCATTTGTGGTTATTCCAGCGACTTTTAAATTCTGTAGAAGTTGCACCGACATAGTTAAATATATTATCACTGGTTTTAACTGTACATTTATAGACCACGTTTTTATCTAAACACTTATTTTGTAAAGGACAGTTTGATTTAATTCTACAGTTACATTTTGCGGAGTTGTTGTTATTCAGAACGGTACTATTATGTTGGATATTGCTAGAGATATTACTGCTATTTTGGTTAGGGTTTAAATTTCTATTATTAATTCTATTTATATTTATATTTTGTGCTATGTTCATAGTAGTAGAGTAGGATAGTTTTATAGTATGTCTGTTAAAGATTGAGTGGTATCTGTGGGAAAACATTTATCTAGTGCTTTAAAGAAAAGCTTTGCTAAAGGTGTTTTTACGCTTAATGAGAATGAGGGTGAGTACCAAATAATACTTCTAGTTATATTTCTTCTGTTCGTTTTAGAGTTTAAGTTAAATTTTTTATTATAATTATAATTAATAGTAGGGTTATTTGCCTTATTACTGTTGTCGATGTATTTAATCTTATTTATATACCCTGCTCTATTTAAAGCTTCATTATAATATTCTGCCTTATCGTCAAAAATGTTTTTATTAGCGGAGATGCGTGAAATACGTTGTTGGACAGAATTTACAATAGTGTTCTTGATAGATCTAGGATGATTAGAGTTAAAACTTACATAGTTTAGATTCTCATTAATTTTATGGAATGGATAGGTTTAATGTTACGTCTAAAAAGTTAACAATTTTATAGTTATTCTCTATTTCTAACTTAAGGTTGTAGTTATTGAAGAATTGTATTATGGATTTTCTTTTCCTATTAATTTCACAATTACTATGATTTTCAATTAAAAGCAGCATATCATCACGATATAAACCACCGGTCATCTTTGGTATTTTTCTATGCAGTGTATTATTAATAAATAGCCCCACAAGATCCGTTATTTGCGCCGAGTCAGATGATCCCATGGTGATATCAACATTTTTTTTCTTCTATCGGCTCTAGTCCAGAGATGATTGTTGAATTCAATTAAAGTTTTCCGTGCAGTTAAAATGATATGCATTTCTTCACTAGATAAATTTTATGTTTAGATGCATAGATAAGAGCTTTATTTAGTAAACGAGGAGTAATAGAGGAGTAGTAGTTTGCAATATCCAATTGAATGAATATTTTGTTATGTTTAAATTTTATGTTATTGAACCAATCTATAACCTCGTTAGTACCGTTCCATAGTTTTAGGTAAGATATTTCTTTAAGTTGCGGTATGATTCTATCTAATATATGTTTACTGGCTATGCCTAAGTCTGATTTAGATGGTGCTATAAGTCTAACTGGTAGTTCTATTTCAAAGTTTCTTTTCTGGTCTTCCAGGTTAATTTTCGGTCCTATTTTCGATGCCTAATTTATGAATTATTTCAGAAGCTTCTCTATTTACCATTTCAAGATCTTCATTAGTTGTTATTTTGTAGTCTTTCCTTAGTTTTTTCAATATAAGGTCATTGTATTCGTCCTTTTCCATTCTGTATAGATTGTTAGTTTTGTCAGATTTTACGAGGATTTTCTCAGTTTATTCAAGATTGTCTATATTATTCTTGAGGCCTTTAAGGTAGTCCTGGCCTACAAATTGTTTTTTCTTGAATTTGATGTTTTGTATAATCGATATTATTTCATTTTCAAATTCCATTAATAGTTTGTTGTTAGGTGGATTTTTCTTGGATTTGAAGATCATATCGAAGTTGTAACTGGATTTATTTATTTGTTTTTTCATCTGATTTTCTATCGAAATGGAAGGCACGCCATCTAAGTTTTTGTATAAAGGAGTCAGATTTCTCAATGAGTTGTTTAAGATAGTCCTTATTCTTAGGTAAAGGTACATCTTTTAGAGAAGAAGAAATCCTAAAGAATTCCATTATTTAGCAATCAGTTATAATTTAAAGTGCTCAACATTAAAGGAGTTATTTATAAGTAGAAGGGGTATTTAATTTGTTGGAAGTCCGACAAATATAAATGTTTATAACTGATTTAGGGCACTCAACAGTTTACTGGAGTAAATATTCAATGATATTAAATATTCAATGATAATAAATGGAAACTATATTTATAAAACCATATTTATTTTATTATATATATTTCAAGGGTACCAAGACAACATTGGTACGCTTTCATCAGATAAAATACAAAGTTTGTTTTATAAATAGAGACATACCCATGAAAATCATACCTTATCGGTTGGAAATTCAACTGGATAGTGGAAATATATTCTAAGTATATATCTTAATAGTACGTGTATTTACGATTATTAGTTATTTAAAATTCGTTTATAATATAATATTTTGTATTTTATCTGATGAAATATATATAATAAAATAAATATGGTTTTATAATTATAGTTTCCATTTATTTAATATCATTGTGTATATATATATATATATATATATATATATATATATTGTTATACTTTGGGAGGGTCATGTTGCCAATAAGAAATACACGCACCAGTTGCTTTCACCTCAATTTATTATAATAAATTTATAAATTTAGGAATTTATAAATTTCCGGTTGGTTGGTTGGTTCCACAACCAGATGGTTGTTTATATATTGTCAAAGTTCTTTCGTCACACATTCTGTGACCTCTTCAGTGACTGGGGGTTCTTTTCTTTGTTTTTTGTGCCTCTCCTTTGTTCTGTCCTACGCCATCTTGATGGCGTAGGACAAAACAAAGGAGAGGCACTGAAGAGGTCACAGAATGTGTGACGAAAGAACTTTGACAATATATAAACAACCATCTGGTTGTGGAACCAACCAACCAATCAACCGGAAATTTATAAATTTATTATAATAAATTGAAGTGAAAGCAACTGGTGCGTGTGTTTCTTATTGGCAACATGACCCTCCCAAAGTATAACAATATCGGTTTCAACACACGTTTTCAGATAAAGAATCTTGCTAAACAAATTCAGAAACGAAATATATATATATATATATATATATATATATATATATATATATATATATATATATATTGTTATATTTGGTGCTGTGGGGAGGCCACCAATATGATTGACTGACTTGTCATTTTATCAGTCAGATGTTTTTAGACATCACCCAGTTAAATTTTATTCATTCTGTGCTGAAAATTTACAGAATAAGGTTACACATATTTGGGGAGGGTCATATTGTAATAATATTGTCAGATATAATAATAGAGCACACTCACTGTTTGGTTTGGGTTGGTTTTCGCTTCTGTATCTTTTATATCTCCATAATTAATTTATCCGGCAATCAATGTTTATCATTGATTGACCAACGGTTAAAAATAGCGATATACATGTATATATATATATAGTCTATCAAAGTTCTTTCGTCACACACCTGTGACATTATCAGTGGCACTATTATGTTTCCTCCCGTTGTATTGTAATGTCTACGCCATTTATATTTTATTTATTTATTTATTTATTTATTCTTGTCTCCGTTTGCGCATGTATTTGCGTGTGTGTTTTCTGTTTGGTGTGTGTGCTCATGTTTGAGTCTATGTGTGTTTGTATTCTACCTTTGTTCACTAGTGTGTGTTTATGTGTGTTTGTTATTATTGTACTTGTCTATATATTTATTTATTTATTTATTTATTCACATTTTCCTTAAATCATTATTGTTTGTTTGGGTATGGTTGTTGTTGTTGTTATTCCATTCGTTCTTTCTGTTCAACTTTGATCTTCTAAGTTCTATTTCACTTGCTTCTCTGATTTGCCTACTTGTTGAGTCATTTTTATGCTTAGATATTATTTTAATTTCTATGTTGTCTATATTACCGTCATGTCTTTGTCTGACGTTTTCATATAGTACTGAACCGGTTTGTTTTTTATTTGTCCTTTTAGTTCCCCCAAGTGTTGGTCTATTCTTTCTCCTATGCTCCGAGGTGTCTCACCTATATATGTTGTTGTCATGTTTCTGCAAGTACCCTCTGTACTATGCTATAGACTACATTTCTAGTTTTACAATTTATTTGAGGGTTCTTCATTCTACATATAACACATTTCTTATTTGTACAATATATATATATGTAGCAAAATCTGTCCACACCTTGAACCCTGGGTGACACCTAAAAGTTAAATTCTAGGTCACCATCCTTTTCGGCGTGGACGGGTTCATGTGTGGGCGATCCCTCGAGGTGGGAGACAGAAAGCGACAGGTATAAAAAGCCTGTATCATCCCACGTCTACCACACAGAGAGATCGGAGCAGTACGCTATAGACAAGCTATGTGAAAGATTCACCGCCTACTACAGGCCGCTGAGGTCTACAGACAACCACAGACCATTACTCTCTCTCTCTTCTGGTCTCAGATTACACCAACCTCATGAACCAACAACAAAATAACATCGTCAACATTTGCGACTCGTGGTAACTTGTTTGTTGTTCTTTTTGACTGAAGTGAAGTTAACCTTTTCATATATAAAGAAAATCATAATAACTAGAAATTGATTAACATATAAATAAACATGAATAATCACAGGAGATAATTTTTACAAGTGTGTAACCACACATAGCTAGGTAGGTAACTAAATAAAGTTGACCAGAACTTCAAAAATAGATACCTTATAATATGATTAATCTTCCCTGTATATATTCCATTAAAGAAATATATTTCACCAATTAATCGAATGGTAAACCACGGTATCCGCTTCCATGGTTTACCATTCGATTAATTGGTGAAATATATTTCTTTAATGGAATATATACAGGGAAGATTAATCATATTATAAGGTATCTATTTTTGAAGTTCTGGTCAACTTTATTTAGTTACCTACCTAGCTATGTGTGGTTACACACTTGTAAAAATTATCTCCTGTGATTATTCATGTTTATTTATATGTTAATCAATTTCTAGTTAGAATCTTAGAGCTTATTTTGCAATTTCTAGTTAGAATCTTAGAGCTTATATGTTAATCAATTTCTCGTTAGAATCTTAGAGCTTATTTTGCGGGTGATATGGCGCATGTCTTTCTGGCATGACACCCATAATTTTGATTTAGATTAAATTCATTTGATTTATCTTAATTTTGGATATAGATATATAAAGTAAATCAGGTATTCTTGTTATTTCATCTAACAACCACTACTAATACCCTTCGTTACATATATGTGTGTGTGTGTGTGCCAGAAACAGTTCTAAACAGTTCTGTATGAGCAAGACACGGTCACCTGATCTGACTTGTCTCACAACAGGACAACACATCTAATCCATGCTAGCCTGGAAAATGGACGTTAAACAGTAATGATGATAACATACATGTGTGTGTGTGTAAGTACGTATATATATGTGTGTATGTGTGTGTGTAAGTACGTATATGTGTGTGTGAGTGTGTAAGTAGTATATGTGTGTGTGAGTGTGTAAGTAGGTATATGCATATGTGAGTGCTATAATATATAATCAATTGCTGGGTATGTCTAGTTGTTCAATATAAATTATATTTATAGAACAACTGCCTATTAATTATGCAATTTTCATCACCTACAATCGTTGGACTTCTACGTTATGATACGAGATGTTTTACATTTCACATCCGGCTTTCGGTGAAGAGGGAAAACTTTTTCATATCAGCGATTATTGAGCTAGCTTATATCTATCTATATACTACTAAAACTCTGTGATTGTGTCTTGTCTGTAATGTAATACAGCCAAAACGGCATATAATGGGAAAATACTTTGAAAGGAAGTTGCCTCTGAAATGGGAATACAAATGGAACAAAACAAGTTTCGTGTAAATCGGAGCACGGGTTCCCGAGATACAGGGTTTTTCTGGGTACCTTCAGAGAGAGAGAGAGAGAGAGAGAGAGAGAGGGGAGGGGGTGAGGGAGTAGATTGAACATTTCATTTCACATTATATACATGTCTGTATATATTTTAATTATTTAAAAATTATTTTTAAGTGAACATGATTTAAAAAATTTTTTTTTAAATGAACGTGACCCAACAGGTCACAGGTGGTCTAGTATTGTTGTATGGCGGAGCGGAACGTAGCTATATGAGAATTACTCTGAGTTCAAATCCTGCAGAAGTCAACTTCGCCTTTCATGCTTCCGAGGTCGATAAAAAATAGCAGTCCAGGACTGGGATCGATTCTTCTTGGAATGTATAAATAATATTACAAATTATTTATAATTCTTACAGAATGAAAATAGACACAAATAATCTATACAATACTTATGAAATATATAAGATTAAAGCAAACGACCATCAGTTGACCACCAAGTGTGACAAAAGGCCCTACTTCATAGCATGAGGGCTAACGGAACACTTTGAGACAAACCAACACACCCGAAACATTACCACAAGTGATGGCGAGGCTAAGGCGCTGAAACAGCCAGGCACCCTCATGGGCATCACCTGCCAGCAATGACAAGAACTTCGCTGTCAGCTCCACCAAACGTCTCGAACGCCAAAGGCGGGGGAAAATAATTTTTCTCACTTTCACTCAATCACTCTTCCTTTTTCTTCCTTGCTCTAGAACAGGGGTGTGCAACAGGCGGCCCGCGGGCCACAATCCGGCCCGCCATACCAGTCAGATTGGCCCGCGATGACCGTTTTTAATTTTTACCTTGTAAGCTTTTTTAGAATTTGTTTTATAACCGTAATACTTCTGTTAGTTGACCAATACCAAATACCAAGCCTCACATTAATAAAACTAAATTATATTTTATTTGTCTTTATTGTTTAAAAATGTATTCACAATGTATTTATGACTTAATTCACTGGTTTTCATTAGATTACATATTTTGGACAGTGAGTGGCCCTAATAGTTGTTCCAATGTTCAAAAGTGGCCAGCCAATGGAATATATTGCACACCCCTGCTCTAGAAGTAATAGGTTCCATTCAGATCTGGGGAAGAGATAGACTCTGTCAGGTTTAAACATGCCCCGAAGAAAGTCCATATGATACACCACCCTGACTATACTTTCAGATTTATACCTGTGATTATTGGAGCTCTGAGATATTAACTGCCTCGGTACAAATATTGAGAAGTTGGGCTTCACAGAACCAGAAAGATCATGATATTACTAGTGACAAGAACAACCCAGTGTTTTACATATTTTACAGTTGGAACTGTAAAAAGCAGAAGAGATATTTAATTTGTTGGAAATTCAACAAATATAAATGTTTATAACTGATTCAGAGCACTCGACAGATTTCTGGAGTAAATATTCAATGATATTAAATAAAAAATGGAAACTATATTTATAAAACCATATTTATTCTATTATATACATTTCAAGGGTACCAAAGTTTTTGGTACGCTTTCATCAGATAAAATACAAAATGTGTTTTATAAATTTTGACATAGCCAAGGAACATACCTTATCAGTTGAATATTCCTTGGATATATATATATATATATATATACACATACTTACTCACGAACTACTGACCAAATAATATTTGGTATCAATGTGTTAAAGACATCTGTCATATCAATTAGTGGTGAAGGTGGTGTATATATACACACACACACACACACACACACACACACACACACACACACACACACACACACACACACACACACACACACACACATATATATATATATATTTATTTATTAAAATAACAGATTAAAGTTTAAGCAAAGAATCGCTGCTTTCACCCTTAACGGGATCTTCTGAAACTAAAAAAATCAATCTGTGAACGCAGAAGAAAATATTTCAAAAAACATTGCAACCGAAGGAAGACAGGAAGACGATACTTTGGTTCGTGGAAACGTTCCCTGGCAAAAAACGGGAAAAAAAACGAAGATAATACGTCATTATTTGGAGCGGTGAAAACAATTACACGCAAAGACAAAACCACGTTTATGGTAGAAGTCGTAGACCAATATTCTATTAGATGGTTCGTGGAGACGTTCTCTGGCAATGAACGAAAAAAACGAAGATAATACGTGATTATGTGGAACGTGAGAACAATTATGCGCAAAGACAAAACCACGTATACGGTATAACTGAAGTCGTAGACTAAAATTCGATTAGGAAACCGAATGATTCCCGGCTTCAGAGTTAAGAATAAAGTAAATAAATTACAGAGGTAATTGAAATTAAATATATACATGCACGCAAACATATACGTACATACACGAGCATACGCGAAAACACTCGCAATGGGTATACCAATACACGCACGTATACAAAAAAAACAAAAAAAAAACACACATACAGAACCCACGCAACGCCTGTACCCGCACGCATACGAATGTATACACCAAATACACATAAAAAAAAATATAAAAAAAATATATATATATGTGTGTGTGCGTGTATACATATAATTAAATAAACGTATATAAATAAATACGTATTTAACAAGCGCACACACATACCTACTTGTAAATACACATTTGTTCGGAGACGTACGTCAACCAAAACACAAAGTACACATACACACACACGCTACATACGTACGAACCCGCATACTCACACAGACGCAAAACTCACGTATACACATAACCAAAAGCATATGTACCAGAATATATAAAATATACGCCATAACATATACAATCAAATATACGTACGAGAAAGTATACGTACCTTCACAAAACATACAGGTAATATATACTTACCTATACAAATAAGTAATGGTATAAACATAACATATACTTAGCTACCACATCAAGACGTAAAATATCCGCATATAGTTCGTACTATCCGTTAGAGTATAGTGTGGGGCTGTAATACAGGAAAGTTTTGTGCAATTTATGTTTACAAGCCGAAATTGCCTCAGATTTTTTGTTTAAGATGTGGTCTTTGGCGTAGAGTATTTCCAGGGCCTCGGCGGGGCAGAGGTCACATGGTCTTTTATTTCCGTTATACGATCTAGCCCTAGCTAGGATCTCCCAGTGTAACTTATATTGGGTGTGGTGTGTCTTTTAGACTCCAGATATAAGCTGAAAGTGACGTCATATTCCTTCTTAAAGGGTAACGAAAAGAATGGGTATGCATGTAAAGACGCTGCTTGAATCTATTGGTGGTTAACCCTATATAGGCCCTACTAGTCGTGGGTGTTTCGACTTTACATTTATAGACAATGTTACTAGAGAGGCATTTCCCGGATAGGGGGCAGTCAACCCGAGTCCTACAATTACAGTTATTACTAACTACAAGGCTGCACGTGTTCCTACGGCTAGGTAGTTTAGCTAAATTTGAAGCTGTGATGTTATGTGCAAGGTTAGGAGTCGTAGAGTAAGTTATTTTAATAGTATTTCTATTAAAAATTTTACTATATTTATGTGTAGGGGGAAAATGTTTTGTAATAAGGGAGAGAAAGATCTTAGCTAATGGTGTGGCCACCTCCATATTATATGGTGGGTTATACCATATAATGCGTCGGGATCTATTTCTTCTAGGTCTATTCTCGTACTCTGTATATGCTACCTTATCGACAAATCCACTCAGAGCAAGAGCTTCATTGTAATAAGTGGAATGGTCGTTGAAAATATGCTCGTTAGTAGATAGACGGGAAAGCCTCAAAGAAACGTTTCTTACCAGGTTCTTGGTTATGCTGGCAGGATGGTTAGAATGGTTACTTATGTAATTAAGCGTATCATTCGGCTTTCTAGACGGGTAATGCAAGCCATTCGATAAATTGAGGGTAACGTCGAGGTAATTAACGACCGAGAGGTTGGCCTCAACCTGTATGGAGTGGTTGAAGCCTTTAAAGAAGGGTGTGAGTTTTTTCTGAACCTGTCGCAAGAACGTGGGCCGCACTTAGTCATGGTCAAAAGACCATCATTTTATATATATATATATATATATATATATATATATATATATATATATATATATATATATATATATATATATATATAGATAATTTAATATATCAACTAACATAAGCGCACAGATGCACGCCCATGCCAGCAAATACACAGGTTATGTCATAGTACCTAGGTGGTTCAATGCAGGAGAATGCAGAACAATAATATAAAGGACGTAAAATAAGAAAATATTTTTTTAAAAAAATTTTTAAAAAATTTTTTACTTACTTAAATTTTCACTCCAACTAATTAGTTTCTGCAATGGGATAAAGACAGTTACGTAATCCAACTGTCGAGAATTCATTGCGTCATCAGGGAGTCTATTCTCAGTTAAGTCTCCAGGCAATGCGCGGACACTGGCGGCTCATATAAAAATAATAATAATTCGGTAGATCGAACAGCTTGCGAGGACTGGATTCTATGTACCGAAATTCTCACTGCTTCAAGTCAAATGGCCGATTCTAAAGAATCAATCACGTGACACAGAGGCTAGTTAGAAGGAATGGGATGGTAAGATGACTGACGCCTACTAACACCCCAAAAAAAATTTTTTTAGAAGTGGTTTTGACAAGTTTGCTCGACAAATCAGTGATTTGGAGATAAATATAGATAATTTAATATATCAACTAACATAAGCGCACAGATGCACGCCCATGCCAGCAAATACACAGGTTATGTCATAGTACCTAGGTGGTTCAATGCAGGAGAATGCAGAACAATAATATAAAGGACGTAAAATAAGAAAATATTTTTTTAAAAAAATTTTTAAAAAATTTTTTACTTACTTAAATTTTCACTCCAACTAATTAGTTTCTGCAATGGGATAAAGACAGTTACGTAATCCAACTGTCGAGAATTCATTGCGTCATCAGGGAGTCTATTCTCAGTTAAGTCTCCAGGCAATGCGCGGACACTGGCGGCTCATATAAAAATAATAATAATTCGGTAGATCGAACAGCTTGCGAGGACTGGATTCTATGTACCGAAATTCTCACTGCTTCAAGTCAAATGGCCGATTCTAAAGAATCAATCACGTGACACAGAGGCTAGTTAGAAGGAATGGGATGGTAAGATGACTGACGCCTACTAACACCCCAAAAAAAATTTTTTTAGAAGTGGTTTTGACAAGTTTGCTCGACAAATCAGTGATTTGGAGATAAATATAGATAATTTAATATATCAACTAACATAAGCGCACAGATGCACGCCCATGCCAGCAAATACACAGGTTATGTCATAGTACCTAGGTGGTTCAATGCAGGAGAATGCAGAACAATAATATAAAGGACGTAAAATAAGAAAATATTTTTTTTAAAAAAATTTTTTAAAAATTTTTTACTTACTTAAATTTTCACTCCAACTAATTAGTTTCTGCAATGGGATAAAGACAGTTACGTAATCCAACTGTCGAGAATTCATTGCGTCATCAGGGAGTCTATTCTCAGTTAAGTCTCCAGGCAATATATATATATAAAATATAAAACAAGAACAGAAGGCCGGTCTGGGAAATTTACTTTAAAATTTTAATTCCCTGAAACCACTATACATATTCCGATGGCCCAGCTCCATCATCCAATTATGATGTAAGACAGGACGATCTCATCAGGTGTCATCCACAGAATTACTTTAAGGGGTTACATTGAACCCAAACATATAATGGAAACGAAAATAGAAAATTGAAAATTCAAGTCGAAGACTGCCTGTAAACAAACTGTTGTATTGATATGATGCAGTCCTTTCCCAGCACTAGTCTGAGGATCAGGCAGATCAGGTTGGTGTGAGGATCAGGCAGATCAGGCTGGTCTGAGGATCAGGCATATCTGGCTGATATGAGGATCAGCCAGATCTGGAATCTGGTCTCGAATATTAACCCGGATCATGAGCCAACTGTTTGTGAAACATTTGTAACCTGATCAATAAATTCTTGATGTAACACTTCCACTTTGTTCAGTAAACTAGTCGTGCTGGGGATACGACAAAAAGCCTCCAGTCCACACTATAAAGTGGTCGTGCTGGGGACACGACAAAAAGCTCCCAGTCCACACTGTAAATGAAGTTTGTGTTAGGAAGGGCATCCGGATGTGGAAACCAAGCCAAAATCAGTTCTGTAGGTGCAAGACATGGTTACCTAACCTAGCATTGCCTACAACAGGACAACCCGTCTAACTCATACTAGCTTGGAAAAATTGACGTAAAACGGTGATGATAATGATGATGATGATGATATATATATATATATATATATATATAGAGAGAGAGAGAGAGAGAGAGAAAGAGATTGTTCTCTGAATGTGAAGAATGTGAACTGGCAACGCCTAACTATATTTAAAGTTGTACATAAATATATTCTGTCATTAAGGAAAACACAAGTGTGATGATCGATTGATTCCAGAGTCACGATCGATACTGAGCGTGGCTTGAGCTGATCGATCGCGAAACGTGTGTCACGCGTGAATAAACATAATGATCCTATATTGATACGTCGACCCTACTCGTTTGGCAGTATCGGTAGAGGGTCGGACGCCATGCTTTACAGCCAAGAGTTACGGCCCTTTATGGTCTGTGTTCAAATCCCGCCGAGGTTAACTTTCCCTTTCATCCTTACGGGGTCGATAAAATAAAGCACCAGTAATACACTGGGGTAATTGCTGGCCTTGTTACTATTAAGGCTAAATAATGAGACTTGTTACTCTGGAGTTTCGTCTGTTTATCCAGATTAACAAGACTCACTATTTAGCCTTAATAATATGAATATTTAAACTCTATTTCGGTATTGAGTACTCTTTCTCTCAGCCACCATTGACATACGTATATATATATATATATATATATATATATATATATATATATATATATATATATATATATGTATGTGTGTGTGTGTGTGTGTGTGTGTGTGTGTAAATCAGAATGGATGCAGTAAAAACCTGTTAGACCATTACGTACCAGAGAACTCGATACTTGGGGTAGCTGTTGAAACGGCAGGAGCTCAATCGTCGGGGTCCCGAATTCTTCACACACACACACACACACACACACACACACACACACATATATATATATATATATATATATATATATATATATATATATATATATATATGTGTATGTAAAAGGTAAACAGGAATAACAACACAATCGGTACAGTATATGGAAGGAATATATTAGGTTAACACTTGAAATAGCAAGAAGAAGGTCTTAACGTTTCAGACGCTAGTCCTTCATCAGAAGAAAGAATGAAAAATAAGATAGATTGAGGGACGGGCGGGATGGAATTGGAAAAAATGTCTTTAGATAAAAATAACAGGTCCATTCATGTTGACATCTCTTCGAGAATTATAAGCCAGTTGAGAAGAGGACAGTGTGCTCAATGTGTATAAAATGCAAGAATATATATATATATATATATATATATATATATACACACCTATGAGGGGCTCATTCTACTAACATGGCTTATAAAAGAGGCTGTTTGCATAATTGCAAACGAATCGAATGTTATTAATATTCGAAAATCTCAGATACATTTATTGTATTCAGCCATGTAGAGTGACAAACTAGTTGTTAGTTATTTGAATATGGCAAAGCCGGCCATTAATCGCTCGTATACAGGAAACTGACTGGCCTATCTGCTGATATGCAAATCTGGCTGATCAGTAGATCTGACTGATCAGTCGGTCTGCTAATATGCAAATCAAGCCGATCAGTCACTGTATATTTCAGAAAATATCATATATATTCACTAGCTCTGACAGTTGGCTGGTGAATAGTGAACTGCACTGATGAAGGGTAATCACCCAGAAACATTAGTGTTTGCAGTTCTGTTTGCATGCCAACACAAGAGTGAGAATGAAGGTTTTATTCTACTGACATGGCTTTAAAATGATGGTTGTTTGCATAATTGCAAACGAATCGAATATTATTATTAATATTCGAAAAACTCAGATTACATTTATATATAAACTAGGAGAGGTATTAAATACCAGTTATGTATACCATTTATGTCAATACTTAAGTGCTGCTTCGAAAACTATACTTTTACAAAATCATCGGCTTTTTCCAAAAGGGGGCCCCCTACTCAATATGTGCCAATTCTGAGAGTTCACATTCATCTGTAGAACAAACGTAGCCCATGTGTCAAGTTTTGTGAAAATCGGTTGCGAACTCCAGAAGTTATGACGTTTTGTTGCCTTGCACTGCAGTGCTTCAACCGACTCCAAGGAAGTGGTTAAAGTGGTTAAAAGGGTTATCTGCCGGGAGGCCCTATAATCAATATCTAGAAAAATGAAAGTGCCCATGACCATCCGGAGTACATAAGTAACCTATGTCTTAAGTTTGGTGAAAATACTGTAGAAATGCATAAGGTTTATACACGCGCGTGCTCGTGTGTGTGTTTGTGTGTGTGTGTGTATGTGGGGGGGGGGGGGGGGGTATGTATTTGTGTGTGCGTATGTATGTGTATGTCCGTCGGGGCATACGTATGTACTGGCCTAAATCTTCACTATTTACTTTTACTATTTTAATAACCTCTGTCATTTTCGTTTTAAATTTTATTTACATCATTCTTAAACTCCGGGGCTGGAAATCATTCGGTTATTTTAAATAGAATATTAGTCTAACGACTCCATTTATACCATAAACTTGGTCTTGTCTCTGCATGAAATTGTTCTTTTCGCTCTACATAACGACGTATTATTCTCGCTTTTTTTCCCGTTCATTGCCAGGAACGTCTTCACGAACCAAAATATCGTCTTCCTGTTTTCGTTCGGTTGCAACGTTTCTCGAAATATTTACTTCTGCGTTCACAGATTTCTCTCAGTTCAATTTGAATGGGAAATTCCTGTTTCATCGATTTTCTCCGTAACCATGGAAGCTTGTACCCTAAAAGTCAACCCAACGCCTCCTCAGGTCATTCTGCATAACTGTAAATTTTCGCTGCATTCCACCAAGCCATTTCGACGTTTATCCGACTACACTTACTTAAATATACAACGTCCGACCACTTCCAATTTATATAGTAGATTTTGTCACAACACGTAAAGAGAGAGGAATAGTTTGACCACCTCATACTATCCCTCTTTTTACGTCTGTTGAAAAGGGTGCAGCTACCACCGTTGATATGACTACCTCACACTACTCTTCTCTCTTTACGTCTGATGTAATATCTAGCAGACGATCAGTGGAGAATATTAAAATATTATAAACAAATTGTTTTCTTCTTCTGTCGTCGATTTTCCACATACACACATATACACATATGGTTCGTTGATTATTCAACGAATACAATTTTACAATAGATTAGAAGCACTTGACAAAAGATTTTCCTATAATATATATTTTGATTATGAGAATATTTTTCATTTATTAATATTTTGAATATATATATATATATATATATATATATATATATATATATATATATATTAGCGAGAATCGTATTTCGGCTTAGGAATTAACGAAAAACAACTTCCGAGATGTGATCCAGCGAATTTTCAACCGTCACGGTTGTTTTCCACGGTTATGTCACTATTTATAAAACTATTTATAAAACAAATTTTGTATTTTATCTGATGAAAGCGCACCAAGACTGCCTTGGTTGCCCTTGAAATATATATAATAAAATAATTATGGTTTTATAAATACAATTTCCATTTATTAATATATAGAATTATATATATAGATATAAATATAAATATATATGTGTGTGTGTGCGTGCGTGTGTGTACGATGGCTAGATAGGTATTGAGTGAAACAGAATCAATGAATGGAGAATATGGGAAAGAGAAGAAGCAAAAGCAACTACAGCAACAACAGCAGCAACAGACATTACGACAGCAGCAACAGCAACTATAGCAGCAACAGCAACAACATACAGCAGCAACAGCAACTACAGCAGCAATATCAGCAACAGACAGCAACTACAGCAGCAACAGACAGAGCAACAACAGACATTAGGACAGCAGCAACAGCGAGGTTGTGTAAGGAGTAGTGGCA
>OZ024761.1:3671353-3686171 GCA_964016885.1 Eledone cirrhosa | reverse complement strand
CACACATTCTGCAACATCACACATTTCGTCACACATTCTGCAACATCACAACTTACAATTAAGGACAAAATGAAAACACACACACACATAGAACAAACAACCAACCAGTAACATGTAAATAAACAAATAAATAAACAAATAAAAGATATACAGACACCCGGATGTAACACATGTGCAAACTAAGCACACAACACACACAAAAACAAACAAGATGGCGTAGGACAGAACAAAGGAGAGGCACAAAAACAAAAAAAAGAATCCCCAGTCACTGAAGAGGTCACAGAATGTGTGATGAAAGAACTTTGACAATATATGAACAATCGTCTGGTTGTGGAACCAATCATCCAACCGGAAATTTATAAATTTAATTTATAATAAATTGAAGTGAAAGCAACTGGTGCGTGTGTTTCTTATTGGCAACACGACCCTCCCAAAGTATAACAATATATATATATATATATATATTTATATTTATAGATATATATATATTTATATATATTTATAGATATATATATATAAATTTATATATTTATATATATTTATATAAAAAGGTGCAGAGCACTAGAAGTCGATGGAAACCGCGGAGTGGGGAGACCCAAGATGACCTGGGATGAGGTGATAAAAGCCGACCTTACCCAATTACACCTCTCAAAGGTGATGACACACGACTGTGACCTCTGGCGTCACGCAATAATAATGAGTACCCGACCTCCCATGGGTACAAGCTGAAGCATATAGATAATATGCCCCCACACCCCCACCGCAAGGTGGTCGTGGAGGTGCCACGGCAAAAAAGCACCCAGCCCACACTGTAAAGTGGACGTGTAGGCGCCACGAAAAAGCACCCAGCACTCACTGTAAATGAGGTTGGTGTTAGGAAGGGCATCCAGCTGTAGAAATGAAGCCAAATCAGTTCCTGTATGAGCAAGGCATGGTCAGCCGACCAGACACTGCCCACAACAGGACAACCCGTCTAACCCATGCTAGCGTGGAAGAACGGACATAAAACGATGATGATGATTTATATATATATATATGGAGGCACATGGCTTAGTGGTTAGAGCATTGGCCTTGCAATCGAAAGGTTGTGAGTTCAATTCTCAGACCGGGTGATGTATTGTTTCCTTGAGCAAGACACTTTATTTCACATTGCTCCAGTTTACTCAGCTGTAGAAATGAGATGATAGGGACTGGGGTCCATATTCCACTGCAAAGTGGTCGTGCAGGTGCCACGGCAAAAAAGCACCCAGCACTCACTGTAAATGAGGTTGGTGTTAGGAAGGGCATCCAGCTGTAGAAATCAAGCCAGAATCGGTTCCCGTCCCACCCTTGCAAGCAGGGAAAAAGCGGATGTAAAATGAAATGATGATGATGATATATAAATTTTCGGTTGGTTGGTTGGTTCCACAACCAGATGGTTGTTTATATATTGTCAAAGTTCTTTCGTCACACATTCTGTGACCTCTTCAGTGACTGGGGATGCTTTTCTTTGTGTCTCTCCTTTGTTCTGTCCTACGCCATCTTGTTTCTGTGTGTGTGTTGTGTGCTCAGTCTGCGCTTGCGCCACATCCAGGTGTCTGTGTGTGTTTATATTCGTTTATTTATTTGTTTATTTACATGTTACTGGTTGGTTCTTTGTTCTATGTGCGTGTGTGTTTTCATTTTGTCCTTAATTGTAAGTTGTGATGTTGCTGTTCCACTCATGTTTTCTATTTAATTTGGTTGTAATTCTTTTATGTTTATTGCCTCTGTGATTTGTCTAAACATTGTGTCTTTTCTGTGTAGATTCTATTTTTATTTCTATGTTCTCTAATTTAACCTTATGTTCTATTTTAGCATGTTGGTAGAGTACAGATGATTCTGTACTATCTTGAAGGTCTCGCCAGTGTTCATTTATCCGTTCCCCTACACTACGAGCTGTCTCACCTATGTACACTATATTTTTATCTCTATATTGTCCTTCAGTATATCTTATGCTATATACTACATTTCTAGTTTTACAGTTAATATGGGGGCTTAATTTACAGGTTATACATTTATCTATACAGTGGGGGGGGGTCTTTGAAAAGGGCATGTCTTGCTAATAAGTGTTTTTATGGAGGTACCTGGTCTTTCTACTATCTTAATATTGAGTTTATGTTTATCTAGGGCCCTTCTAAATTTGTAAGCTAATTCACCTCTAGGGGTTGTATCGATGAACATTATACTCTGGTATTTATTGCTATCATACCATGAGTTTATTCTATTAGCCTTATTCCTAGTTCTTTCTATTCTATTCCAAAATTTGCTCCTACACAAGGGGCAGGTCCCATTTGTATCATTATTTACCATTTTTTCCCATTTGGTTCTGGCTCCTCTATACACTCTGATTTTATCTCTCTGATTGTAACCAGAGAACTGCATATGGTGGATGAAGTGTTGTATGTGTCTCTCTAGTTCTTCGGGGTTGCACATGCGGGACACGTTTCTTATCACCCGTACTAAATCCGCAATCAGTATGTTGATTTTGGTATGGTCCGAAACAGCTGAGTTTCGGTGGATCAGATATTTGGAAGTCATGGGTTTGGCATAATGGGAATGGAGGATTTGTTTTTTGTTATTAATGGTATCTAACCAGAGCTCTGTGTCTAGTACAGGTAATCGATGGTTGGGGTGTTTGCTTGGGTAGTCTATAGTGACTCTAATACTCTGGTGGATGGAGTTAGCTATTTGCTGGATGCTTTCCATTGTGTTTTTCTCTAATTCCTGACTGTTCTCTAGTGGGGGTGTTTTAACTACGATGTTTATATCATCAACGTAGCGGGAGTACATTATCAGGGTTAAGGGGTCTTCTAATTGTTGTTTAAGTCTACTGTCCCACCACACCATGAATAAGTTAGCTATGTCGCCTGCAATGCTAACACCAATGGCTGCTCCCTCCTCTTGGGCATATGTTTTTCCATTAAATTTGAACATGTGTTCCTTAAGGGTTAATTTTATGCTGGCCCCCACCGCATGTGCAATCATTTTCTTTAGTTCATCGTGGTTTTCGGGGGTCCGTATGGATCTGGTCCACCCGTTCCATCTATCTGTGTGGGTTTTCTTGGCCATTGAGGTAATGGTAGGTGGTCTGCCTCTTGCTGGTCTTGTAGGGCACAGGTTGCTAAGGTCATATGTGTCTAGAGAATTATTACTATAGGTAAGTTTAAGTAGGAGTCCCAGCTCACTGGTATCAATTCCACGGAACTCAACATTGGTCTCACTGATCATTTCTACGCATTTCTCCACAGCAAAATCCACGTCAATAGATGGATACAGGGACACAACATCCATACTACCTATTATGCAGTTTGTTAGGTCCCTAGATCGGTTACTCTCGCCGATTCTGCTGAGGAGGTCCTCCGTGCTGTCGCATACATCTGGGGACATTTCAATGATGGGGCGTATGATCAGGGAGAGGAAGTAGGACAGTCTGTAGTTACTAGCAATGTTAGCTCCACAGACTGGCCCGTTGGTGGTCCCGTTGGTGGTCCCGTGACAGGGTCACTGCTCGTTTTATTTTATTTTCGAAGCCCATACAACGCTGGCACGTCATTGTTCCAGGCCTGGAAGTTGTTGGCAGTCCTTTTGTTGGGCTGCATTATATTTGTCCACATCACCATATGGGCATTGAGGGCTTTTTCTCTACCCTCATGCTCTTGTGGTGTTACTTCTCTTGTGTTAGTGATGTGGGGTTGCATTGCCTGGATGTAGTTTGGCAGACTGTCAACCGACATTCTGCCAGACTTGTCTGTTGGAAAGCATGTTATCTCTCCATTACACGAGCGCTGCATGAGCTTACGCAAGCCATTTGCAGATTTTTCTCCCAGTTGCTGGGCCTCCATTCTATTTTGCTTCTTGCTATACTGTTCTACAATATTTCTAAGTTTAGATCTAGCTATACTAAATTGTGCTTCTGTTTGTTCATCGACCTGCGACGGCAATTGCGTGCGTTTGTTAAAAGCTAAAGTCGTGGCGTAGACTTGTCGCAGGTCGAACGACTTATCGGAGGGATTATAAAAAGTAGAGTTCCAGGCTGCTGCTTTATGTGTACTAGTGCTATTGTTATTGTTAGTTGTGTTGTTTCTATTTCTATTTCCACCAACAGCCTCATGGTTGTTTCTATGTCTCTCATTATTACTCCTGTCTCTTTCCTCTGGCTCATTGTTATTATCTACTCTATTTTGTGTGTCTGTGTGTTCGTCTTGGTTATTTTCTCTGTCCATAATCTCCCTTCTCCTTTCAATCCTATTACCTTCCCTTATTTCTGTGCTACTGTCATTACCTGTTTTTTGTGTCTGTGTTTGTTAAGATTGTCATGGTGGTGAGAGGCATTGAATGTGTGTGTGTGTTGTTGTTGTTGATGAGTGCTGTTGTTGACGTGTGTTGTTGTCTCCGTGTATGTTATTATTGTTGTGTGTGTTGTTATTGTTGTTTGTGTCTGCGTGTCTGTTGTTGTTTCTGAGTATGTTATTATTGTTGTGTGTGTTGTTATTGTTGTTTGTGTCTGTGTATCTGTTGTTGTTGGGATATGTGTTGTATATGTGTGTGTGTGTGTGTGTGCGTATGTTACTTTTGTTTTTGTTTTTGAGGCTCCAACGTAATTTTGTAAATGATTTTTCTATTTCTGACAAGCATTTAATCATATTTACCTTGTATGTGGCATACTTAGGCGGCAGTTGTAATACTAGAGGTGAATTAGCTTACAAATTTAGAAGGGCCCTAGATAAACATAAACTCAATATTAAGATAGTAGAAAGACCAGGTACCTCCATAAAAACACTTATTAGCAAGACATACCCTTTTCAAAGACCTCCCTGTATAGATAAGAAATGTATAATCTGTAAATTAAGCCCCCATATTAACTGTAAAACTAGAAATGAAGTATATAGCATAAGATGTACTGAAGGACAATGTAGAGATAAAAATATAGTGTACATAGGTGAGACAGCTCGTAGTGTAGGGGAACGGATAAATGAACACTGGCGAGACCTTCAAGATAGTAAAGAATCATCTGTACTCTACCAACATGCTAAAATAGAACATAAGGGTAAATTAGAGAACATAGAAATAAAAATAGAACCTACACACAGAAAAGACGCAATGTTTAGACAAATCACAGAGGCAATAAACATAAAAGAATTACAACCAAAATTAAATAGAAAACATGAGTGGAACAGCAACATCACAACTTACAATTAAGGACAAAATGAAAACACACACACACATAGAACAAACAACCAACCAGTAACATGTAAATAAACATAAATAAACGAATATAAACACACACAGACACCCGGATGTAACACATGCGCAAACTAAGCACACAACACACACACGAAAACAAGATGGCGTAGGACAGAACAAAGGAGAGGCACAAAAAACAAAGAAAAGAATCCCCAGTCACTGAAGAGGTCACATAATGTGTGACGAAAGAACTTTGACAATATATAAACAACCATCTGGTTGTGGAACCAACCAACCAACCAACCGGAAATTTATAAATTTATAATAAATTGAAGTAAAAGCAACTGGTGCGTGTGTTTCTTATTGGCAACATGACCCTCCCAAAGTATAACAATATTTATATATATTTATATTTATATATATATATATATATATATATTTATATTTATATATATATATATATTTATATATATATATATATATTTATATTTATATATATATATTTATATATATTTATATTTATATTTATATATATATATATTTATATTTATATTTATTTATATATATATATATATATTTATATTTATATATATATTTATATTTATATATATTTATATATATATTTATATTTATATATATTTATATATATATTTATATTTATATATATATATATATATATATTTATATTTATATATATATATATATATATTTATATTTATATATATATATTTATATATATTTATATTTATATATATATATAATTATATATATATTTATATATATTTATATATATATTTATATTTATATATATATAATTATATATTTATATATATTTATATTTATATATATAATTATATATTTATATATATTTATATTTATATATATATATATAATTATATATTTATATATATTTATATTTATATATATATTTATATTTATATATATATATATATAATTATATATTTATATATATTTATATTTATATATATATATATATAATTATATATTTATATATATTTATATTTATATATTTATATTTATATATATTTATTTATATATATTTATATTTACATATTTATATATATATATATATATATTTATATATATATAATCTATTTCTCTCTATATGTATTATATATATATGTGCGTGTATAATGTATATAGATATAATTGTTATGAGCCCCTCCCTTCCCTTTGTGACATGTTAACATCATCTACCTACGACATCTCTCTCTATCACCTGACTAATATTACTACTGTCTCTCTTGTATTTCTACCATTTGACTAGTATTACTACCATTTCTCTTGTATTACTACCATCTCTCTTGTATTACTACCGTCTCTTGTATTACTACCGTCTCTTGTATTACTACCATTTGACTAGTATTACTACCATTTAACTAGTATTACTACCGTCTCTTGTATTACTACCGTCTCTTGTATTACTACCGTCTCTTGTATTACTACCGTCTCTTGTATTACTACCGTCTCTTATATTACTACCATTTGACTAGTATTACTACCGTCTCTTGTATTACTACCATTTGACTAGTATTACTACCATTTGACTAGTATTACTACCATATCTCTTGTATTACTACCATATCTCTTGTATTACTACCATCTCTCTTGTATTACTACCATCTCTCTTGTATTACTACCATATCTCTTGTATTACTACCATCTCTTGTATTACTACCATCTCTTGTATTACTCCCATATCTCTTGTATTACTACCATCTCTCTTGTATTACTACCATCTCTCTTGTATTACTACCATCTCTCTTGTATTACTACCATCTCTCTTGTATTACTACCATATCTCTTGTATTACTACCATCTCTCTTGTATTACTACCATCTCTCTTGTATTACTACCATCTCTCTTGTATTACTACCATCTCTCTTGTATTACTACCATATCTTGTATTACTACCATATCTCTTGTATTACTACCATCTCTTGTATTACTACCATCTCTTGTATTACTCCCATATCTCTTGTATTACTACCATATCTCTTGTATTACTACCGTCTCTCTTGTATTACTACCATCTCTCTTGTATTACTACCATATCTCTTGTATTACTACCATATCTCTTGTATTACTACCGTCTCTCTTGTATTACTACCATCTCTCTTGTATTACTACCATCTCTCTTGTATTACTACCATATCTCTTGTATTACTACCATCTCTCTTGTATTACTACCATATCTCTTGTATTACTACCATCTCTCTTGTATTACTACCATCTCTCTTGTATTACTACCATCTCTCTTGTATTACTACCATCTCTCTTGTATTACTCCCATATCTCTTGTATTACTACCATCTCTCTTGTATTACTACCATCTCTCTTGTATTACTACCATCTCTCTTGTATTACTACCATCTCTCTTGTATTACTACCATCTCTCTTGTATTACTACCATCTCTCTTGTATTACTACCATCTCTCTTGTATTACTCCCATATCTCTTGTATTACTACCATCTCTCTTGTATTACTACCATATCTCTTGTATTACTACCATCTCTCTTGTATTACTACCATCTCTCTTGTATTACTACCATATCTCTTGTATTACTACCATCTCTTGTATTACTACCATCTCTTGTATTACTCCCATATCTCTTGTATTACTACCATCTCTCTTGTATTACTACCATCTCTCTTGTATTACTACCATCTCTCTTGTATTACTACCATCTCTCTTGTATTACTACCATCTCTCTTGTATTACTACCGTCTCTCTTGTATTACTACCGTCTCTCTTGTATTACTACCGTCTCTTGTATTACTACCGTCTCTCTTGTATTACTACCATCTCTCTTGTATTACTACCGTCTCCCTTGTATTACTACTGTCTCTTGTATTACTACCATCTCTCTTGTATTACTACCATATCTCTTGTATTACTACCGTCTCTCTTGTATTACTACCGTCTCTCTTGTATTACTACCGTCTCTCTTGTATTACTACCATCTCTCTTGTATTACTACCGTCTCCCTTGTATTACTACTGTCTCTTGTATTACTACCATCTCTCTTGTATTACTACCATATCTCTTGTATTACTACCGTCTCTCTTGTATTACTACCGTCTCTCTTGTATTACTACCGTCTCTCTTGTATTACTACCGTCTCCCTTGTATTACTACTGTCTCTTGTATTACTACCATCTCTCTCCACCACCTCTCTCACCACCATCTTTCTGTCCACCACCTCTCTATTACTAGCATCTCTCTCTCCACCACCTCTCTCTCTCCACCACCCCTCTCTCTCCACCACCCCTCTCTCTCCACCACCTCTCTCTCTCCACCACCCCTCTCTCTCCACCACCCCTCTCTCTCCACCACCCCTCTCTCTCCACCACCCCTCTCTCTCCACCACCCCTCTCTCTCCACCACCCCTCTCTCTCCACCACCCCTCTCTCTCCACCACCTCCCTCTCTCACCACCATCTCCCTCTCTCACCAGCACCACCACCTCCCTTTCTCACCACCACCTCTCTTTCTCACCACCACCACCACCTCTCTTTCTCACCACCACCATCTCTCATTCTCACCACCACCATCTCTCACCACCATCTCTCTCACCACCACCATCTCACTCTCTCACCACCACCACCCCTCTCTCACTACCACCACCCCTCTCTCACTACCACCACCCCTCTCTCACTACCACCACCCCTCTCTCACTACCACCACCCCTCTCTCACTACCACCACCTCTCTCTCTCCACCGCCACCCCCCTCTCTCCACCACCACCGCCACCTCTCTCTCTCCACCGCCACCTCTCTCTCTCCACCGCCACCTCTCTCTCACCACCACCGCCACCTCTCTCTCACCACCACCGCCACCTCTCTCTCACCTCCACCGCCACCTCTCTCTCCACCACCACCATCTCTCTCTCTCCACCACCACCATCTCTCTCTCTCCACCACCACCATCTCTCTCTCTCCACCACCACCATCTCTCTCTCTCCACCACCACCATCTCTCTCTCTCCACCACCACCATCTCTCTCTCTCCACCACCACCATCTCTCTCACCACCACCACCACCTCTCTCACCACCACTGTAAATGTTTTTGGCACTAGGAAGGGCATCCAGCTGTAGAAACCGAGCCAAAATCGTTTCTGTACGAACAAGACATGGTCACCTGACCTTGCAAAACAACAGGATAACTTGTCTTAACCCATGCCAGCGTGGAAATATGGATGTAAAATGGGGATGATGATATATGTATATATATATAGTCAGTTAGATTTTATCCTCATCAGAGGACGTGACAGATGGACGGTCGTAAACACAAAAGCCTTCCCTAGTGAGGAATGTACATCCCAACATAGCTTAGTTGTCAGCGACCTCACGGTCAGAACTAGACGAGCCCTGAAACAGAGGCCAACCTGGAGAAGAAAGATCTGGAAGCTGAAAGTCCCCTCAACCAGTAACAGATTTAAAGATATTTTACTCAACGCCTACGACAGTAAAGAAGAACAGATAGAGACATTTAACGTAGAAGAGAACTGGGAGTTCCTAAAAAATAACTTACTAGAGGCGACGGATGAGGTTTGTGGCTGGAGTAAGACCTCAAGCAGGAGGAGAGTGACTTGGTGGTGGAACAATAAGGTAGATGAAGCAGTCAAGGCCAAGAGACAGGCATGGAAAGAATGGAAGAACGGGGGGAGCAGGGTACATTACATAGAGACCAAGAGGGAAGCTAGGCGACAAGTATACTTAGCTAGGAGGGAAGCAGAGGATAGAAAATTCAAGCATGTTTTACAACGTGAGGACCAGAAACAGGAGGTATTCAAGATTGCGAGGCAGTGTGTCAGAGATAGTTGTGATGTCATTGGAGAGAAGTGTATCCGGAATGATAAAGGTGAGCTTGCCCTCACAAGTGCTGAGAAGAAAGATGCATGGAAGAGTCATTATGATAGATTACTAAATGAGGAGAATGCATGGGAAGAAGAGACCCTACCCCACGTAGACCCTATAGAGGGACCAGCAGTACAAGTCAGCGGCAGCGTAGTAAGTAAGGCAATCAGAGATATGAAGATAGGGAAGGCAACCGGTCCATCGGGTATAGCTGCCGAGATGCTGAAGGCATCTGGGTCTGTAGGTCACACTATAACCACACGTATCGTTAACCAGGTAATACTAGAGGGGGCCATACCAAAAGATTGGTGCAGTAGCATCATTGTCAACTGCTACAAAGGTAAAGGCGATGCACTAGATAGAGGAAACTATAGAGGTATAAAGTTGATGGACCAGGTCATGAAAGTAACAGAAAGAGTTATAGCACAGCTGATTAGGGACCGGGTGAATATAGACGAGATGCAATTTGGGTTTGTTCCAGGGAAAGGCACCACTGATGCGCTCTTCCTTGTGAGGCAATTACAGGAAAAGTACCTAGCTAAAAGTAAGCCACTCTACTTGGCATTTGTCGACCTTGAGAAAGCCTTTGACAGAGTTCCACGTGCAGTAATCTGGTGGGCTCTTAGAAAACTAGGAGTAGATGAATGGCTTGTGAAAGCGGTACAAGCCATGTATAGGGGAGCAGTCAGCAAAGTTAGGATTGGCAATGAGTATAGCGAGGAATTTAGCGTACAGGTTGGGGTCCACCAGGGCTCTGTTCTTAGCCCTCTCCTGTTCATCATAGTCCTGCAGGCAATAACGGAGGAGTTTAAGACCGGATGCCCATGGGAACTCCTGTATGCTGATGACCTCGCACTCATAGCTGAATCTATGGTAGAACTAGAGAATAAATTCCAAACCTGGAAGCAGGGACTAGAGAGAAAGGGCCTCAAAGTCAACATGACAAAGACTAAGGTCCTTATAAGTAGACGAGAAAACAGAACCCAGATCCCCTCAGGGAAATGGCCTTGCTCAGTATGTAGGAAAGGTGTAGGTAGGAACTCCATTCTTTGCCCCAAATGCAAACAATGGGTACACAAGAGATGTAGCGGGATCTCAGGAAGCTTAATTAAGAATGTAGGATTCACATGCAGCAGCTGTGCTGAAACAGCAAGCAAACAGCCACAGGAAACAAGTACCACCAATCTCTGGGAGGGCCCTGTAGAAACAGTAGACAGCTTCTGCTACCTAGGTGACCGAATTAGCAACGGAGGTGGGTGCTCAGAAAGTACAATAACTAGGGTAAGAACGGGATGGAAGAAGTTTAGGGAACTACTACCACTGCTAGCTGCAAAAGGCTTCTCCCTCAGAATGAAAGGCAGACTGTATGATGCGTGTATCCGAACAGCGATGTTGCATGGTAGTGAGACCTGGGCGCTGAAGGTGGAAGACTTACGTAGATTAGAGAGAAACGAAGCCTGCATGCTCCGATGGATGTGTAACAGTAATATACGTGAACGACAAAGCATAAATGAATTGAGAGAGAGACTGAGCATAAGAGGAATCAAATGCTGCGTGCAGGAGAGGCGGTTACGCTGGTATGGACATGTGATGCGTATGAAGGATGACAGCTGCATAAAAAGGTGCAGAGCACTAGAAGTTGATGGAAACCGCGGAGTGGGGAGACCCAAGATGACTTGGGATGAGGTGATAAAAGCCGACCTTACCCAACTACACCTCTCAAAGTCAATGACACACGACCGTGACTTCTGGCGTCACGCAGTAATACAGGGTACCCGACCTCCCATGGGTACATGCTGAAGCATATAAACAATATGCCCCCCCCCCCCCACCGCAAGGTGGTCGTGGAGGTGCCACGGCAAAAAAGCACCCAGCCCACACTGTAAAGTGGACGTGTAGGCGCCACGAAAAAGCACCCAGCACTCACTGTAAATGAGGTTGGTGTTAGGAAGGGCATCCAGCTGTAGAAATCAAGCCAGATCAGTTCCTGTATGAGCAAGGCATGGTCAGCCGACCAGACACTGCCCACAACAGGACAACCCGTCTAACCCATGCTAGCGTGGAAGAACGGACGTAAAACGGTGATGATGATGATGATGATATATATATATATATATACACGCATGCACCACACCGCACGCACCACATACTAGCACCACACACACATACACGCACATACCACACCACACACACACAAAAAGTGAAACAGGTGTAATATTTACCTCCAAAGTGAAAATATTGTAGCACCTCATTTACGTAGAATTTTAAAGTTGGTGAAAATCAGCAAAATGTTGATCCTCCCATTTTACCATCATTTTTTTTTGTCACCTATTTCTCGGCTTATGAACATATACAGTAAGTTGTGACATGCTAGTATTAGGATACGGACAGACTAACATTGTGTGACTCTATTATTGGGTAATTAGTGATTTCCCCAGGTCACCATTTCAAATTCTTCCTTTGTAAGAAGTTCAGATGACAAACACTACTGATAGACAGGAAGATAGCAATTTTAAAGGTTGACAAATCTATGTAATAGCTATAGTTTTGCTTTTTATTTTTTCTTCTTCTTTGTCTCATCTGTGCAATGTGATCTCGTTACTATCAGTTAATATTTTTAGAGTGCAAGGTTAAATACAATATACTATATATATATATATATGTATGTGTGTGTGTATATATGTATATATATTTTTTCTTTTGCTATCCTTAAACACAAGGCCAATCTTTCTTTTTTTTTTTCTTCTTCAAGGGGATAGAATTGGTACTGACATAAGAGGAATGCAATTTAGAGCAGAGATAAATTTAGGTAGGTATTGACCAATATTAGCCCAGACAATAGCACCAGGTTGTGCTATTAAAGCACTACCTGGTGCTATTAAGTGAAAGTAAGTACCGTAATGTATTAAATTTCTAAAGTCTGTCTTAAGCCAGGAGGCTCGTCAGGCAGGTGTTTATCTCGGTTTCACGGCATGAAGCAAAAGTATTAAATTTGCTGATATATCTCTTCCACAAATATTGAACTTGCAAAATAATTTTTTTTTACACCTGTTCATTATTGTATTTCTAATGAAATATTAATGAACAATTTAGAAGGATTTTCTAAAATTATTTCATTATTAAAATGGTATTTATTGCATAACTTATCAAAAAACTTCTTATATATCAACTTTTCTTGGAAAGTTTTAATTTAAATGAGAACCTTTTAACCCTTTCATGACCATTGCTTTAGGTCATGTTGTTAACTAAAAGGTTAAAATGGGTCATTTTGGTACATAGTATCAGGGGTGGTTTTTGGCTGGGGTTGGTAACTAAAGGGTTAAAATGGGTGGTTTTATTACAGAATCGGTTGGTTTTGGGTGGGGTTGGTATCAGAAAGATTAACCAAAAGAGAATCAGGGAGGTATTAAGTGAAGTTATATGACTTTGTTTGGTGAGTGTTGAAATCACATTGCAGTTACTTGTCAGAAGCCACCTCTTTCCTAAATATCTAAAAATAGAGTTGTCTGGTTAATATGAATCATTGTGAGACATGTAGTAAAATTTATTTAAAAAATTGTGCTAGAAAAATATGAAGGGCAAGTGATGTGAAATAAAACAATGTTTTATCCAGTGTATTTTAGCATATTTCAGGGCTAAACCCTCTTTTCAGATGCGAAGCTGAAACAGTCCAAGACAAAACAAACGAGCGATCAGAGGAGGAAAACTCAGAAAACTCGTTTGTTTTGTCTTAGACAGTTTCAGTTTTACATTTGATAAGAGGATAATAGCCCTGAAATATACTGGATAAAACATTGTTTCATTTGTCATTTGCCCTTCATATTTTTCTACCACAGTGTACTGACTTAAATAATTCATCTAAAAATAGATTTGTTCATTCAAACGTTTATAGTATTTTTACTATTGTTGTTTATGAAATTGTTGCTGTCTCAGGTTATTGTCGTTCATCTTATCAAGACGAGAGACCAGTGGTTAGTTTCCAGGCCCCACCGTGTGGAGGTTGTTGTGAAAATTTGTAACAGAGTAGAGGCTTCAATTTTTAATGTAGTACAGTCGTAATGATGTTTTAGTAATTTTTAAAAATGTCCTTCCTATAGTACAGAACATGAAGTGTCATCATAACCCATCATCATCACCGTTTAATGGCCATTCTTACACACTAGCATGGGTTAGACGAGTTGTTGGTAGGCCAGGTCAGATGACCATGCCTTCTCATACAAAACAGATTTGGGCTTGGTTTCTACAGCTGGATGTCCTTCCTAACACCAACCATATTTACTCTTAATCTTCAAATCTGAATTGATTCTAATTCACTCTATATTACTATGACATTGTGTGTGTGTGTGTGTGTGTGTGTGTGTGTGTGTGTGTGTGTGGAAAGAAGAGGAAATGTGTGGCGTCTGAACGAGTAATCTCCACCTCCTCCGACTCTGGGTTCCAGCTGACAGGATGGAGAATACATTGCCTTGGAGGACAGCGAGGGAGACATGCTGGAGCAGCCACTGCACCCTGTGGAGCCCGCACCTGCAGGCAGCCAACTCCACCTCGCGGTACCCGCACCTGCAGCCAGCCAACTCCACCCTGCGGGCCCCACACCTGCAGCCAGCCAACTCCTCTGAAGTGTAAAACACTTGTATTATTCTTCACTTTCAAAACTCTGAACTTCTGTGTAATACAGTAATTTTGGAGGGCAGAGAGGTGAAAATCAATTAAATTGAAACCAGTATTTAAC
>OZ024761.1:3613853-3666353 GCA_964016885.1 Eledone cirrhosa | reverse complement strand
TTAAGCATACAGTGTATTGCAAAATACACTATATATACATTTATATATATATATATCTAGAGATGTGAAAAGGAAAAAAGAAAACCGTGCTTAATAGGGAAGAGAGCAGAAATGTATTATATATGATCATACATAGTGCCACCCAAGGTTTTAAGGTCGAAAATTTGACCATATCTCCAGAAAACAAAACATCAAAATAGTAACCTTTCTTCATATTAACGCCTGAAGAAAGGTCACTATTTTGATGTTTCATGTTTTCTGGAGATAGGTCAAATTTGGACCTTGAAACCTTGGGGGGCACTTTTGTCTCATGCATGAACATATATAAATATCATCATCATCGCTTAACGTTCATTTTCCACGCTAGCATGGGTTAGACGGGTTGTCTTATTTGAGGTCAAGTGACTGTGTCTTGCTCATATAGAATTGTTTCCGACTAGGTTCCTACAACTGGATGGCCTTCCTAACCCCAACCACATTTACAGTGTTGACTGGGTGCTTTTTGTTGTGACACCTACACAACCACTTTACAGTGTGGACTGGGTACTTTTTGTTGTGACACCTCCACAACCACTTTACAGTGTGGGCTGGATATGTTTTGTTCAGAGTATAAGGGTGGTGTGGACAGGAGTGGGTGGGTGGGAGTATAGTGGTTAAGAGGTGCCTACTAGATGTATGTTTGAGTCTGTGCGCATGGGAAAGGGGGTCTTCTGTATTACTGCATAATGCCAAAGATCTTGATCCTGTGTGATTGTCTTTGAGAGGTGCAAGTGTGCAAAGTCAGCTTTTATCACCTCATCCCAATTCTTCCTGGGTTTCCTACTCCATCAGTTTTGATCACCCTGCACTTTTTATACAAGTGTTATCCTTCATACACATCACATGACCATACCAATGCAATCCCCTCTCTAGTATACTGCATCTGATCCCTCTTATGCCTAATTTCACACTTAGCTCATTTATGCTTTGCTGTTCGTGTATATTAATATTACACATCTATCAGACCATGCATGCTTCATTTCTTTCCCGTCTTCGCAGGTCCTCTGCGTACAGTACCCAGGTCTCACTACCATGTAACATTGCTGTTCATATACAAGCATTGTACAATCTGCCTTTCATTTTTAGGGAGAAACCTTTTGTAGGTAACAGCAGTAGTAGCTCTCTGAACTTTCTCCATCCCGTTCTTACTCTGGCTACTGTACTTTCGGAACACCCTCTTCCACTACTGATTTCATCACGGAAAGTAACGGAAAGTGTCTACTATTTCTATAGAACCATCTGGGCAATTGGAGGAGCTAGTATCCTGTGGGCACTTGCTACTTACTGCACCTGAGCATCAGCTACATATAAAACCTATTTTCTTTGATAGCCTGCCTGTGATCCCACTACATCTTTTATGAACCCATAGCTTGCATTTGGGACATAGAATGGAATTTCTACCTATTCCTTTCCTACACACTGAACAAAACCATATCCCAGAGGAGATCTGGATCCTGTTTTCCTTTCTACATATTAGAAAGTTAACTGAGGCAATTTTCCCTGACACTGCAAAACATGCTTAAATTTTTTGTTTTCTGCTTCCTTTCTTGCAAAGTATATTTGTCACCTAGCTTCTCTTCTAGCCTTCTGGTAAACCTCCCTGCTATCCCCATTACACCAATCTTTCCAAGCCTGTCTTTTGGCCTTAATTGTCTTGTCTACTTTACTATTTCACCACCAAGTAACTCTCTATCTCCCTAAAGACCTACTCCAACCACAGATTTCATCCGTCACCTTTCAGGAACTCTCACTGCTCCTCTATATTGTATGTCTCTATTTGCTCTTCCTTACTGTTAAAGGCATCAGTCAACATATTTCTAAATTTGTTACTGTTTGATGGGTCTTTTAACTTCCATACTCTTCTCCTCCAGATTGGTTGCTATTGCTGGGTTCTTCTAGCCCTGACTGTAAGTAAGGTTGCTAACGACTAAGTTATGTTGGTAGGTGCATTCTTCATTGGGGAGGGACTTAGCGTTCCTAATCGTCACTGTCTTGACTATATATTTATAAAAAATACTAGACCACCTGTGACCTGTTGGGTCACGTTCACTTCAAAATATTTTTTAAAAAATCATGTTCACTTAAAAATAATTTTTAAATAATTAAAATATACACAGACATGTATATAATGTGAAATGAAACTGGAAGGCCCATATATATATACGTGTGCTGGGCGAACAGGCATTAGGATGTGTGTTTTCCTGCCAGCGCCATATCAAATATATCGATCTTCATCTGAGGAAACCGTTCTCATAATCAACAGCAAATGTATGAAGGACATCTCGATTGTATGGAGAACCGTAGAAATAATTATTATGATTAAACGATATATGTAACCTCAGCATCTTATTTTATTATTTTCATAAAATTCTCCATCGTAACTAAAGCAACGATTGTTGAGAGTTTTCTCCTGCTTACTCCTGTTTTTGCCAAAACAATCTTTTCTGAACAAATATATATATATATATATATATTTGTATGCGTGTGTAAAGTGGTCATGTAGGTGTCGCTACAAAAAAGCACCCAGTCCACACTGTAAAGTGGTCGTGTAGGCGCCACGGTAAAAAGCACCCAGTACACACTGTAAATGAGGTTGGTGTTAGGAAGGGCATCCAGCTGTAGAAATGAAAGCAAATCAGTTCTGTATGAGCAAGACATAGTCACCTGACCTGGCATTGCCCACAACAAGACAGCTCGTCTAACCCATGCTAGTGTGGAAGAATCCACGTAAAACGGTGGTGGTGATATATATATATGTGAGTTTCCCACCTGTGTAAGGTGGAGTGGCTGATGTAATGGGTGTCGTTGGGTGTTCTTTGTGACAATGCTTTTGCCATTTTGTTCGGGCTTAGAGATACATATATATATAATATACACACACACACACACATGCTAACACTTTAATTATTGTATACTTCAGTAAGGATGGTGGATTAGCAGTAATTAGTAGAGCGTCAGGCACAATGTTCTGCAACATAGTTTACTGTTCTTAGTTTTCTGAGTTCAAATCCCGCCGAGGTTAGCTTAGTCTTTCATCCTTACAGGGGTCGATAAAATAAAGTACCAGTAATGCACTGGGTTGATTTAATAGACTTTCCTCTCCCTCCCCCAAATTGCTGGCCTTGCGCCTAAATAGAAACCATTATATACTTCACAGTATCGGTAGAGGGTCGGACGCCATGCTTTCCAGCATAGTTACGTCCCTTTACGATCTGAGTTCAAATCCCGCCGAGGTTGACTTTGCCTTTCATCTTTACGGGGTCGATAAAACAAAGTACCAGTAATGCACTGGGTAATTGCTGGCCTTGTGCCTAAAGTAGAAACAATTATATACTTCAGTTCAAAAAAACAAAACATATATATATATATACAATATATTAATAAATGGAAACTATATTTATAAAACCATAATTATTTTATTATATATATTTCAAGGGCAACCAAGGTTGCCCTTGAGTTATTAATATAATATTAATAACTCCAGAAAACTTCTTTGTAGAGTGCTTTTAATCTATTGTAAAACTATATTCATTGAGTAATCAATAAACCATATTAATCTTTGGTTATATATATATATATATATAAATCTGAGGATGTGTGTGTTAAGGTTTGTAACGGATTCACGTCCACAATTTCCAGCGGATTCTATTCAAAGTCGGGACAATTATTGCTTTTGGTCAGGAAAAGGTCATGAAGCAAAAAAAATTTCAAATCCATCAACAATAAGGGCAAAAATCGATCATGATCATTCCTCCTCTCTATAATTAACTCCTTTACTCTCTCTGTCACTCTTCACTCCCTATATGACAACACTGCAGAGAGAGAAACAATGTTTATGATCAAATGGAGCGATCCGTATATTCCCTCCCTCTATAATTTAACTGCTTTACTCTCTCTGTCGCTCTTCACTCCCTATGACAACACTCCAGTGGAGCGTTCCGTATTGACAGACGGTTAATCTGGGGCATTTTCAATTGGCTTATTGCAAATAACAACCCGCAAAATAACACTTCATATAACAGATTAATGCTATAGACATATGAATCGGAATGTAACCCGTGAACTTTGTCCTGGGCAAAATTATTCGAACAGTCATGACCTCATTGCCAGAGTGTTCAGACTGAAACTGGCTAAACTCATGGCTTTAATAAAAAAGGTCAGGTATTTGGGGCTGTAAAATGTGACATGTTCACTGTCGAAAAACAAGGGCTGCCACATGCTCACATTTTGATTTGGTTAGCTGATAAAATCAATTTAAATGCCATAGACAGCTTCATTTCGGCTGAAATCCCTAACCCAGCAACTGACCAGGAATTACATGACATTGTACGTTGGGTCCTAATGAGCATCACATGTGTCTGAAAGGGGGGGGGGGGGGGTCGTGCAGTAAGGGATACCCCAAAAGATTTGTTGACCAGACTCAGACTGGTGGCGACAGGTACCCCCTGTACAGGCGGAGACGGCCCGAGAACAGTGGCTTCACCACAACAGTAAAGGGGGGTCAAGTCGACTATAGATGGGTGGTCCCTTACTGCCCGCTTCTCTTGAAGATGTTCAACGGCCACGTCAACGTTGAGTTTTACAACTCCGACAAGTCGATAAAATACATATGTAAATATGTAAATAAAGGCTCTGATGCCGCAATGCTTGCATTTCAAGCTGAAAATAGCAGGGACGAGGTCACAATACCTGACGGGGCGGTACATCAGTAGCAATGAAGCTTTTTGGCGCCTATTTGGTTTACCCCTAAACCAATGTCACCACGCCATCATACAGCTTGTGGTACGTTTGGAAAATGGGCAAAGGGTTTACTTTACGGACCAAACCGCCGCCAATCCAAAAGAGACCACTCTGACGGGTTTCTTCAAACTTTGCGCAAACAATTGCGTACACTGTGCCCCCAAGTCAGCATGAGTGCTTTCATCTCCGCCTTCTTCTGCATGAAGTTGTAGGCCCACAAAGTTTTCAGGACCTCAAAACTGTTGGAGAAATATCTGATACGTACCGGGAAGCCTGCTTTAAGCGTGGTCTTTTGAAAGATGATTCGCAATGGGATTCCACTTTAGCAGAGGGTGCTTTGTTGAAACGCCTGTCATCCCCAAAGGGACGAGCTGGTAAAGTGCGTGCCTGCCTTAAGTCATCCATGTTGTAGCTTCAGGTGAAGGGTTTGTACCTGAGCACAAATATGCGTGCTCATTTGCATGGTGACAACATGTCTGCAGCATTTGCTCAGAATATTATAGCACTTGGTGAGGGCAAGGTCCCTGCGGATGACAAGGGCGGCATAGCAATCGACTCCCTGTGCAACATTGTGAGCAGCCCATCTGACCTTTGGGAAGCAGTTTTTCCTAATGTCTCATCTAACTTTAAAAACCTCGATTGGCTCAGCGAAAGAGCCATCCTTGCTCGGAAAAATACCATGGTTAATTTTATTAACGAGCAGCTGATTGAGAAGATTCCCGGTAAAGAACACATCTTCAAATCTATCGACTGGACGTCAGACCTCGACGATATCGTTAATTATCCGGTTGAGTTATTAAATTCCCTTGAGCCCCCAGGGCTCCCACCTCACATTCTTAAGCTTAGGGTTGGCTGTCCCATAATGCTAATAAGGAACTTGCGTCCACCAAAGCAGTGCAACGGTACTCGTATGGTCGTCAAGTCACTGACGCCCCACTTGATTGAGGCCACCAATGTAACAGGGTGCGGGAGAGGGGAGAATGTTTTCATTCCAAGGATGAACCTTTTCCCCTCGGCGTCGGATATCCCGTTCGATTTCTGGCAATCCCAATTCCCGGTGAGACCATGTTTTGCCGTGTCCATTAACAAGTCACAAGGGCAAACATTGTCGGTGGCGGGCATCCATTTGGGAGAGCCAAGCTTCTCCCATGGCCAACTTTATGTTGCCTGTTCCCGCGTAGGGAGCAGGAATGGACTTTTTGCTTACACTCCTCAAGGGATGACACGCAATATCGTCTACAAAGAGGTGCTATAGATGTTGGTGCAGGTGTTGGAGCTATGCCGTCTGGAAAACTGGTCGGGTCACCCATGGCGGACAGATCTGACACCCAGCAGCATCAGGGCCACCATCTTGCAGCTTTGGTCTACTAAATTCGCTATTGGAAGATTATTAACCCATCATTGTTTGTCCAAAATGCTAATTGGTTCGTAAATTTTAATAACCGGTTCAACTGCTTTATGCACTTAATTGATAAGCTTATTTGCTTTCAAGCCACGTTTACCTGTATGTAACTTTTCATAGCAAATGAACAAACCTGAGCAATGCCGGGCTAAACTGCTAGTATATATATATATTCATTCATTCATTCATTCTTTCTTTCTATGTCACGACGCACACTGTGCGTGTGTGTTTCGTGGCAGAGACTGAATCAAAGTGGATGTAGTGAGATAATAAACTGTTGGTGTGTGATGAAATACTGTTGGTTGTGTTGGAGTATTTATAGGCACGATGCTGCTGTTATGGTGTGACATGGGTGTGGCTCTTTAGCTTTGCATTCTACTTCCTCTTAAGACCTACATGTAGTGGAGAGGGAGATAACTGGTTATGTGTGTGGATATATATATATATATATATATATATAAATATGAGAGAGAGATTATATAGTCAGCTATCAACTCTTTATTATATAACCATTCTCTACTACCCAAAATATCAAGTACTCTGTTGAGTAATGGTCTAACCAGTTTCAAACTGTCTCCATCCTCATATATATATATATGCTATCCACAAAATACGTATAGTTAGCACCCTAAACGTATAATTGGGATTATACTAAGGTATATCCTAATGTTTGTTGAGTGAGACGGAAGTCGGTCGGATATTTGCTTAAAGCTTTCTATGTTAATGTATTAAATATATATATATAAGCAAAGGTATATTTAATCATAATTTAGCTAAATATTTTTTAAATTCTGGAATCATATTCCACCATTCCAGCAAACTTTTAATTCTTAATGTTTCAATCTTTTTAAATTCACGTACATTATAATAATATAAATACAAGCTTTTCTTTCTTCTTATATATATCCTAATAATTATTCTTATATATACTTTCTTCTTATATATATCCTAATAATTATTTAAATCTACCTAGCATCTAAAAAATAACATTTTTTTCAGCCCTACGCCTCAACCTCATTTGCATATTCATCTAAATAATTTGAAATAATTTGAAATATTTGTTTTTTTCCTCTCTTTCTTCTCTTTCCTTTTACTATCCAGGTAAAGCTGGAACCGTTAAGGTCTCATTCCTGGATATGTCAATATTTATAAAACAAACTTTGTATTTTATCTGATGAGAACGTACCAAAGTTTTGGTACCCTTGAAATATATATAATAGAATAAATATGGTTTTATAAATATAAATATAGTTTCCATTTATTAATATCATTGATATATATATATATATCAATGATATTAATAAATGGAAACTATATTTATATATGTTTGTAAATATTTATATATGTATTTAAAACAGAAAATGTTTGCTCTACATGGCTGAATACAATAAATGTAATCTGAGTTTTTCGAATATTAATAATAACATTCGATTCGTTTGCAATTATGCAAACAAGCCTCAATTTGATAGCCATGTCAGTAGAATGAACACTTCATTCTTGTTCTTGTGTTGGCACTGACATGGCTATAAAATTGAGGCTTGTTTGCATAATTGCAAACGAATCGAATGTTATTATTAATATTCGAAAAACTCAGATTACATTTATATATGTATGTATATATTCGTTTCAACAGTGACATAAGTGCTTAAGTTTCGTTGGGTTATACACCCCAACTCATTCAGTCTGTGTTCTGGTTCAGTGATTAGTCTTGTTCCTCATAGCCATAATAAAGGATATTTAAACTCTACTTTGGTATTGAGTACACAGATATTATGTGTGTATGGTGTACTTATAGGTAAGATAGTAAAATATGTGGATGTTGTAACATTAATTCCCAAGAACACACAAGATTAGATTGCTCTCTCCTCTCGTCTCTCCTCTCTCTCTCCTCTCTCTCTCCTCTCTCCTCTCGTCTCTCCTCTCTCCTCTCGTCTCTCCTCTCTCTCTCCTCTCTCTCTCCTCTCTCGTCTGTCTCGTCTCTCTCTCTCTGTCTGCCAGTTATACACAGTCAGTTTATCCAATTTATTAACACATTTCTACACTAATTCCGAATTATTATTCCATGGGCATATATATATGTATATATATAAATATATATATGTATGTATATATATATAAATATATATTCTTAATAATAATTGTTTCTACATTTGGCACAAGGCTAGCAATATCCAGTGCATTACTGGTACTTTATTTTATCGACCCCATAAGGATGAAAGGCAAAGTTGACCTCGGCAGGAATTGAACTTAGACTGTAAAGGGCCGTAACTCTATGCTGAAAAGCATGGCGTCCGACCTTCTACCGATACTACCAATCCATAATAATAATGAATATTATATATATATATATATATATATACACACACACACACCCTTAATAATAATGAATATTATATATATATGATATATCATCATCATGGATGTTAATCGATGATGTTAATAATAATGTATATATATAAATATATATATACTTAATAATAATGTATATTATATATGTATATGTATATTATGATGATGATGATATATTTAATGAAAGAAAATCAAGATTTGAGTGTATTAGTAAGTAGCAGAGACTGTGTTTTGAGTGAGTTGTAGTAGACACACTGTGCTACTTACACAACTCCAAATGTTTTCTTTCATTAATTTCTATTTTCTGATGACATACGTACTTATTTAGACATCATTCTATACAATTTACGTCTGCTGACACTGCTGTGTGTAATCCTCTGTTGAGAAAGCTCTGAAGAAACCGATTATATCGAACCAGTTGTGATTTTTAGACACATTATAAATTACAATAATATTCTAAGATATTTACTATATATATATATGTGTGTGAGTACTGGGTTCAATTGGGGGTAACCACTGTAAATTAAGTACTCAATACATTAGTAGAGTATATACAAATTTAATATAGAAATGGCTGCTACAGGACATATATTAATAGAAGCTATTTCTTTATTAATTTTACACGCACACACACTACTAAAACTGTGATTGTGTGCTTGTCTGTTTGTCTGTTATTTAATACAGCTAAAAAGCGGCATAATGGGAAAATACTTTGAAAGGAAGTTTTCCCTGAAATAGGCATACAAATGGAATAAAACAAATTTCACATAAATCGGAGCATTGGTTCTCGAGATACGGGGTTTTTCCGGGTACCTTCATAAATGGAGAGAAAGAGATAATGGTGTGTGAGAGTAGATTTAAAAAAAAACATTTTTAAGTGAATGTGACCTGTTGGGTCACGAGTGGTCTAGTGTCATCATGGTTTTATGTCCGTTCTTCCATGCTAGGATGGGTTAGACAGGTTATCCTGTTGTGGGCAGTGTCTGGTCAGCTGACAATGCCTTGATCATAGCTGGATGCCCTTCCTAACACCAACCTCATTTACAGTGAGTGCTGGGTGCTTTTTTGCTGTGGCACCTCCACGACCACTTTGCAGTGGGAGGGTGTGGAGGCATATTGTCTATATGCTTCAGCTTCGGCTTGTTCCCGTGGGTGGTCGGGTCTTCTGTATTACTGTGTGACGCCAGAAGTCACGGTCGTGTATCATCATCGCTTTTGAGAGGTGTAATTGGGTAAGGTCGGCCTTTATCACCTCATCCCAGGTCTCCCCACTCCGCGGCTTTCATCGACTTCTAGTGCTCTGCACCTTTTTATGCATCCGTCATACGCATCACATGTCCATACCAACGTAACCTCCTCTCCTGTATATATATATATATATATACACACACACATACATGCACATACATAGACACACGTGGTTGACAGCTGAGAGAAAAGAGTAGTCAATACCAAAGTAGAGTTTTAATATTTTATTATGGCTAACTAGTGAGTCTTGTTTCTGTGGAGTTTCGCCTGTTTACCACAGGCTCATCAGTCAAGAGCTTTTGTGATAAACAGGCAAAACTCCAGGATAATAAGGCTCACTAGTTAGCCTTAATAAAATATATATGTATGTGTATATATGTATATAAGGTGGCAAATTGGCAGAGTTGTTAAGACGTCAGATAGAATGCTTAACCTCTTTGTGCACTCAGCTCAAATCCCGCCATGGTCAACTTTCTCTTTTATCCTTTTGAGGTCGATAAAAACAGTACCAGTCCAGTACTGGGGTCTATTCTTCCTCTATAGAAAAATTGGCTGTGTTCAGACCTTATGGTGCCTCTACGACTCCACAAGGAGTTAGGGGATCTTTATCCTTTTATGTATGTATGTATGTATGTACATAAATGTATATGTATAAATATATATGGTTATACTTGGGGAGGGTCATATTTGTGTAATATTGCCAGAATTAATAACAGAACACACTCACTGTTTGGTTGGTTTTCGCTTTTCGCTTCTGTGTCTTTTATATCGGTAATCTAATTTATTCGGTCCTCAATGTTGCCATTGACTGACCGACGGTAAAAAATAATACAGATACAATATAGACACAAACACATATAGATAGTTTATCAAAGTTCTTTCGTTGCACATCTGCAACATCGTCAGTGGTGCTATTGTTTCCTCCCGTTGCATTGTATTTTCTACGCCATCTTTATTTAGTCTGTTTATATATCGCAAAACTATATATATATGTATATATATATAAATATATACATATACAAATAGTAAAACAATGAAATTAAACAAGTTAATTCATAGTAAAACTCATTATTTTACGATCGTTTCTATGGGGTAGTTTAATTTCATTGTTTTACTATTTGTATTTTTGACTCTGTATCCAATGAATTATATCGTTGAGAATTTTGTATTTTAAACTTTGCTTCACAACATCTACATACGGATTACATTGAGTTCTTCATACGGTTTAGAACCTACCATTAATTGGTGGATTTATCTGTATATATACATATATGTATATACGTATGTATATATGTATATATATGTGTATATATATGTGTATATATGTATATATATGTGTATATACGCATGTATATGTGTATATACGCATGTATATGTGTATATACGCATGTATATGTGTATATACGCATGTATATGTGTATATACGCATGTATATGTGTATATACGCATGTGTATGTGTATATACGCATGTATGTGTGTGTGTGTATGTATGTATGTATATGTATATATGTATATGTATATACATATATGTATATATGTATGTATATATGTATGTATATACATATATGTATATATGTATGTATATATGTATGTATATGTATATATATGTATGTATATGTATATACATATATGTATATGTATATACATATATGTATATATGTATGTATATACATATGTATATATATATAGATAGGTAAATATACACGGGTGTGTATGATTGTGTATAGAAGATTATATTAATAAGAGGAATTCCAACTTTGTCTGATTTACTCGTTTTATTTACAATCCTTTAAAATATATATAATGGTATTATAATGAAATAGTATGATAGAATATTAAATTCTAAGTGTTAATTGAACAAGTACTTTCATGCTTTCGCAATCTTCAGGTTCATAATGTGTGGTGACAGTCGAGTTTGCAATTTTCAACTATATGTATATATGTATGTATATGTATATACATATATGTATATATGTATGTATATGTATATACATATATGTATGTATATGTATATACATATATGTATGTATATGTATATACATGTATGTATATATATATACATATATGTATATACATATGTGTATGTATGTATATAGCAGGGAAAAGCGGACATAAAATGATATACATACACATGGAGGCACATGGCTTAGTGGTTAGAGCATTGGCCTTGCAATCGAAAGGTTGTGAGTTCAATTCTCAGATCGGATGATGTGTTGTTTCCTTGAGCAAGACACTTTATTTCGCATTGCTCCAGTTTACTCAGCAAAGTGGCCGTGGAGGTGCCACGACAAAAAAGCACCCAGCACTCACTGTAAATGAGGTTGGTGTTAGGAAGGGCATCCAGCTGTAGAAATCAAGCCAGAATCAGTTCCCGTCCCACCCTTGCAAGCAGGGAAAAGCGGACGTTAAATGATGATGATGATGATACACATATATACACATAAAAATAAATCTTCACGCACAGGCATTGCACGATAGCATTAATTGATAATTATTGATATTATGATGATGATGATATCGTGTAATGGCCAAACTTGATAATGAGAGGGCAACCATCATATATATATATATATATATATATATACATACATCATCATCATATTATATCCGCTTTTACCAGCTTGCAAGTGTGGGATGGGTCCTCTTCAACCCATCATCTCTCCATTCGTCACGGTTCCCCGTCATCTCCTCTGAGCTTCAGCAATGTTTTCCCTGGTCTTCCTTCCACTGGGATTTCTTAGCACTTCTTCACTCAGTGGTCATCTTCCATGCGCATCACACAGCCATACCAACGCAGTCTTCTCTCCCACACATTACAGTTTATATCTCTTATACACATGAATTCATATCTAATATCTGACTCTGTATCTAAAGAATTAACTCAGCGGAACATGGAACCTTTCTATGGATTACTCCCCATCAGATTACATTGAGTTCTATCTATGGTACAGACCTTACCACCAAGGCTAGACCACACTGAATATATATGTATACATACATACATATATATATATATATAGCATTATCTATAAAAGGCAGATTGTTGTTGTTGTGTGTGTGTGCATGTTTCATATTTATACATTTGCACAATTTCAAACCAATTCGACTCAGTCTGTATGAATGTTGTAAATGGTCTAACATAAGTCAACGACTATTTATATTTTTCCAACTCGCCCACAATTACGGAAATAATTGATAAAACATGACGCTTTACCCCTCTAATACAATCTGATATCCTCTCTCTACTCCCCTTAAAACTCGATAAAACTACATACATGCTGCAACTTTCTCTTATATACGCTTAAACTTACAAACTTCCTTTAGGAACTCGGAAGAAAGAAGAGAGAAAGAAATGGAGAGAGAGAGAGAGAACGTTTGTTTTTGAGTGTGGAACAGTCAAACATTTATTGACTTCAATGACAACGAAGAGAACTTATTACATTTCATACCAAACAACAATTATTCAAAAGCAACAGATAAATTTATTCAAGAACAAAAGAAATAGGGATAAATCTTTTTTAAAACATCTCTCAACGAACGTGGAAGAAAGAAGTATCAGTTTATTTACTATACACAATAATATCCTCTATGAGGTCACTAAACCTGCTAGAAACAGCAGCTAACTCTCCCCCATATCACACCCCTCCCTACTGTCTTAAATTTAGAAAACACATATCCTCTATGAGGTCACTAAACCTGTTAGAAACAGCAGCTATCTCTCCCCCATATCACACCCCTCCCCCATATCACACCCTCTTAAATTTAGAAAACACATTAGACAACCATGCAGAACAACTCCATCGCAGCTCTGTTGTTCGGCTGGCATCGGCTACACGCGAGCGTGTTGCGCAAGTACTGTGAAACAATAAATTTTAACACTTCTTTGCACAGAGATAATATCCATAGGCGAAACTACAATTGTCACTGCTGGCGCAGCTCCTGCTTCGGCAGTCCAGGCCTGCAATTCATTCACCCAGTGCCTGGCTGCCATAAAATGGGTAACTTACTGACCCCAAGCAACGCCGGGCTTTAATGCTAGTATATATATATAGTTTGATGTTTAGGCATAATGAAGCAGAGCTGTGAGTGGCTAACCAGAACCATACATTATTTAATATGGGCGATCATCTGTAACCATATTATATAAAGGTAACCAGTTGTAACCCTATAACCATATTTTATATCAGTATAAACATACTAAGAGTTTACATAGTCGCTCGACCTACTAAAAATGACTAGAGCTTCCTGTCTTGTACTATATCTATAAACTGATGTGGTAGTCATGTCTGGAATGCCACTGATCTTTTCAGTCAGCAAATTTGTTGAAAGCAAAGTTTTATTTTTTTTATTTTTTATAATGTTACACACATATTTCTGAAAATTTCCTGATTTTAAGGGTATTGCGAAAGGGTAGAGGAGTTACCTCTACAGGGGAGGTAGGGTCGCAATAACTCATGAAATGGTAGTTACCTTTACAGGGGAGGTAGGACCACTGCAATAACTGTCACAAAATGGTAGAGCTGTTACCTTTACAGGGGAGGTAGGTCTGCTACAATAACTCGCGAAAGGGTAGAGGTGTTACCTTTACAGGGGAGGTAGGACTGCTGCAATAAATGTTATGAAATGGTAGGTGTTATCTTTACAGGGGAGGTAGGACTGCTACAATAACTCACGAAAGGGTGGAGCTGTTACCTTTACTGGGGAGGTAGGACTGCTGCAATAAATGTGTGAATCTGAGAGGGGAATATGTTGAATAAAATCATAATTAACTGATTCTCCTGTATTTTCTTTTACCCCTAAATTCAAGAACTTTTCAGCACCCCTGTACTTTAAAATGTGTATCTACAGAACTATGTGTAAATGTACTAACTGTAACCAACCTAATACTTTAGAGACTAAGATAGGATTGACAATTGGAACATATTTTTAATTAAAATGACAACCATGATAAAACCTGAATAATTAGTTTTGCCAAGAAAGACAACTCCAAAACCTAAACTAAAAATTATATAAATGAATGACGTGGATTGGAAGTTTTAATTTTTGCTAAACTGTCGTGGCAACTTTAGACATGTCTGTCTCTCTCTCTCTCTCTTCCCTCTGCTCTCTCTTTGTATGTCTGTCCCCCCCCCTCTCTGTTCTCATCTGTCTCTCTCTTCCCGTTTACTTCTAGTCATATGTCTAACCGTTCCACTACCAACGACTCCTTTTGTTCAAATGAATTATTCCACGGACCCTAGGCTTTTCTCAAGGTCTGTTTACTTACCCCCGCCCCCTGGCGGCAGGTTTAATACCACTGGTTCTTGCCATTTTTGCCTGTCCTTTCTAAAAATACCCCCTCTCCGTGTGTGTTTGTATTGGTTTAATATATAATTGTTTCTACTTTAGGCACAAGGCCAGCAACATACCCAGTGCATTACTGGTACTTTATTTTATCAACCCCGTAAGGATGAAAGGCAAAGTAAACCTCGGCGGGATTTGAACTCAGATCGTAAAGGGATGTAACTCTATGCTTCAAAACATGGCGTCCGACCCTCTACCGATACTACCAATCCACCGCTGTACGAGAGAATGTTTTATGGTATTCGTCTCTGCTCCCCGAGTTCAAATCCGGCTGAGGTCAACTTTGTCTTTCATCCTTTCGAGGTTGATAAAAAAATAAAATTCCCAAGAAACGCCGTATCTCAATGCGGGCGCTCCTACGAGTTACGGACCCCCCCCCCCCCCCGAAAGAGACAGAGAGAAAGAACTTTGAGCTGATCAATCGCGAAACGCGCGTCAAACCTCAATAAACGTAATGAAGACCCAACACTGCGTCCTTTTTATCATTAGTATGAATATATATAATCAAAGGAATAAACGTATTTAATAGATGTAACTTGATTCTCCTACTTTAAATTCTCACTGTATGTGTGTGTATCATCATGATCATTTTACGTCCGCGTTTTCCTGCTTGCAAGGGTGGGACGGGTCCTATTCAGCACTTGTCACGGTCCTGCGTCACCTCTTCCGTGAGTTTCAGCGATCGTGACGTCTGCTTTCACCACCTCCGCCCATGTTTTTCATGATATATATATATATATATATATATATATATATATATATATATATATATATATGTGTGTGTGTGTGTGTGTGTGTGTGTGTGTGCAGCATATCGAGAGAGAGATTGGCAAAATCGTTAGAGAGTCAGACAAATGACACCAGTATTTTGTTCTGAGTTCAAATCCCACGGAGGTCAACTTTACCATCCTTCAGAGTTGATAAAGTACTAGTTATGTACGGAGGTTGACTTTACCGATATTTTCTTTTCCTCCACAAATTTCCTGGTCTTGTGTCAATCTAAGAAGTCTCGCTATTTATTAATGTCACTAGCACCTGTACTGCTACCACTACCACTACTATTGTTTCTAGTGCTACTACAACTACTACTATTAACACCACTACAGCTACTATTACTACTACTACTACCATAGCCACCACTACTATTACTACTACTACTACCACCACTACCACTGCCACCACCACCACAGCCACCACCACCACTTCCACCACCATCACAGCCACTACTATTACTACTACTACTACCACCACTACTATTACCACTGCCACCACTACTACCACCACCACTACTATTACCACTGCCACCACTACTATTACTACTACCACCATCACCACTACTATTACTACTGGCACCACCACCACTACTGTTACTACTACCACTGCAACGTTCACACTGGCAGCCAGTTACTTCCTGTAGATTGACGTCAGCCGTTGTTTGTGAGGGAAGTTGTGTCGTTCTTAGTTTTAAACATCTCATTATTTCACTATCTTTACAATGGCTATTTATTTTCTTAAAGTAAGTATATTGATCTCTTAACTAGCTTTCTGTCCCTTTATCTTTAAATTAGGGGTCGAAAAGGTAACATAGCTAACCCACCCTAACAAATATCTACTGAAACATTTACTCTCCGTTTTGCAGGCTTATCACAGAATCACTGATATATATATGTATATGTGTGTACATATACATACATACATTCTAAGTATGTTCATCTGTGTGTGTGTAAATATATATATATACACATCCATACATACATCCTAAATATGTTAATCTGTGTGTGTGTAAATATATACACATCCATACATACATCCTAAATATGTTCATCTGTGTGTGTGTAAATATATATATATATATACATACATCCTAAATATGTTAATCTGTGTGTGTGTAAATATATATATATACACATCCATACATACATCCTAAATATGTTCATATAAGTGTTGTAATATTGTTTGTTGTCTGGCAGGTTTTAGATGAATGACAATCAAGTTCTGACCATCCCACCATCGTCTTCTCCTACATTATATATATATGTCTCATACAATATGTCCTTCCTGCTACGAGGTGCTGTGAGGAAAATATCGGTCACTTGACCATATAGAGGACCCCTCCTATATATATATGTATATATATTCATATTTATGTGTGTGTATGCGTGTTTGTGTAAATGTATACGTATAATATACGTGAATGTATGTATATATATATATATATATATAAGATCAAAAGATGGTTAAAGGAGTTCAATATATTTTATTATGCGCATTTCAAAAACAAACATCATCAAACAATAATATTTGTGTTTTCATCAGATAAAACATCAGGATGAAAACACAAATATTATTGTTTGATGATGTTTGTTTTTGAAATGCGCATAATAAAATATATTGAACTCCTTTAACCATCTTTTGATCTTATATTATGCATACTCCAGTCCCACAAACTGTAGAGTGCTTCTTATCCGATATCTGCATTGCTTTATTGTACTACAATAAAACTCACCTCCTACATATATATATATATATATATATATATATATATATATATATAATAGTAATAGTAATAAACAAAAGATAATTACTTTATATTATTTCTATTTATTTGATTATATATATTTCGAAGATGTAAAGTTCTATGTATAACATAAAGCAAAACATGTTCTCCTCAGACAAAATATATAGAAAATGTATCATTTTTTCCTGATATGCTGGTAGACAAACTGGACAGATCGGTGACCAGGCATATGATTAGAAATACCTCAGCACATAAGGCGATTTATATCGATTATTATATATATATATATATATATACGTGTGTGTATATGATTGTATATATTAGTGTGTATATGCAGGGAAAGCGGATGATGATGTATGCACATATAGATGTGTACTCACACACACACATATCCGTGTCTATACATACATACATGTGTAGGTGTGTGTATCATCAACGTATGGTACAGCTACATTGTCTGGTGACGGCCAGGTAGTTTGCTGGAAGCTAATCATTTTAACCAATATATGATATAATATATTAAATATAGCATATCTATCTATCTATCTCTCGTTTTTTCAAATATCATTTTGGAAGAAGAATCAGGATGGAGAGAGAGGTGCTGTACTCCAGCAAATTTTATGAAAGGTGGGTGAATGTGGCAAAGCTGGCCCGCTCCTGGAGATGAGGGTTGAACATTTTTTTCGGGGTGTGTACAACCCCTGTCTAACGCCCCCCCCCCCCCTTATTGGGATTTCAATTGTTATTTGTTATTTTATTAATAGTTTTATTTTCATATACCTGTATATAAATTCCCCATTTGTATTTGTCCCCTTCTTTTGTGCCCTTGTGGCTAATAAAGAAATTTATATATCTATCTATATATCCATCTATATATCTATATATCCATCTATCTATCTATCTATCTATCTATAATCTTTGTGCTTTGGTATAATGTAGAGAGAGATATGTCAGCTGCTCTCTTGTAGACTAAATATATTACATAATCTAAATGTGAAACACACATACACAAACGTGTGACTGTATATATACATACATACATACATACATACATACATACATACACTACCATTTATGTGTGTATGTATGTACATGTATATATATGTAATTACACACATACATATATAGCCACACACACACACACATATATATATACGTGTGTGTATGTATATATATACATCCCACACAAACACACACATGTATATACACCCCACACACAAACATAAACATATATACACACACAATCTTAGAATTGTATTTATCAAGGAAAACAACCACTCCATTAATTACGTGTTTTTACTGTTATTACTGAAGACTTCCAGCCATGACCATCCCAGCCTTCCTTTCTGGTATAATCTACTACTTAACTGGGATCTTTTTTAATGACGTTAGTAGGAATTGAGGGAGATTTGGTTACTATTTCTAGCAAGTTATGTGTGTGTGTGTGGGGGGGGGGTATTCTTCTCTCTCCCCTTTTACCTCTCCCTCTCTATATCTGTCTCTCTCTATAAGCCTCTACCTCTCTCTCTCTTCCTCTCTATAAGCCTCTACCTGTCTATCTCCTCTCCCTGTCTCCCTCTCTCTATCTCCTCTCCCTGTCTCCCTCTCTCTCCCTGTCTCCCTCTCTCTCCCTGTCTCCCTCTCTCTCTCCCTGTCTCCCTCTCTCTCCCTGTCTCCCTCTCTCTCTCCCTGTCTCCCTCTCTCTCTCCTAACAACGACCCACCCTTCTCCTCCCACCATTCCTCCTTACTACAGTTTGGGAGTAAACACAAACAACTATTTCGATGATTCATCATTTAATGTGTGTGTGTGTGTGTGTGTGTATATTTGTGTGTGTGCCATCAGGGTTGTTTGTGTCTGTATACACTCGCACACACACATGTACTCATATGCACACCTAATGTACTCAAACACAGATGCACATCCAAGTACTCAGACCTATAATCACACACACACATGCACACCCTCGTATTCACAAACACACACACATGCACACCCTCGTATTCACAAACACACACACATGCACACCCTCGTATTCACAAACACACACACACACACTATATATATCTATTACAAACACTCATACACATACACGTTCTCTTTCTCACACAAGATACACGCCTGTCTCCCTCTCTCTAGCTGTCTGTTGTTTACACCTGTGTGTCTGTCTGTCTCTTGTTTACATCTCTCCCACTTACACTTTTTTTAAAGCTGGCAGATTTACTTTCCACGTTTCTGTCAGTCTATGTTGTTCTCTGTACCCCAGTCTCTGGTCTCAATATTTACCCCAGTCTCTGGTCTCAATATTTACCCCAGTCTAATGTTGTTCTCTATACCCCAGTCTCTGGTCTCAATATTTACCCCAGTCTAATGTTGTTCTCTGTACCCCAGTCTCTGGTCTCAATATTTACCCCAGTCTAATGTTGTTCTCTATACCCCAGTCTCTGGTCTCAATATTTACCCCAGTCTAATGTTGTTCTCTATACCCCAGTCTCTGGTCTCAATATTTACCCCAGTCTAATGTTGTTCTCTGTACCCCAGTCTCTGGTCTCAATATTTACCCCAGTCTAATGTTGTTCTCTATACCCCAGTCTCTGGTCTCAATATTTACCCCAGTCTAATGTTGTTCTCTATACCCCAGTCTCTGGTCTCAATATTTACCCCAGTCTAATGTTGTTCTCTGTACCCCAGTCTCTGGTCTCAATATTTACCCCAGTCTAATGTTGTTCTCTATACCCCAGTCTCTGGTCTCAATATTTACCCCAGTCTAATGTTGTTCTCTATACCCCAGTCTCTGGTCTCAATATTTACCCCAGTCTAATGTTGTTCTCTGTACCCCAGTCTCTGGTCTCAATATTTACCCCAGTCTAATGTTGTTCTCTATACCCCAGTCTCTGGTCTCAATATTTACCCCAGTCTAATGTTGTTCTCTATACCCCAGTCTCTGGTCTCAATATTTACCCCAGTCTAATGTTGTTCTCTGTACCCCAGTCTCTGGTCTCAATATTTACCCCAGTCTAATGTTGTTCTCTGTACCCCAGTTCTGGTCTCAATATTTACCCCAGTCTAATGTTGTTCTCTATACCCCAGTCTCTGGTCTCAATATTTACCCCAGTCTAATGTTGTTCTCTGTACCCCAGTCTCTGGTCTCAATATTTACCCCAGTCTAATGTTGTTCTCCATACCCCAGTCTCTGGTCTCAATATTTACCCCAGTCTAATGTTGTTCTCTGTACCCCAGTCTCTGGTCTCAATATCTACCCCAGTCTAATGTTCTCTATACCCCAGTCTCTGGTCTCAATATCTACCCCTGTCTAATGTTGTTCTCTGTACCCCAGTCTCTGGTCTCGATATCTACCCCAGTCTCTGGTCTCAATATCTACCCCAGTCTCTGGTCTCAATATCTACCCCAGTCTAATGTTATTCTCTGTACCCCAGTCTCTGGTCTCAATATCTACCCCAGTCTAATGTTGTTCTCTATACCCCAGTCTCTGGTCTCAATATCTACCCCAGTCTAATGTTCTCTATACCCCAGTCTCTGGTCTCAATATCTACCCCAGTCTAATGTTGTTCTCTATACCCCAGTCTTTGGTCTCAATATCTACCCCAGTCTTTGGTCTCAATATCTACCCCAGTCTTTGGTCTCAATATCTACCCCAGTCTTTGGTCTCAATATCTACCCCAGTCTCTGGTCTCAATATCTACCCCAGTCTAATGCTCTCTATACCCCAGTCTAATGCTCTCTATACCCCAGTCTTTGGTCTCAATGTTTACCCCAGTCTCTGGTCTTAATATCTACCCCAGTCTAATGCTCTCTATACCTCAGTCTCTGGTCTCAATGTTTACCCCAGTCTCTGGTCTCAATATCTACCCCAGTCTAATGTTATTCTCTATACCCCAGTCTCTAGTCTCAATATCTACCCCAGTCTAATGTTATTCTCTATACCCCAGTCTCTGGTCTCAATATCTACCCCAGTCTAATGTTGTTCTCTATACCCCAGTCTCTGGTCTCAATATCTACCCCAGTCTAATGTTGTTCTCTATACTCCAGTCTCTGGTCTCAATGTCTCGCCCCTTCTCCCTGTCCTGCTGTGTTCCATAGCTGGCTCTATTCACTAACTAAAGGGTTTGGTATTATTTCTCTTGTGTACACCATATAACCCCTTCTTCCTCAAATATTGCCCCCACCCTCTACTATTGTTTTTCACTTTTCTGTTATTGTTGGTTGGTTTTTCTGTCTGTATTGAATGCTTCTTTCTTTTGCCAGAGTTTACTTTCTTCTGATATTCTTTTTCAATTTTACCTTTTCCCCTAGCTGTCTGTCTGTCTGTCTCTCTCTCTCTCTCTCTCTCTCTCCCTCTCTCTAGCTGCTTCTTTCTCTCTCTCCAGCTTTCTGTCTGTTGTTTATGCCTGTGTCTGTCTGTTTGACTCTGCCTCTCTCTCTGCAGCTGTTAGTTTCGGTTGTTTAAGTCTCTCTCTCATTCTAACTCTGTCTGCTCCTCTCTGTTGTTTATGTGTCTGTCTGTCTGTCTGTTTGAGACCATTCCATTCACATCACTCACCAAACTTCTGTGGAACAGGAAGGAACACAAACATGTCATGGACGTCACTACATCCGGCTGTTAATATATGGGATCTTACATGTTATCAGGCAATTTTAGCAATTACTAAACAAAATACAAGTTTTCTTATAATTATAATGGTTTCTGATTTAGGCACGAGGCCAGCAATTTTGGGGGAGGGGAAGGTCGATTAAATTGAATCCAGTGTATTACTGGTACTTTATTTTATTGATCCCCGTAAGGATGAAAGGCAAAGTTAACCTGGTGTGATTTGAACTCTGAATGTTTTCAAAAACTAGTAATTGGCTGCTAGATGAAGTGTATTAATTGGCCTCAGTCCCTTAGAAGCTTAATATGTCACTCAGGATTCTTGCAGTATTAGTGATGGTAGAAATTTGGGCATTACCTGTGAAGTCAGGGATAATAATAACAATAATAATAATAATAATCATAATTTCTGATTTAGGCACGAGGCCAACAATTTTTTGGGGAAGAGAAAAGTAATTAAATCAACCTCAGTGCATTACTGGTACTTTATTTTACCGACCCTGTAAGGATGAAAGGCAAAGCTAACCGTAGCAATATTTGAACGTAAAGGGACAAACTGTAAGCTACAAAGCATGGTGTCAGATGCTCTACTAATCCTGCTATTCCACTGCCCTAACAACAATAATAATAGTGGTTTCTAATTTAGGCAGAAAACCAGCAAGTTGTGATGTTGATGCCTTTCTCAACTGCATTAACCAACACTCACCACCGCAATAGTAATAATCAATAATTTAGTCACTAGAATATGTAAGATAGGTGCAGTTATTTTATTAGATTCCTCCAAAATTTTGGTTGTTTTCAAAATTAATTAAACATGTAGGCAGTTTATTTCACTAAAAGGTGTGGTAATCCTCTTCACCTACTTTACCAGGGAGGGTCGTGGAGCAAGTCTTTGAGCATGTCTCCTAGTGGGTCTGTCAGAAGCAACTGTCTCTGGATAGATCTGCCTTCATTCTCAAGTAAGACTCGCTGAACTCATGAATGTTATCCAACCATCTTGTTTGGGGTCTGCTCCCGAGTCTCCTGCCAGTTGGTTTTACCTGTAAAATCTATCCAGTAATTTCTTTTCCTTTGACATTCTAACCCCGTCTGTAGTATTGGTGTTGTGATCTCTCAAATCGGAGAGGTAGTGGTTCTACTTGGAGTGACTCCCTCACCTCTCTGGTTTCACAAGTGATGGAAGGCAGGATGTTGCAAATATGGTAACAAAATGGTTAAACGATGATAATGAATGAATTATGTCTGAGTTTGTCTTGATATAGGTATAGTTTAAATGGATATTGTTTCTGCTTCAAGGTCACAGAAGTGTCCTATTTCTTTGCAGTAGAAGTATGGTACTATGTTCAAGTGAAACTATTGTCACACTGGTATTGTAAATGGTTCTACACTAGTTTATTTGGACTAGTGTCCTCATCTTGGTTATTATAGTCCCAATGTATCAGGCTGTTGTCTTCTTCACCCTTTAGCATTTAAACAGGCCACATCAGACCAGAATTCTCTCACCTCTTTCTGTTCAAACAGGCTGTAACTGGCTGCTCATGCTTATGTTAAGGTATTGTTCTCAAAATAATATCAAAATCTCATAGATTCGATATTATGTGAGATAAAAGCTTTACCGTGAAAATATGATAGTAAATATAGATTAATGTAAATGGTAAAGGTTTAAGATACCACTTTTATTCTCGTTTGATACCAAAACTGCTTGATATTGCCCCTGGTTGCATCATACAAATCTGTTTATTTTAAAGTGTTTAGATGTCATAATTTTATGGAAGAACCTTTGTTGAGTTATGTTCCAACCACCAGTTTAATTTTTCCATTACCATATTTCTAATAAAATATTCTGTTTGATATAATGAAGAATTTGGAGGGATTTACTAAAATTGTTTTAAGATATTTGGAACATATCTTAACAAAAAGTTCTTGTATCAAATTATGTTTGGAAGATTTTAATTTATAGTGGAACCACTTAAAATGGTTGGTTTCATAGAACCATAGGCAGTTTGGCATTAAAAGGGTTAAATAGGAACCCTTTTAAATGGTTGGTTTTGTTTCATAGAACCATAGGCAATTTGTCATTAAAAGTAGGTTAATAATGAAAATGATTATTATATTTATAAATCCCTCCAAATTCTTGATTATTTTCAAAATTATTTGCTTTGTGGTCTGCCTCAGTCTCCTGCCATTTGGCTTTGCCCGTAACATCTGTCCAGCAATTTTGACCATAGACATTCTAACCACAGGTCCGAGTACCAGAACTGTGAACTCTTGATGCGGAGAAGTAGCGACTCCTTTATCTCTGAGCTTCACACTCTATCAAGTAAGGTTACTTCAGACACCCTTCGGAGGAGCTCCACACCCCATAAAGTAAGGTTACTGTAAAGACCCTTTAGAGGAACTCCACACCCTATTGAATAAGATTACTGTAAAGACCCTTTGGAGGAACTCCACACCCTATTGAATAAGATTACTGTAAAGACCCTTTGGAGGAACTCCACACCCTATTGAATAAGGTTACTGTAAAGACCCTTTGGAGGAACTCCACACCCTATTGAATAAGGTTACTGTAAAGACTCTTTGGAGGAGCTCCACACCCTATTGAATAAGATTACTGTAAAGACCCTTTGGAGGAGCTCCACACCCTATTGAATAAGATTACTGTAAAGACCCTTTGGAGGAACTTCACACCCTATTGAATAAGGTTACTGTAAAGACCCTTTGGAGGAGCTCCACACCCTATTGAATAAGATTACTGTAAAGACCCTTTGGAGGAGCTCCACACCCTATTGAATAAGATTACTGTAAAGACCCTTTGGAGGAACTCCACACCCTATTGAATAAGGTTACTGTAAAGACCCTTTGGAGGAGCTCCACACCCTATTGAATAAGATTACTGTAAAGACCCTTTGGAGGAACTCCACACCCTATTGAATAAGATTACTGTAAAGACCCTTTGGAGGAGCTCCAGACCCTATTGAATAAGATTACTGTAAAGACCCTTTGGAGGAACTCCACACCCTATTGAATAAGATTACTGTAAAGACCCTTTGGAGGAACTCCACACCCTATTGAATAAGGTTACTGTAAAGACCCTTTGGAGGAGCTCCACACCCTATTGAATAAGATGACTGTAAAGACCCTTTGGAGGAGCTCCACACCCTATTGAATAAGATTACTGTAAAGACCCTTTGGAGGAGCTCCACACCCTATTGAATAAGGTTACTGTAAAGATCCTTTGGAGGAACTCCACACCCTATTGAATAAGATTACTGTAAAGACCCTTTGGAGGAGTTCCACACCCTATTGAATAAGATTACTGTAAAGACCCTTTGGAGGAGCTCCACACCCTATTGAATAAGATTACTGTAAAGACCCTTTGGAGGAACTCCACACCCTATTGAATAAGATTACTGTAAAGACCCTTTGGAGGAGCCCCAGACCCTATTGAATAAGATTACTGTAAAGACCCTTTGGAGGAACTCCACACCCTATTGAATAAGGTTACTGTAAAGACGCTTTGGAGGAGCTCCACACCCTATTGAATAAGATTACTGTAAAGACCCTTTGGAGGAGCTCCACACCTTGTTGAATAAGATTACTGTAAAGACCCTTTGGAGGAACTCCACACCCTATTTCCCGCCGAGGTTAACTTTACCTTTCATCCTTACCGGGTCGATAAAATAAAGTACCAGTCACGCACTGGAGTCGATTTAATCGACTTTTCCCTCCCCCCAAAATTGCTGGCCTTGTGCCTATATAAGAAACCATTATTGTAAAGACCCTTTGGAGGAACTCCACACCCTATTGAATAAGATTACTGTAAAGACCCTTTGGAGGAACTCCACACCCTATTGAATAAGGTTACTGTAAAGACCCTTTGGAGGAACTCCACACCCTATTGAATAAGATTACTGTAAAGACCCTTTGGAGGAGTTCCACACCCTATTGAATAAGATTACTGTAAAGACCCTTTGGAGGAGTTCCACACCCTATTGAATAAGGTTACTGTAAAGACCCTTTGGAGGAGCTCCACACCCTATTGAATAAGATTACTGTAAAGACCCTTTGGAGGAACTCCACACCCTATTGAATAAGATTACTGTAAAGACCCTTTGGAGGAGCTCCAGACCCTATTGAATAAGATTACTGTAAAGACCCTTTGGAGGAACTCCACACCCTATTGAATAAGATTACTGTAAAGACCCTTTGGAGGAGCTCCACACCCTATTGAATAAGGTTACTGTAAAGACCCTTTGGAGGAGCTCCACACCCTATTGAATAAGGTTACTGTAAAGACCCTTTGGAGGAGCTCCACACCCTATTGAATAAGATTACTGTAAAGACCCTTTGGAGGAGCTCCACACCCTATTGAATAAGGTTACTGTAAAGACCCTTTGGAGGAACTCCACACCCTATTGAATAAGATTACTGTAAAGACCCTTTGGAGGAGTTCCACACCCTATAGAATAAGATTACTGTAAAGACCATTTGGAGGAGCTCCACACCCTATTGAATAAGGTTACTGTAAAGACCCTTTGGAGGAGCTCCACACCCTATTGAATAAGATTACTGTAAAGACCCTTTGGAGGAACTCCACACCCTATTGAATAAGATTACTGTAAAGACCCTTTGGAGGAGTCCCAGACCCTATTGAATAAGATTACTGTAAAGACCCTTTGGAGGAACTCCACACCCTATTGAATAAGGTTACTGTAAAGACGCTTTGGAGGAGCTCCACACCCTATTGAATAAGATTACTGTAAAGACCCTTTGGAGGAGCTCCACACCTTGTTGAATAAGATTACTGTAAAGACCCTTTGGAGGAGCTCCACACCCTATTTCCCGCCGAGGTTAACTTTACCTTTCATCCTTACCGGGTCGATAAAATAAAGTACCAGTCACGCACTGGAGTCGATTTAATCGACTTTTCCCTCCCCCCAAAATTGCTGGCCTTGTGCCTATATAAGAAACCATTATTGTAAAGACCCTTTGGAGGAACTCCACACCCTATTGAATAAGATTACTGTAAAGACCCTTTGGAGGAACTCCACACCCTATTGAATAAGGTTACTGTAAAGACCCTTTGGAGGAACTCCACACCCTATTGAATAAGATTACTGTAAAGACCCTTTGGAGGAGTTCCACACCCTATTGAATAAGATTACTGTAAAGACCCTTTGGAGGAACTCCACACCCTATTGAATAAGGCTACTGTAAAGACCCTTTGGAGGAGCTCCACACCCTATTGAATAAGATTACTGTAAAGACCCTTTGGAGGAGCTCCACACCCTATTGAATAAGATTACTGTAAAGACCCTTTGGAGGAGCTCCACACCCTATTGAATAAGATTACTGTAAAGACCCTTTGGAGGAACTCCACACCCTATTGAATAAGGTTACTGTAAAGACGCTTTGGAGGAGCTCCACGCCCTATTGAATAAGATTACTGTAAAGACCCTTTGGAGGAGCTCCACACCTTGTTGAATAAGATTACTGTAAAGACCCTTTGGAGGAACTCCACACCCTATTGAATAAGATTATTGTAAAGACCCTTTGGAGGAACTCCACACCCTATTGAATAAGATTACTGTAAAGACCCTTTGGAGGAACTCCACACCCTATTGAATAAGATTACTGTAAAGACCCTTTGGAGGAGTTCCACACCCTATTGAATAAGATTACTGTAAAGACCCTTTGGAGGAGCTCCACACCCTATTGAATAAGGCTACTGTAAAGACCCTTTGGAGGAGCTCCACACCCTATTGAATAAGATTACTGTAAAGACCCTTTGGAGGAGCTCCACACCCTATTGAATAAGATTACTGTAAAGACCCTTTGGAGGAACTCCACACACTATTGAATAAGATTACTGTAAAGACCCTTTGGAGGAGCTCCACACCCTATTGAATAAGATTACTGTAAAGACCCTTTGGAGGAACTTCACACCCTATCAAGTAAGGTTACTGTAAAGACCCTTTGAAGGAACTCCATTTCACCTAATCATATTTGTCAATACCCAAAATGCATAACTATCGCTAAAGATAGGTATGAACACTGGATTGAAGAGACCGAGTTTGGCTTTTACACAGAGAAATAACTATTTACAGGGGCAAATGTAGGTTTAGTACTCAAGACCTTGTTACTGAAAGAAAACTACTTATTGTAATAAATTGATGTAGAATTGATGTAGAAAATGTATTGTGTATGTGTGTGTAAATTTAAGAGTTACAGATGGATGTACATTTAAAATTCTCTCTTTTTTATAATATTGACACTGCAGTTGATACCTTATTGATAATACTTAAAGGAATACAAGACGTAGAGTGCTTTATGTCTGTTTATGACTACAGTCGGTAGATTAATTGACCAACCAGCTTTCTCCACTTCAATGATAATATAATAATAAATTTGAAGACTAAAATCCAAAGAGGGCTCGATAAGGATAAATATATATCAAATATATAAGAACCGTAGAGCAAATATTTATTAAAATAACAGATTAAGCAAAGAATCGCTGCTTTCACCCTTAACGGGATCTTCAGAAGATCCTGTTAAGGGTGAAAGCAGCGATTCTTTGCTTAAACTATAATCTGTTATTTTAATAAATATATATATATATTAGCAGGAAAAAGCAGACGTAAAATGATGAATATATATATATATATATATATATATTATATATATATATATATATAACCATCATCATCGTTTAAACGTCCACTTTCCTCCGCTAGCATCGGTTAGACGAGTTGTCCTGTTGTGAGCCAAGCCAGATCAGGTGACTGTCTTGCTCACAGTGGACTGATTTTATATATATATATATATATATATATATATAATACACACACACAAACATGGCGTATTATGATTGATTTAATCTTTTCCTCTTGAAGAGCTTAGCCCTACCATGTGGGGTGGGGTCCCATGTTATTGAAAAACATCAGTATATGGTTTGACTCATGCTAGCAGGGAAAGTGGACATTAAACGATGATGATGAGAAATAAGGGACACGCATGCACACGCACTTTCTCTCTCTTTCTCTCTCTACACATTTAAGCATATTAAAGTTTTTCTTTCATTTAATATATAAATTCTCTCTCTGTATATATATATAATGTATGTATATAGAAATATATTATTCATTTATGTTTATACATGGAACAAAAGTGCCTATAAGCACCTGAAGATTAGCTCACAATTTTGCTCCCTCATACATTCTGGAGATATGGTCAACCACTGGCCACTCTTCTCTATCTTTCTATTTCTCATTCTCTTTTCCTACTATCAAGTGTAAAACTAATATATTTCTTCATTGTAATGTGTTTGCTTTGTTATTTCTGTTTCTGTACTGAATACAAATTTTTTTTCTTCTATTTTTAGATTTCGTGAGAATGTGGCCTAACCAAAAGTGTTAAGTTTTGGATGCTATTAGGACTAAAGCTGGAAATAAGACAACGCAATCCTCACTCTCTACATCTTGTAATACAAGCACACTGTGTACACGAGCGATAACCTTTTTACATTTAAAAGTTGTTGTGAGTGGTGTGTAGTTTACTGATTTTGTTTCGACACCATGGTGCTCTCTCAAAGACAGCGTGAGGAACTGTAAGTATCTTGAATATTTCATCTATTTATTTAATCATCTTCTTTGCCTACTTATTCCTAAGAGGGTCCTGGAGCAGAGTCCTCAAATACTCTTTCCAGCAGGTCCTGTCAGAGGCAACCATTTCCAACTGATCTGGTTGGATCCTCCAAGCGAGACCAGCCAAGCTCATGGATGTTGTCCAACTATCTTGCTTGGGGTCTACTCCTGGGTCTCTTACCTGTTGGTTTTGCCCGAAAAAAATCTGTCCAGCAAGATTCTTTCTTGAGACATTCTAACCACATGCCCAGAGTATCGGAGCTGTGATCTCTCAATTCAGAGAAGTAGCGGCTCTACTTGGAATGACTCTGATCTCCGAGCTACGTACTCTATTGAGTAACGTTACTCCAAAGACCCTTTGGAGGAACCCCATTTCAGCCGCTTGTATTCGCGATCTTGAGTAATTTAATCTTTAAAACAGATTTTTTTAATACATAATATCTGCATTGTAGCTTTTGTAATGTTGATGGCTGATGGCATAGGTTTGCTGAACATATCTACGACATATACAGGATGGTTCAAAAGTCACTAGACCATTTTAAAATATAACTTTTTTACAATTAATATTTAACCCTTTAGCATTTACATTACTCTATATATACTATTGTATTTTTGTGCTAAAGGTTGACCTCACATAATTATCTTGCATCACATTTACATTACTCTATATATACTATTGTATTTTCACAGTAAAGGCTTTACCTTACATAATATCTCGCATATCATCTCGCACATCATCTCGCACATCATCTCGCATATCATCTCACATATCATCTCACATATCATCTCACATATCATCTCACATATCATCTCACATATCATCTCACATATCATCTCACATAACATTTACATTACTCTATATTTACTATTGAATTTTTGTGGTAAAGGCTTTACCTCACATAATATTGAATCCCTCTACCTGACGTTCGTTGACCTAGAGAAAGCTTTTGATAGATACCTGTAAAGTTGTTGCACTGGTGCCATGACAGAAAGCATCCAGTCCACCCTGTAACGTTGTTGGACTGATGACATGACAGAAAGCACTCAGTTCACCCTGTAAAGTTGTACTGGTGCCACAACAGAATGCACCCTGTCTACTCTGTAAGGTTGTACTGGTGCCATGACAGAAAGCACCCTGTCTACCCTAAGGTTGTACTGGTGCCATGACACTGTCTGCCCTGTAATCATCATTATCATCATCACTATGGTTGGCATTAGAAAGGGCATCTGGCTTTAGAAAAGCAGACCCAAAGCATGAGTAAGATAGTAGTAGTAAACTGGCCTGTAAGACTGTGACAGTATGTATAACCTATGACAGTTTGTATAACCTGTGACAGTTTGTATAACCTGTGACAGTATGTATAACCTATGATAGTATGTAATAAAAGTTAGGCAGCAATGATGATATATGTATATATTGTATGCCTATGGACACAGTTAAGAGGTTTGCTTAGCAATCAGTTAGGTATTGAACTCAATCTCACTGTGTAGCATCTTAGGCAAATATCATTTATCATAGCCCCGGGTTGACCCATGTCTTAGCTGTGAAATTGGGCAGACAAATGTTGTTTGGACTATACCTGTAATTCAAAGCTAGCTTTGTCACATATTCTGATAGGCTGAATCTCCCTGAGAACTCCATTAGGATGTACATGTCTGTGAAATGCTCAGTCATTTACTCCATTAATTTCATGAGCAGGCTGTTCCATTGATTGAAGAATTGAAACAGCCATTTGTGCCACTGCCGAAGTGGAGGTCCAGCAGTCCATTCTTTATTTGTATGGGTTGGTTGAGGCCGGTTCTTTCTGACTAGATGCTGTGACACTGGCCATTTACTTTAAGTATAATACAGACTGCTAGTGTCACCAGCAGGAAAGAGTGACGTCGGAACCAGTTATGGGGAGAGGTTAATTAGACAATTTGATTGCTACTTTATTGTAGTTGGAAAGATGAATGGCAAAGCTGACATTGGGACATAAATAAGGGGTTTTCTTATGTAGGTACTAGGCCTGGTGTTGTGCTTTAATGGGTGCAGTTGATTTAGCCCTGTTGATAGCAACACACCTGAAACCAACCTGGATTCTGTGGAACAAAGCTGTTTATTTTGAAGAGTTTACATCTGAAAAGGCATCGAATTGGCAGAATGTTTGATAGAATGGCAGTAGTTAGAATGTTTGATAGAGTGACGGTGGTTAGAATGTTTGATAGAATGGTAGTCATTAGAATGTTTGATAGAATCATAGTTGTTAGAATGTTTGATAGAATGGCAGTCATTAGAATGTTTGATAGAATCGTAGTAGTTAGAATGTTTTATAGAATGGCAGTCATTAGAATGGTAGTGGTTAGAATGTTTGATATAATGGCAGTAGTTTAGATTGTTTGATAGAATGGCAGTCATTAGAATGTTTGATAGAATGGTAGTGGTTAGAATGTTTGATATAATGGCAGTAGTTTAGATTGTTTGATAGAATGGCAGTCATTAGAATGTTTGATAGAATGGTAGTGGTTAGAATGTTTGATATAATGGCAGTAGTTAGAATGTTTGATAGTGGTAATCGTTAGAATGTTTGGTAGAATGTTTGATAGAATTGTAGTCATTAGAATGTTTGATAGTGATAGTCGTTAGAACATCTGCTTTGCAGATTTCCTTTTGGCTCATTGCTTTTCATCCATTGAAGGTCGATAAAAAAAGTAGCAGTCAAGTACTGGGGCATCAATCCTCCCTCTCTCTCACTTTCTATTATACTCTGGAAGAAATCTGTTGTGTTCAGATGAGCTCCATCAGTCTTTAAAAATTACTGTATGTTGGCACCACTACAACTCCCTCAGGAGTTAAGGGGCCATACACCTATAACATATTCATCTGAAAACACCCTCCATCATCATTTCTTTTCTATGAACCTTTATGTTCTAAACAACTAAATAATGAGAAAGTTACATTACTAAATTGCTCCAATTTCTTGATTATTTTCATTATTATTTGCAGACCAAAGGCAATGTCTTTATATTAGCAATATAATAATGGAAAAGTGACTTAGCTCTAGTATTTGAATGAGTGGCGGTGGATTGACAGAATCGATAGAGCGTCGGATAAAATGCTTTGCAGTATTTGTGCAAGTTCTTTGATTTGAGAGTTCAATTCTTGCTGAGGTCAATTTTTACCTTTCATTTTTTGCAGGGTTCGGTCAAGTTGGTAAAATATAGGGCTGGGGGTCATTATTATTTTCAATAGGGCGGTGGATTGGCAGTATCGGTAGAGGGTCGGACGCCATGCTTTCCAGCATAGTTACGTCCCTTTACGATCTGAGGTTGACTTTGCCTTTCATCCTTACGGGGTCGATAAAATAAAGTACCAGTAATGCACTGGGTAATTGCTGGCCTTGTGCCTAAAGTAGAAACAATTATTATTTTCAATTTGCTAGCCGTGGGTCAAGTTGATAAAATATAGAGCTGGGGGTCATTTTATTTCCAATTTGCTAGCCATATGCCTTAATCAGAAATCATTTTATATTCAGCTTTCTATGGACAAAAGCAGAATTGGTCCCGGGAGGATTTAAACTACAATATAAATGTATGTATGGTCCCGTAACTCCTGATAGTCGTAGGGGCGCAGTATTAACATATGGTGTTTCTTGAGCATTTTAGGCCTGGCGGAGCCCTTCCCTCTCCAGGCGTGAGTACAGCAGATTTCTTCCAGAGAAAGATAGAAAGTGAGAGAGAGGAAAATGAGAAAGAGATATAGAGGAAGAATCTACCCCAGTACTAGACCGGTAGTTTTTTTAACAACCTCGAAAGGATGAAAGGCAAAGTTGACCTCTGCAGGATTTGAACTTAGAGAGCCAGAACGAATACCTTAAAACATTCTATCTAACGTTCTAACAACTCTGCCAATTCGCCGCATGTATAATATATATATATATATCCAAGAGATGTCAACTTGAATGGACCTGTTATTTTTCTCTAAAACATTTTTTCTAATTCCACCCCACCCGTCCCCTCAATTTATCTTATTTCTCATTCTTTCTTCTGATGGACTAGCATCGGAAACATTAAGACCCTCTTCCTGCTATATCAAGCGTTAACCTAATATATCCCTTCCATATACTGTACCAATTGTGTTGTTATTTCTGTTTACCTTTTAGATACATATATATATATATATATATATACATACACACCCACCCAACCACCACCTTCTGTACACACCACCCTTACACTGGAAGTTGTGTTGGTATCCTAACAAAAAGCATCCAGCCCACACTGTAAAGTGGTCATGTGGGTGTCATGACAAAAAACACCTATCCCACACTGTAAAGTGGTCATGTAGGTGTCGTGACAAAAATCACCCATCCCACACTGTAAAGTGATGGTGTAGGTGTCATGACAAAAAGCAGCCAGTCCAAACTGTAAAGTGGTTATGTAGGTGACACAACAAAAAACACCCAGTCCACACTGTAAAGTGGTCATGTAGGTGTCACAACAAAAAGCACCCAGTATACACTGTAAAGTGGTCGTGTAGGTGTCACAACAAAAAGCACCCAGTATACACTGTAAAGTGGTCATGTAGGTGTCACAACAAAAAGCACCCAGTATACACTGTAAAGTGGTCATGTAGGTGTCACAACAAAAAGCACCCAGTATACACTGGAAGTGGTCATGTAGGTGTCACAACAAAAAGTACCCAGTATACACTGTAAAGTGGTCATGTAGGTGACAACAAAAAGTACCCAGTATACACTGTAAAGTAGTCATGTAGGTGACACAACAAAAAGCACCCAGTCCATACTGTAGAGTGGTTGTGTAGGTGTCACAACAAAAAGCACCCAGTATACACTGTAAAGTGGTTGTGTAGGTGTCACGACAAAAAGCACCCAGTATACACTGTAAAGTAGTCATGTAGGTGTCACAACAAAAAGTACCCAGTCCACACTGTAAAGTAGTCATGTAGGTGACACAACAAAAAACACCCAGTCCACACTGTAGAGTGGTCATGTAGGTGTCACAACAAAAAACACCCAGTCCACACTGTAGAGTGGTTGTGTAGGTATCACGACAAAAAGTACATAGTCCACACTGTAGAGTGGTCGTGTAGGTGTCACAACCAAAAGCACCCAGTATACATTGTAAAGTAGGTGTTGTGATGATGTTTTTTATGCAAATTTTTATTTAAATTAAAATTTGTTTTTATTTAATGATAACGAAACAATGGGAGAGCTCCAGACATAATCTAGAAATAAATCACTGGAGAGAAAAAGGACGAGCAATAAAGCAACAGTTTTTCTACCTTAGCTGTATATACATCTGTATATCATCATTTCATTTTACGTCCACTTTTCCCTGCTTGCAAGGGTGGGACGGGAACTGATTCTGGCTTGATTTCTACAGCTGGATGCCCTTCCTAACACCAACCTCATTTACAGTGAGTGCTGGGTGCTTTTTTTCCATGGCGCCTACACGTCCACTTTTACAGTGTGGGCTGGGTGCTTTTTTGCCGTGGCACCTCCACGACCACTTTGCAGTGGAATGATAGGGACCCCAGTCCCTATCATCTCATTTCTACAGCTGAGTAAACTGGAGCAATGTGAAATAAAGTGTCTTGATCAAGGAAACAACACATCACCCGGTCTGAGAATTAAACTCACAACCTTTCGATTGCAAGGCCAATGCTCTAACCACTAAGCCATGTGTCTCTGTATATATCTGTATATATATATATCATCATCATCGTTTAACGTCCATTTTCCACACTAGCATGGGTTAGACGGTTTTGTTCCATATGATGCAGGAATGGTCGGGAGACCATGTCTTGCTCGCACAGAACTGTTCCCAGCAGGTTTTCTATGGCTGGATGCCCTTCCTAACACCAACCACATTTACAGTGTGGACTGAGCCTTTTTACCGTGTCTTCTACACGACCACCTTACAATGTGAACTGGGTGCTTTTTGTTGTCACCGACACAGTGGACTGCAATGAGAGGGTGGGGGGTTGGGGTGTATATTGGGTTAAGGTGCCTACTGATTAGGTTTGCAAGGGAAGGTGGGTCTTCTGTACAACTGCATGGCACCAAAGATCTTGATCCAGTGACATTGTCTTAGGGAGGTGTAGGTGAGCAAGGTCAGTTTTTATCACCTTGTCTCAGGTTTTTCTTGGTCTACCCACTCCGTAACTTCCATCACTTTTCATTGTCCTGCACTTTTTTATACAGTTGTCGTCCTTCATACGCATCACATGGCCATACCAACGCAATCTCCTCTCCAGAACGCATTTGATATCTCTTATGCTTAGTCTCTCAATTCGTTTATGCTTCGCTGTTTGCTCACATTATTATTACACTACCATCGGAGCATGCAAGCTTCATTTCTTTCTAATCTACACAAGTCTTCAGCCCACAATGACCAGGTCTCACTACCATGTAATATCGCCGTTAGTATGCAACCAACATACAATCTGCCTTTCACTTTTAGAGAAAAACCACTTGTATATATCTGTATATATATATATATATCATCATCATCGTTTAATGTCCATCTTCCACGCAAGCATGGGTTAGACGGGAGTTGTACCACTTGAGGCAAGGTTAGTCAGGTGACTGTGTCTCACTCATATAGGACTATCTGGCAGGTTTTCTACGGCTGAATGCCCTTCCTAACACCAACCACATTTACATCTATATATAAATATCTCTCTTAGCTATATATATCTGCATATATTCTTATATATATGAGAGAGAGAGAGAGATATGTAGATATCTGTACCGTAGCTGTATAGCTCTATGTATCTCTGTATATATCTTTATATATATCTCTACCAGAGCTGTATATATATATATATATATATATATATATATATTTCTACCTTACTGTATATATATATATATATATATATATATATATATATACACAGTAAGGTAGATATATAATATATATATATATATGCATACAAGGTGGAGCATAAAAACTGTTACAAAATAAAATGCAAATAGTTCTTGAAAAAAACATTTATTTCAAGATCTGACTTCAACAAATAGTAAGTAATATACTATTAAACAACTGCACAAAAATTTATTCGAAATGCTTTCCTCTAGCTCTCACTACTGCTCGAAGACTTCTAGGAAAGTCTTCGATGGCTGCACGAACAGTTTCCATGGGTATTTTCTCCCATACTTTATTCAGTTTTGATTTTAGAGTTTCAATATTTTGGCTAGGAGTAGAGCAGGCCTCACTCTCAAGAATTGACCATAAAAAAAAATCGAGAGGGTTGTGATGTGGGAGGCCACTCTTCCTTACTGATCCATGCAGGACAATGGTCTCTACACCACTGTTGTGTTACACAATCAGTCTGGCTCGTCGCTCCATCTTGTTGGAGAGTCCAAATGTTATCGCCATAAACAGATATGCACCATGGCATCAGTGCTCCTTCCAAAATATCCTTTATGCAAAGTTCTTGGTTAATTTTAACTCCTTGAGGCACAAAAATCAGAGGAGACTTCCCTCTTTCAGAAATGGCTGCCCAAACCAACACTGATGCTGGTTTCTGTGTTCTGAACACTTTTCCTACACTTGAAGGAATTGATTTAAGACTGCTGCAGAGTGAATAACTTCTCATCTGTAAAGATGATATTTTGCAGCGTGCCATCCTTGATACGGTTCAATAACAGTTTACTTCTGGAGAGCCTCTTTTCAATTGTGGTTGCAGAAAGAAGCTGCCTCTTTTGGAACTTATAGGGTGACATCCCCAGATCATCTCGACATATCCTCCGCATAGTTCTCAGTGATGTTTCTGCTTCTTCTGCCATTTTTCTCATGGACTGTCTTGGATTACGCCTTATTTTTTCCCTCACACTTTTAACGAGTTTTGATGTTCTTGAGGTGCGAGGGCGTCCGGATTGAGGTCTGTCTTTGGTCGAGGAAGTTTCCTTAAATTGATCGATTGTCCTTTTGATCAACATTCTATTGATCTTAAGAATTTTCCCCAGTTTAAATATCTTGGGTGGAGTCAGGCCTTTTTCATGCTTCTCTTTCAACTTTCTTTTCAATTCTATGGACATTGCAAATTGTTAATGGAGTAATGTTCTGAAAAATAGTTAATATGGTTATAGTGCATGGATTTGATACAAATATATTGGTTATATTAGCAACCATAATGTATTTTTAAATTGATTTAAAACTTTGTAACAGGAATTATGCCCCACCCTGTATATATATCATCATCATTTCATTTTACATTTGCTTTTTCCCTGCTTGCAAGGGTGGGACGGGAACTGATTCTGGCTTGATTTCTACAGCTGGATGTCCTTCCTAACACCAACGTCATTTACAGTGAGTGCTGGGTGCTTTTTTGCCGTGGCGCCTCCATGACCACTTTGCAGTGGAATGATATGGACCCCAGTCCCTATCATCTCATTTCTACAGCTGAGTAAACTGGAGCAATGTGAAATAAAGTATCTTGCTCAAGGAAACAACACATCACCGGTCTGAGAATTGAACTCACAACCTTTCGATTGCAAGGCCAATGCTCTAACCACTAAGCCATGTGCCTCCATCATATATATATATATATATTAATAAAAGGAATTCCAACTTTGTCTGATTTACTCGTTTTATTTACAATCCTTTAAAATTTATAATGGTATTATAATGAAATAGTATGATAGAATATTAAATGTTAAGTGTTAATTGAACAAGTACTTTCATGCTTTCGCAATCTTCAGGTTCATATTGTGTGGTGACAGTCAAGTTTGCAATTTTCGAAAATTGCAAACTTGACTGTCACCACATATCATGAACCTGAAGATTGCGAAAGCATGAAAGTACTTGTTCAATTAACACTTAACATTTAATATTCTATCATACTATTTCATTATAATACCATTATAAATTTTAAAGGATTGTAAATAAAACGAGTAAATCAGACAAAGTTGGAATTCCTTTTATTAATATAATCTTCTATACACAATCATACACACTTGTGTATATTTATCTATCTATCTATCTATATATATATATATATATATATAAATATTTCTACCTTACTGTATATATATTTATATATATAAAATCAAAAGATGGTTAAAAGAGTTCCATGTATTTTATTATGCGCATAATAAAATACATGGAACTCTTTTAACCATCTTTTGATTTTATATTATTTATACTCCAGTCCTATAAACTGGTGAGTGCTACTTATCTGATATTTGCATTGCTTTATTGTGCTACAATAAAACTCACCTCCTACATTATATATATATGTATATATATTTCTACCTTACTGTATATAGATATAGATATATCTGTATATATATGTATATATATATATCTGTGTATATATTTCTACCTTACTATATATAGATATAGATATATCTGTATATATTTCTACCTTACTGTATATAGATATATCTGTATATATATATATATATATATATCTGTGTATATATTTCTACCTTAGTAACAAATCTATTTCATTGACTTACAATCACATTAAAACTTGCTGCTGCTGTGGTGGCTGATGACTCATGTTCACATATACTTTACTCTGTGTGTTTACATACTCATTCACACTGCGTAAACACACACACACACACACACACACATACACGCATATCTGTATTTGTGTACATACACACAGTTGCTGCCTCCTCCTCTTCCTCCTTAGACACAGCCGAGTTAGACTGACATATTAGACATTACCGCTATAGTACGGTATACTATAGTACGGTATACTATACTATAGTACAGTATACTACAGTACAGTACGGTATACTATAGTATAGTACGGTATAGTACAGTATACTACAGTACAGTACGGTATACTATAGTATAGTACGGTACAGTACAGTATACTATAGTATAGTATGGTATACTATAGTACAGTATGGTATACTATAGTACAGTATACTACAGTACAGTACGGTATAGTATAGTACGGTACAGTACAGTATACTATAGTATAGTATGGTATACTATAGTACAGTATGGTATACTATAGTACAGTATACTACAGTACAGTACGGTATACTATAATATAGTACGGTATAGTACAGTACAGTATACTATAATACAGTATGGTATATTATAGTACAGTATGGTATACTATAGTACAGTACGGTATACTATAGTACAGTACGGTATACTATAGTACAGTACAGTATACTATAGTACAGTACGATATACTATAGTACGGTATACTATAGTATAGTATGGTATACTATAGTATATTACAGTATAGTACAGTATAGTACAGTATACTATAGTACGGTATACTATAGTACAGTATGGTATACTATAGTACAGTATGGTATACTATAGTATAGTATAATATACTATAGTATAATATATTATACTATAGTACAGTATGCTATAGTATAGTACAGTATGCTATAGTATAGTATGGTATACTATAGTACAGTGCAGTATACTATAGTACAGCATAGTATAGTATCATAATACAGTATAGTATACTATAGTACAGTATGGTATGGTATACTATAGTACAGTATAGTATAGTACAGTATGGTATGGTATACTATAGTACAGTATAGTATAGTACAGTATGGTATACTATAGTATAGTACAGTATACTATAGTACAGTACAGTATACTATAGTATAATGCAATACAGTATAGCACAGTATAGTACACTACAGTACACTATAGTGTAGTACAGTATATAGTTTAATACAGTACAGTAGTATATAATTGTTTCTACTTTTAGGCACAAGGCCAGCAATTACCCAGTGCATTACTGGTACTTTATTTTATCGACCCCGTAAGGATGAAAGGCAAAGTCAACCTCGACGGGATTTGAACTCAGATCGTAAAGGGACGTAACTATGGTGGAAAGCATGGCGTCCGACCCTCTACCGATACTGCCAATCCACCGCCCTCAGTACAGTAGTATATAATATAATACAGTACAGTACATTATAGTACACTACACTACAGTACAGTACAGTATAGTACACTACACTACAGTACAGTATAGTACACTACAGTACAGTATAGTACACTACAGTATAGTACACTACACTGCAGTATAGTACACTACACTACAGTAGAGTTCACTACAGTACAGTACACTACACTATAGTATAGTACAGTACACTACACTATAGTAGTGCACTATAGTATAGTACAGTACACTACACTATAGTAGTGCACTATAGTATAGTACAGTACACTACACTATAGTACACTACACTATAGTACAGTACACTACAGTATAGTATAGTACAGTACACTACAGTATAGTACAGTACACTACAGTACAGTACACTACATTACAGTAGAGTACACTATAGTACAGTACACTATATTACAGTACAGTATAGTATAGTATAGTACAGTACAGCACAGTACAGTACAGTACAGAACAGTAGACTAGTATATAATACAGTACATCAATTATCATCATCTATTTAATACTGAGTTGTTGCAACTAAATTACATGTAAATTTCTCTCACTTTTGATTAATCTATTTCCTCTCTGCCCCCCTCCCCCCTCTCTCTGCCCCCCCCCCCACTCTCTCTCTCTTAGATACTGTTTTTTGCAACAGTTTTTCTCTCTTCTCCTTCTCTCTACAATATTCATTGTTTTTCTTTTTGCTTCTCCTCTCATATTTGTCTGTCTGTTCATTTCCCTCTGTGTGTGTGTGTATGTATGTGCTTCAGTGTGTGTGTGTATGTGTGTAATGTAAATATACTGAACTGTCATGTCCCTCCCAAGTTGTGTTGTACTAACAGTGTTAATTGGTGATCAAGCCTGCACCAGTGCACAGTTAAGTCTCTCTACTCAATGTTGTATGCAGAAAATAAAAAAAAAAAACAACAAACAAACCATGAATTGAAATTTGCTTCTTAACTGTTTTTTTTTTTCATCTACTAAGAGGTACATTTCAATTGAGAACTTTTTACATTGAGTCTATTGCTACCTGGAATGTATAGAAAGGTAACATTTTATATTTAATATGTCAATGAAACCAACTTGTTTCTATAAATATTTTCATGGGATCTGCTCAGCTTTTCTCTTAGTTGACTCATATACACAAGTTTAAACGGAGCACCAGATTTCCAGCTAGGTCCCCCCTTTACAGTTGAAGTTCCTAAATGTAACACCAGATTTCCAGCTAGGTCCCCCCTTTACAGTTGAAGTTCCTAAATGTAAATTCTCTTCTGCTAGTTTCTCTCCTCACACATCTCACCTATGGAATTCTCTTCTGTTTTCTTTCCCAACCACTTACTATGAGATGCAAAACATTCAGAATCAACAGCCATTGTCATCCTATCTCTTTGAATTATCTACTGTTTTGTACTTTTCCCTTCTCGGTAACTCTTGGCATTTTAGTGGCTTTATTGTCTTGCTTGTGCTGAAATATAATTTTACAGAATATTTATTGGAGAGCACCCCCTCCTTCCCACACTGTCAAATCCCACCACTTGACATACACTGATGACATATTTTCTCACCTATATACTCATGACACTATACTTATCTTCCTCTACTCCACCCCTTCCTCATTAGGTAGATATGACTAGGACAACCTCTCTAGTGTTGGTGATGCAATACACCCAGTGCACTCTTTAAAGAGGTTGCTAATAAGGAGGGCATCCAGCCATAGAAAACCTGCCACACAAAGGGTCTCCCCCCTCCTTCATTCTGGTATAACTATAAAATGCACTTGATACACTTTGATGAGTGTAGGTACGTGTGTGTGATCCAACTCTCAGCTCATTTAGGGGTCAGTATCAAGGACCTGTCCAACTCTCAGCTCATGAGAGGTCAGTTTCAAGGACCTGTCCAACTCTCAGCTCGTGTGAGGGGTCACTCTCAAGGATCTGTCCAACTCTCAGCTCATATGAGAGGTCACTCTCAAGGACCTGTCCAGCTCGTGTGAGGGGTCAGTCTCAAGGACTGTCCACCTCTCAGTTTATGTTAGGTCAGTATCAAGGACCTGTCCAACTCTCAGTTCATGTTGAGTCAGTATCAAGGACCTGTCCAACTCTCAGCTCATGTGAGAGGTCAGTCTCAAGGACCTGTCCATGACATCAATGGTGTTTATTTCTTCCAAAATGGTGGCCCTAAGCAACAGAGATGGTGGTATGAGAGCCAGCTCCTCTACTGTTGTCTCACCTTTTTAGACAGTTTTTTTTCCCCAGACTACATTATATCATATCACCTTCCCTTTTAAAAAAAAAAAGATTCCAGCCATTACTAGCAGGGAAACATTAAAGGATGATGATGCTTGTAATTAGAGATTTTGGTTGATAATGCTATCAGGCTTACCACCTTAATACAGGTTACTTCCTTAGTGTTTGACTGTGGGTGGGGTAGATGGCTGTGTAGCGTGGAGTCATAGCTAACAACCATCCTGCAATACAATCTCTAACATCCTATTATGATTTAACAAAATATCTAAAAAATAAAATGGCTTTGTTAATTGAAATGTTTATAGTAAACTAAAGACTTCAGTTTTTACTGTGATTCAGTGCTGATTTCTACTTTTCAAGAATGTCTTCCTAAGGACAGGTTAATTCTTATCTTAGTTTGAGTCATAAAATCTTGTGTGACATTTGAAACCAATAAAATATTGTAGATAACTCCTTACTGCCTCTAGTAATGTTTAGTTCCTTTTATAACAGTCTGTGAGATCATCATCATCGTTGTATTTACATCTGTTTTTCTATGCTTGCATGGAATCATCATCCATGTGCATCACGTGTGTACCTATGCAGTCTTCTCTCCTGCACATCACCTCAGATTCCTGTTAGACCTGGCTCTTCTCTCACTTCATGCAAGCTCTGTCTTTCTCTCACATTTACATTGTGCACCCAACAAAGCATGGCTGCTTCATTTCTCTCCAGTCTGTGCATGTCTTCTGTAGTCATAGCCCGTGTTTCACTACCATCTAGTGTGTGGTTGTGTATAAAACTGAACTTAGTCAATCACAGTATATTACTGGTATTTTATTCATGACAGTGCTGAATTGAGGAAAATGCTACTAAATAATGTTTACCCTACCCCTTCAGTCTGTCATTGTCAACATTCTCTGTATTATTATTATTTGTGTATAAAGTACCAGTAATGCACTGGATAATTGCTGGCCTTGTGCCTAAAGTAGAAACAATTATATAGGGGGATGGATTGGCAGTATCCGTAGAGGGTCGGACGCCATGCTTTCCAGCATAGTTACGTCCCTTGCCATTCTGAGTTCAAATCCCGCCGAGGATAACTTTGCCTTTCATCCTTACAGGGTCGATAAAATAAAGTACCAGTAATGCACTGGGTAATTGCTGGCCTTGTGCCAAACGTAGAAACAATTATTTGTGTATGTATGGACCCAAAACTCATGTCACATGGGTGCCATATTGACATTGGTGTTTCTAGGGAACTTTTAAATCTACCTCCTCTCCACGTCTAAATACAGCAGATATCTTCCAGAGAAGGATAGAGAGAATGAGAAAGATGGTATCTGTGGACCCCAAAGTCGTAGAGGCGCTGTATTAATATACACCGTTTCTAGGGCATTTTAAAAACCTGGTGGAGTCCATCTCCTCTCCAGGTCTGAATACATCAGATTTCTTCCAGAGAAGGATAGAGACAGTGAGAGAATGGAAGTGAGGGATATAGAGGAAGAATTGACCCCAGTACCAGACTGGTACTGTTTCATTTAAACCTCTAATTTATTAGTGACAGCTAGATAAACTGAGGTGTGTAGAGATGAAGTAGGGGTGTTATCTCATCACTTGGTTCTTTTTTATTAGCAATAAATTTCTGGCTTAGACACAAGGCCAGCAATTTGAGGTGGAAAGTTGATTATATTGACCTCAGTTCATGACTGGTATAATAGTTAATCACTATAGTTTCTTGTTTAGACAAGGCCAGTAATTTGAGGAAAAAGTTGATTATATTGACCTCCCAGTACATGACAGGCACTGTACTGTATTTTATCAAGCTTGGACGAATGGAAAAGCAAAGTTGACCTTGGTCAGATTTGAACCCCAAATGTAAAGCGCTGTAACTGAGTGGACTCGGTGTTCTTTATGACAATGAGTCGACCCTAATACATGTCTAAAGCATCCCAGTCTGTGTGATCTTAAAACAGTTAAGTGCTTTCATTTTTGGTAGAGAGATGCCATGTGGAATGTATCTGAGATTTTGACACCTTGTATCCAGCGAACCATGGTATTTTAATTTCTCTCTAGTCACAATTTGTCCTCAATCCTGGGGGCCCAACACTCACTACCATACAACACAGATATGAATGCTTTAAAATGGATAGTTTTGTCTGTGGTTTCAGGTGGGCTAGTACCATAAGGGTTAATTGACCCTGGTCTGTTGACTGACAAATTTGGACTTGGGGGCATAAACACTAACACAATCTAAAAATTCCTACCAATCCAGAGCATAAATCATTGAAAAAATTATGCGTTTTTTTTCTTTTGTTTTATTTTTAACCCTTTAGCATTTAAACCAGTCATATCTGGCCAGAATACTCTCACCTCTTTCTGTTCAAACCAGCTGTAACTGGCCACTCATACTGACATTAAGGTATTGTTCTCAAAATAAATATTAAAATCTCAGAGTCGATATGTGAGATGTAATGCCTTTACTGTGAAAATACAATAGTATATATAGAGTAATGTAAATGTTATGCGAGATATGAGGTAAAGCCTTTACCATGAAAATACAATAGTATATATAGAGTAATGTAAATGTTATGTGAGATATTATGTGAGGTAAAGCCTTTCCTGTGAAAATATAATGGTATATATAGAGTAATGTAAATGTTGTGAGATATTATGTGAGGTAAAGCCTTTACTGTGAAAATACAATAGTATATATAGAGTAATGTAAATGTTATGTGAGATATTATGTGAGGTAAAGCCTTTACCATGAAAATATCATAGTAAATATAGAATAATGTAAATGTTATGAGATATGTGAGGTAAAGCCTTTCCTGTGAAAATATAATAGTAAATATAGAGTAATGTAAATGTTATGTGAGATATTATATGAGGTAAAGCCTTTACTGTGAAAATATAGTAAATATAGACTAATGTAAATGTTAAAGGGCTAAAGTTAAAGATCAAAGTTGATGTGAAATGTGATATAAAATAATTTACTGTTGTGGAGATCAATATGTGCTGAAATATTGGAAATTATGAATTTTTTTTTACTCAATATGTGCTGAAATATTGGAAATTATAAATTCTTTTTGACTCATTTTTTTTGACTATTTTGCTTGAAAAGAAAGTATTTTATTCTATAGTCGGGTTACAATTTTATTTACTGAGTTTCAAGGTAAAAAAATAAACTGAATAGTTTTATTTTTAGCATTCTGTCAATTACCTGTTGATAAAACCTGTTTTGTCATTGGTAGTAGCAGTGGTTGTGGTAGTGGTTATATAATTACTAACATTTCAGAGAAAAAATCTATATTTTCCTGAAAATATATATTTTCCTGAAAATATATATTTCCCATTGAGATCCAATTGTTTTTTTCACCTAATTTTTTATATATCGCTAATTATCATATTGTAATAAATTATTTTATGTCACTAATTATCATATAATAAATTATTTTATGTCACTAATTATCATATAATATGATAATTAGTGACATAAAATAATTTATTATAATAAATTATTTTATGTCACTAATTATCATCATCATCATCATTTCATTTTACGTCCGCTTTTTCCTTGCTTGCAAGGGTGGGACGGGAACTGATTTTGGCTTCGTTTCTACAGCTGGATGCCCTCCTAACACCAACCTCATTTACAGTGAGTGCTGAGTGTTTTTTTGCCGTGGCACCTGCACGACCACTTTACAGTGGAATGATATGGACCCCAGTCCCTATCATCTCATTTCTACAGCTGAGTAAACTGAAATAAAGTGTCTTGCTCAAGAAAACAACACATCACCTGGTCTGAGAATTGAACTCACAACCCTTCGATTGCAAGGCCAATGCTCTATCCACTAAGCCATGTGCCTCCATATTATAATAAATTATTTTATGTCACTAATTATCATATTATAATAAATTATTTTATATCGATAATTATCATCATCATCAACATGCGTCTGCTTTTCCCTGCTTGCAAGGGTTTGGATGGGTCCTCTTTATCACAGTATTTCTCTATTTGTTGTGGTCCTTCGTCATCTCCTCGGTGTGCTTCAACGATCTGAGATCAGCTCTCACCACCTCCGACCATGTTTTCTGTGGTCTTCCTCTACTGAGATTACCTGGTACTTCTCCACCCAATTACTTCATATTGTAATAAATTATTTTATATCACTAATTATCATATTGTAATAAATTATTTTATATCACTAATTATCATATTGTAATAAATTATTTTATATCACTAATTATCATATTGTAATAAAACTTTTAAAAGAACAAATATTTCTTAGAACACACCCCACACACTGCTAATTCACTATCAACCTGGCCACACCTAACTATAATTTAGATGTTGGGTGGGGGTCACCCATACCTAGTGATTTCTAAGTATTCTACTTCTGTAGGCTTTGTTAGGACATATGACAAAATTGTGTGGTATTTCTTCTGGTTCTTCAGTTTGAGGTGAACTTTGCCTGTCATCTTTTCAAATTAGAAGTACTAGTTGAGGGGCAGTGATGGAGTGGTAGAATGGTTTGTATTGGAGGAGATACCTTGTGGTGTTTGAACTGGCTCTTTGTAGTCTGAATTCAAATTCCACTGCAGCCTGTGTGGTCGGTAGACTTCATCAGCCATTTTAACACCAGTGTGACCCTTGGATGATACCTTTAGCAGTGTTCCTTCCCTTCTCTCTGTTGAGAGCATTCAGGGTTCAGTCTACTTTCCTTCTTACCTCCCACCAATCTTGGGGAGGGAGAGGCTGAAAAGGGCCATAGGTAATGTCTCTCCTGTATAACTAAAGTAAAAAACAAACAAAAAACTGAAGGGTTCATATCCATCCCTGCTGTGACAGTCAGTGAAACCTTAACATCAGTATGAGTGGCTGGTTATGACTGGTTTGCACAGAAAGAGGTGAGAGAATTCTGGTTTAAATCCGGTTTAAATGCTAAACAGTTAATGTTGAATATAAAATAAGTAATATCTGTAAAAACATATCACTGTATCATAATAATTCCATTATATATATATATGTAGTGTGTGTGTGTGTGTGTGTGTGTGTGTGTGTGAAAAGTAAACAGAAATAAAGTAAAAACGACAGTACAATAATTTGACACTTGAAATAAAAGGAAAAGAGTTTTAATGTTTTGGACACTAGTCCTTCATCAGAAGATATATATATATGTCATCATCATCATCATCGTTTAACGTCCATATTCCACGCTTGCATGGGTTTGGACGGGAGTTTTCCCACTTGAGGCAAGAGTGGTTGTCTTGCTCGCATGGGACTGTCTGGCGTGTTTTCTACGACTGGATGCCCTTCCTAACACCAACCACATTTACAGTGTGGAACTGGGAGGTTTTTACCGTGTTACCTACACGGCCACATTACAGCGTGGACTGTGTGTTTTTTTGTCGTGACACCTACACGACCTCATTTGTTTCGGGCTGGATGTTGTGACACCAACATAACTTTACATTGAAAGGGGTGGTGTGGATGGGGTAGTGGGACGGGGGTGTATTTTGTTAGAGGTGCCTACTGACTGTAGTAGGTTTCACTTTGTACTTAGGTAAGGCGGGTCTTCTGTATTACTGTGTAGCGCCAAAGCTCTCGGTCCAGTGACATTGTCTTGGAGAGGTGTAAGTGTGTGAGGTCGGAATTTATCAAGTCATCCCAGGTTTTTCTGGGTCTGCCTACTCCGTGGCTACCGTCTATTTTTATTGCCCTGCACTTTTTTATATAGCTGTCGTCTTTCATGCACATCACGTGACCGTACCAACGTAGTCTTCTCTCGAGTAAACAACATCTGATCCCTCTTATTTCTAATTTCTCCCTTAGTACGTTTATGCTTTGCCGTTCACGTATATTACTATTACACATCCAGCGGAGCATGCAAGCTTCGTTTCTCTCCAGTCTGCGTATATCCTCTGCACACAATGCCCAGGTCTCACTGCCATGTAACATTGCTGTTCGTATACAGGCATCATACAGCCTGCCTTTCATTTTTAGAGAGAACCCTTTAGCGGCCAACAGTGGTATAAGCTCTCTGAACTTTTTCCATCCCGTTCTGACTCTAGCTACTGTACTTTCAGAGAACACTCCCCCACTGCTGATTTTGTCACCCAGGTAACGGAAGCTGTCCACTATTTCTATAGAACCCTTTGCGCAATTGAAAGAGCTAGTATTTTGTGGGCACTTGCTGCTACTTATTATATATATATATATATATAAGAACAAAAGATGTATATATTATGTATACTCCAGTCCTACAAACTGTAGAGTGCTTCTTATCCGATATCTGCATTGCTTTATTGTACTACAATAAAACTCACCTCCTACATATATGTATATATATATATATATGTATATATATATATATATGTATATATGTATATATGTATATATATATATGTATATATGTATATATATATATGTATATATGTATATATGTATATATATATATATATGTATATATGTATATATATATATATATGTATATATGTATATATATGTATATATGTATATATGTATATATATATATGTATATATGTATATATGTATATATATATATGTATATATATATATATATGTATATATATATATGTCATCATCATCATCATCATCATCACCGTTTTACGTCCGTTCTTCCACGCTAGCATGGGTTAGACGGGTTGTCCTGTTGTGGGCAGTGTCTGGTCGGCTGACCATGCCTTGCTCATACAGGAACTGATCTGGCTTGATTTCTACAGCTGGATGCCCTTCCTAACACCAACCTCATTTACAGTGAGTGCTGGGTGCTTTTTCGTGGCGCCTACACGTCCACTTTACAGTGTGGGCTGGGTGCTTTTTTGCCGTGGCACCTCCACGACCACCTTGCGGTGGGGGGGGGGGGGGGCATATTGTTTATATGCTTCAGCATGTACCCATGGGAGGTCGGGTACCCTGTATTACTGCGTGACGCCAGAAGTCACGGTCGTGTGTCATTGACTTTGAGAGGTGTAGTTGGGTAAGGTCGGCTTTTATCACCTCATCCCAAGTCATCTTGGGTCTCCCCACTCCGCGGTTTCCATCAACTTCTAGTGCTCTGCACCTTTTTATGCAGCTGTCATCCTTCATACGCATCACATGTCCATACCAGCGTAACCGCCTCTCCTGCACGCAGCATTTGATTCCTCTTATGCTCAGTCTCTCTCTCAATTCATTTATGCTTTGTCGTTCACGTATATTACTGTTACACATCCATCGGAGCATGCAGGCTTCGTTTCTCTCTAATCTACGTAAGTCTTCCACCTTCAGCGCCCAGGTCTCACTACCATGCAACATCGCTGTTCGGATACACGCATCATACAGTCTGCCTTTCATTCTGAGGGAGAAGCCTTTTGCAGCTAGCAGTGGTAGTAGTTCCCTAAACTTCTTCCATCCCGTTCTTACCCTAGTTATTGTACTTTCTGAGCACCCACCTCCGTTGCTAATTCGGTCACCTAGGTAGCAGAAGCTGTCTACTGTTTCTACAGGGCCCTCCCAGAGATTGGTGGTACTTGTTTCCTGTGGCTGTTTGCTTGCTGTTTCAGCACAGCTGCTGCATGTGAATCCTACATTCTTAATTAAGCTTCCTGAGATCCCGCTACATCTCTTGTGTACCCATTGTTTGCATTTGGGGCAAAGGATGGAGTTCCTACCTACACCTTTCCTACATACTGAGCAAGGCCATTTCCCTGAGGGGATCTGGGTTCTGTTTTCTCGTCTACTTATAAGGACCTTAGTCTTTGTCATGTTGACTTTGAGGCCCTTTCTCTCTAGTCCCTGCTTCCAGGTTTGGAATTTATTCTCTAGTTCTACCATAGATTCAGCTATGAGTGCGAGGTCATCAGCATACAGGAGTTCCCATGGGCATCCGGTCTTAAACTCCTCCGTTATTGCCTGCAGGACTATGATGAACAGGAGAGGGCTAAGAACAGAGCCCTGGTGGACCCCAACCTGTACGCTAAATTCCTCGCTATACTCATTGCCAATCCTAACTTTGCTGACTGCTCCCCTATACATGGCTTGTACCGCTTTCACAAGCCATTCATCTACTCCTAGTTTTCTAAGAGCCCACCAGATTACTGCACGTGGAACTCTGTCAAAGGCTTTCTCAAGGTCGACAAATGCCAAGTAGAGTGGCTTACTTTTAGCTAGGTACTTTTCCTGTAATTGCCTCACAAGGAAGAGCGCATCAGTGGTGCCTTTCCCTGGAACAAACCCAAATTGCATCTCGTCTATATTCACCCGGTCCCTAATCAGCTGTGCTATAACTCTTTCTGTTACTTTCATGACCTGGTCCATCAACTTTATACCTCTATAGTTTCCTCTATCTAGTGCATCGCCTTTACCTTTGTAGCAGTTGACAATGATGCTACTGCACCAATCTTTTGGTATGGCCCCCTCTAGTATTACCTGGTTAACGATACGTGTGGTTATAGTGTGACCTACAGACCCAGATGCCTTCAGCATCTCGGCAGCTATACCCGATGGACCGGTTGCCTTCCCTATCTTCATATCTCTGATTGCCTTACTTACTACGCTGCCGCTGACTTGTACTGCTGGTCCCTCTATAGGGTCTACGTGGGGTAGGGTCTCTTCTTCCCATGCATTCTCCTCATTTAGTAATCTATCATAATGACTCTTCCATGCATCTTTCTTCTCAGCACTTGTGAGGGCAAGCTCACCTTTATCATTCCGGATACACTTCTCTCCAATGACATCACAACTATCTCTGACACACTGCCTCGCAATCTTGAATACCTCTTGTTTCTGGTCCTCACGTTGTAAAACATGCTTGAATTTTCTATCCTCTGCTTCCCTCCTAGCTAAGTATACTTGTCGCCTAGCTTCCCTCTTGGTCTCTATGTAATGTACCCTGCTCCCCCCGTTCTTCCATTCTTTCCATGCCTGTCTCTTGGCCTTGACTGCTTCATCTACCTTATTGTTCCACCACCAAGTCACTCTCCTCCTGCTTGAGGTCTTACTCCAGCCACAAACCTCATCCGTCGCCTCTAGTAAGTTATTTTTTAGGAACTCCCAGTTCTCTTCTACGTTAAATGTCTCTATCTGTTCTTCTTTACTGTCGTAGGCGTTGAGTAAAATATCTTTAAATCTGTTACTGGTTGAGGGGACTTTCAGCTTCCAGATCTTTCTTCTCCAGGTTGGCCTCTGTTTCAGGGCTCGTCTAGTTCTGACCGTGAGGTCGCTGACAACTAAGCTATGTTGGGATGTACATTCCTCACTAGGGAAGGCTTTTGTGTTTACGACCGTCCATCTGTCACGTCCTCTGATGAGAATAAAATCTAACTGACTAGAGTGCTCCCCTGATCTATAGGTGATCAGGTGGTTGTCGGGTTTTTTAAAGTTTGTGTTACATATCGACATGTCATTGGCGTCGCAGAATTCTAGAAGTCTGAATCCTTCCTCATTCCTTGTGCCAACTCCATGGCCTCCATGTACTCTATT
>OZ024761.1:3471353-3606353 GCA_964016885.1 Eledone cirrhosa | reverse complement strand
AGATAGTTGTTGTTGTTTAGCTCAGAGTTGAGCCTGTTTCAATGTAGCATCATCTCATTCTATCTTCTGATGAAGGACCAGTGCCCAAGATGTTGCAACTATTTTCCTACTATATCAAGAAGCATTAAACTAGTATATTTTGTTGTGCTGTGTTTGCTTTGTTGTTTCCATTTACTTTTTGCATACGTATATATTATCATATATCCATTTTCTCTGAAAGCAAGGGAATATATATATACATAGATGTGTGTGTATACACCATTCAGCCACTGATACCAAATCAACTGTATCTGTCCCAGGTTATATGGTACAAAGCTGTTTAAAGTAATCTCAATATCTTTGAAGACAATGTTATGTATGAACGTTTGTTATATTCAAAACACTAGCTTAATATTGAGCTAGTTATATGATTTCTGTAACCAGTAATTGTTGAGTCATAGGGAGGCTGTAGTGACATACAGCGTGTCTAGAGCCCATCTCCTCTTCAGGTCTGAACACAGCTGATGTCTCCCGGAGAAGGAGAGAGAAAGGACGTGGGAAAGAGATATAGAAGATGAATCAACCTCAGTACTAGATTGGTACTTCCTTTTTATCGACCTTGAAAGGATGAAAGGCAAAGTTGACCATGGCGGGATTTGAACTGAGAGCTAACCACTCTACCATTCTATGAGACGTTCTAACAAGTCTACCATTCTATCTGACGTTCTAACAAGTCTACCATTCTATCTGACGTTCTAACCACTCTACCATTCTATCTGACGTTCTAACCACTCTACCATTCTATCTGACGTTCTAACCACTCTACCATTCTATCTGACGTTCTAACCACTCTACCATTCTATCTGAAGTTCTAACAACTCTACCATTCTATCTGAAGTTCTAACCACTCTACCATTCTATCTGAAGTTCTAACCACTCTACCATTCTATCTGAAGTTCTAACCACTCTACCATTCTATCTGAAGTTCTAACCACTCTACCATTCTATCTGAAGTTCTAACCACTCTACCATTCTATCTGAAGTTCTAACCACTCTACCATTCTATCTGACGTTCTAACCACTCTACCATTCTATCTGACGTTCTAACCACTCTACCATTCTATCTGACGTTCTAACCACTCTACCATTCTATCTGAAGTTCTAACCACTCTACCATTCTATCTGAAGTTCTAACCACTCTACCATTCTATCTGACGTTCTAACCACTCTACCATTCTATCTGACGTTCTAACCACTCTACCATTCTATCTGACGTTCTAACCACTCTACCATTCTATCTGACGTTCTAACCACTCTACCATTCTATCTGACGTTCTAACCACTCTACCATTCTATCTGAAGTTCTAACCACTCTACCATTCTATCTGAAGTTCTAACCACTCTACCATTCTATCTGAAGTTCTAACCACTCTACCATTCTATCTGAAGTTCTAACCACTCTACCATTCTATCTGAAGTTCTAACCACTCTACCATTCTATCTGACGTTCTAACCACTCTACCATTCTATCTGACGTTCTACACCACTCGTTATATAACTAAACCTCTCTAAATACTTGATTACTTTCAAAATTACATGGAAATCACTGGCAGTGTCTTTCATTAAAAATATGGGAACAAAAGGGTTAAATTCAAATTGGATTGCAAAACCTGAAGGTTGAGTGTGTGTGTTAAACCTTTATTGTTTCCGAAAGTGCATGTTTGATCAATGGAACACGGTCTGCTTGAGAAATTGACAAGCAAGTGGCTGTGCATTCCACAGACGTTTGTAGCGGTGATGTAGTAGTTGTCAGGGAGACTCGGTGTAACGCAGGGTGACATTTTGAATTACATGTGCAACTAACTATTTTTCCAGTTGAGTGGATTGCAACAGATTCCCACGCTGATAGGGATCAGAAATTAAGATCTTCTGTTGAACACATTAACTACTAAGTCATCTATCCTTTACACACACACACACGTATACCCCTTCACACACACACACACATACATACCCCTTCACACACACACACATACATACCCCTTCACACACACACACATACATACCCCTTCACACACACACCTACCCCTTCACACACACACACATACCCCTTCACACACACACACACACACACACATATACCCCTTCACACACATATACCCCTTCACACATACACACGCCTTCGCACATACACCTTCACACACACCCCTTCAAACATGCACATACGCAACACACTTTCACACCCACCACACATATACACACCTCCTTACACAGACACATAGTGTGTGTGTGTGTGTGTGGTGAGTCAGACAATCTGTAGCTGTTCCCCGACTGGCTGGCTTAACAAGCACATGGCTCCCACAGCCAGTAATAATGGTTTAGAAATGTTTGCTCTGGTTGGCTGGACTTGAAGAATGCAGTGTTGTTGTGTTGGTGATCTGTTTGATGTTAATTCCTAACTTCCCACCTTCACTACTTAGTAGTTAGTAACTTATCTGCTGGCTGCTATAGCATTGAATTAATAATGCGAGGCAACCTGGTGCATTTGGTAATGGAGCCAAGTTTTGTTTGGACGACAAGCCAGAGATCGTAAGCTGTTGAAGTGTTGGCCGATCTCTGATAGGTTTGTTACCGGAGCTGTAGCACTGGGGAAACTTACTGTATTTTTGAGTCACCAAACCACCTCTCTACTCATTGCTATCAAAGGAGTGAACCCCGAAAGTCTGGAGTGGCTATTTCAATGCGTTTCCCCTTAACTATCCTCTGGGGCAAAGTTTTCTCCATTCTGTCCACTGAGACCACTGGATATCAGTGGACAGGTTATGTATGCCAGAGAGCCCTTTCCTACACTGTCTACTATTGTACCATTGTGTACCAGAGACCCCTCTCCTACACAGTCTAGGACTATGCCATTGTGTACCAGAGACCCCTCTCCTACACTGTCTAGGACTGTACCATTGTGTACCAGAGACCCCTCTCCTACACTGTCTAGGACTGTACCATTGTGTACCAGAGACCCCTCTCCTACACTGTCTAGGACTGTACCATTGTGTACCAGAGACCCCTCTCCTACACTGTCTAGGACTGTACCATTGTGTACCAGAGACCCCTCTCCTACACTGTCTAGGACTGTAACATTGTGTACCAGAGACCCCTCTCCTACACTGTCTAGGACTGTAACATTGTGTACCAGAGACCCCTCTCCTACACTGTCTAGGACTGTACCATTGTGTACCAGAGACCCCTCTCCTACACTGTCTAGGACTGTACCATTGTGTACCAGAGACCCCTCTCCTACACTGTCTAGGACTGTACCATTGTGTACCAGAGACCCCTCTCCTACACTGTCTAGGACTGTACCATTGTGTACCAGAGACCCCTCTCCTACACTGTCTAGGACTGTACCATTGTGTACCAGAGACCCCTCTCCTACACAGTCTAGGACTGTACCATTGTGTACCAGAGACCCCTCTCCAACACTGTCTAGGACTGTACCATTGTGTACCAGAGACCCCTCTCCTACACTCTCTAGGACTGTACCATTGTGTACCAGAGACCCCTCTCCTACACAGTCTAGGACTGTACCATTGTGTACCAGAGACTGACCCCAGTGTGTTACTGGTACTTTATTTTATCGACCCTGTTAGGACGAAAGGCAAAGCTAACCTTGGCGGGATTTGAACTCAGAACGTAAAGGTTTGTGACTGTATGCTGCAAAGTAGGGTGTTAGATGCTCTACCAATTACTGTCAATCCACTGCCCTAGTAGTAGTAATAATAATAATAATAATAAACAGTGGCAGATGACATATAGGGTAGGCAATGGGCTTGTGACACTATGAAGTTGTAAATCTTCTGGTTTTTGAATTAAGCATCGTGGGAGGGGTTTATGTGGAAGGAGGTCTTTCTCTCTGTGTGTGTATAAATGTTGTTTGTTGGTTTTCAGTGGTGAGCTCCTCGTGTCTTACAAACCTGGTAATGCCAACCACTTCAATATACATTTCTATGAATCACCCTATTATCCAAGCAAATACTTTCACTGTTCAGTAAACTGCTGTTGTGGTGTTTGTTCTGGTTCTTTTATGTCCTGCATTCCATTCCCACTGAGCTCACCTTTGCCTTTTCATATTTTCATAGTTGATAAAAGTACCAGTCATGTACTGGGGTTGATTCAATCAACTTTACCCTTCCTCCAAATTTGCTGCCCTTGTGCCTAAATTAGAAATCAATGTTGACCCTACAACATCGTTTTACAGGACCCCATGAGAAAGAGTGAGTAATAGAGGAAGTGAGAGTGAGGGATAGAAGTGAGAGTGAGGGATAGAAGTGAGAGTGAGGGATAGAAGTGAGAGTGAGGGATAGAAGTGAGAGTGACGGATAGAAGTGAGAGTGACGGATAGAAGTGAGAGTGACGGATAGAAGTGAGAGTGAGTGATAGAGGAAGTGAGAGTGATAGAGGAAGTGAAAGAGAGGGATAGAGAGGAAGTGAGACCGACGACTGGTATATTATCAACCTCGAAAGGATGAAAGGCCAAGTTGACCTCAGCGGGATTTGAACTCAGAGAGCAGAGTACCAGAATTAATACCATAAAACATTCTATCAATGTCCTAACAACTCTGACAATTGGTTGCCTACTAATATATTAGAGTTAATTAAATAAATGATAGTCTTTCTTTACAATATTTAGTGGTGTCTAGTGTGACATCATTGTTATGTGACAAGGTAATAAGGACTAGACAGTTCCTGACTATATTTAGTGATGTCTAGTGTGACATCATTATGTGACAGGTAATAAGGACTAGACAGTTCCTGACTATATTTAGTGATGTCTAGTGTGACATCATTGTTGTGACAGGTAATAAGGACTAGACAGTTCCCGACTATATTTAGTGATGTCTAGTGTGACATCATTATGTGACAAGGTAATAAAGACTAGACAGTTCCTGACTATATTTAGTGATGTCTAGTGTGACATCATTGTTGTGACAAGGTAATAAGGACTAGACAGTTTCTGACTATATTTAGTGATGTCTAGTGTGACATCATTGTTGTGACAAGGTAATAAGGACTAGACAGTTTCTGACTATATTTAGTGATGTCTAGTGTGACATCATTATGTGACAAGGTAATTGGCGGTGAATTGGCAGTATCGGTAGAGGGTTGGACGCCATGCTTTGACGCATAGAGTTACGGCCCTTGCCATTCTGAGTTCAAATCCCGCCGAGGTTAACTTTGCCTTTCATCCTTATGGGGTCGATAAAATAAAGTACCAGTAATGTACTGGATAATTGCTGGCCTTGTGCCAAAAGTAGAAACAATTATGTGACAAGGTAATAAAGACTAGACAGTTCCTGACTATATTTAGTGATGTCTAGTGTGACATCATTGTTGTGACAAGGTAATAAGGACTAGACAGTTTCTGACTATATTTAGTGATGTCTAGTGTGACATCATTATTATGTGACAAGGTAATAAAGACTAGACAGTTCCTGACTATATTTAGTGATGTCTAGTGTGACATCATTGTTATGTGACAAGGTAATAAAGACTAGACAGTTCCTGACTATATTTAGTGATGTCTAGTGTGACATCATTATGTGACAGGTAATAAGGACTAGACAGTTCCTGACTATATTTAGTGATGTCTAGTGTGACATCATTGTTGTGACAGGTAATAAGGACTAGACAGTTCCCGACTATATTTAGTGATGTCTAGTGTGACATCATTATGTGACAAGGTAATAAAGACTAGACAGTTCCTGACTATATTTAGTGATGTCTAGTGTGACATCATTGTTGTGACAAGGTAATAAGGACTAGACAGTTTCTGACTATATTTAGTGATGTCTAGTGTGGACTAGACAGTTTCTGACTATATTTAGTGATGTCTAGTGTGACATCATTATGTGACAAGGTAATTGGCGGTGAATTGGCAGTATCGGTAGAGGGTTGGACGCCATGCTTTGACGCATAGAGTTACGGCCCTTGCCATTCTGAGTTCAAATCCCGCCGAGGTTAACTTTGCCTTTCATCCTTATGGGGTCGATAAAATAAAGTACCAGTAATGTACTGGATAATTGCTGGCCTTGTGCCAAAAGTAGAAACAATTATGTGACAAGGTAATAAAGACTAGACAGTTCCTGACTATATTTAGTGATGTCTAGTGTGACATCATTGTTGTGACAAGGTAATAAGGACTAGACAGTTTCTGACTATATTTAGTGATGTCTAGTGTGACATCATTATTATGTGACAAGGTAATAAAGACTAGACAGTTCCTGACTATATTTAGTGATGTCTAGTGTGACATCATTGTTATGTGACAAGGTAATAAAGACTAGACAGTTCCTGACTATATTTAGTGATGTCTAGTGTGACATCATTATGTGACAGGTAATAAGGACTAGACAGTTCCTGACTATATTTAGTGATGTCTAGTGTGACATCATTATGTGACAGGTAATAAGGACTAGACAGTTCCTGACTATATTTAGTGATGTCTAGTGTGACATCATTATGTGACAAGGTAATAAGGACTAGACAGTTCCTAGCTATATTTAGTGATGTCTAGTGTGACATCATTATGTGACAGGTAATAAGGACTAGACAGTTCCTGACTATATTTAGTGATGTCTAATGTGACATCATTATGTGACAGGTAATAAGGACTAGACAGTTCCTGACTATATTTAGTGATGTCTAGTGTGACATCATTATTATGTGACAGGTAATAAGGATTAGACAGTTTCTGACTATATTTAGTGATGTCTAGTGTGACATCATTATGTGACAAGGTAATAAAGACTAGACAGTTCCTGACTATATTTAGTGATGTCTAGTGTGACATCATTATGTGACACGTAATAAGGACTAGACAGTTCCTGACTATATTTAGTGGTGTCTAGTGTGACATCATTGTTATGTGACAGGTAATAAGGACTAGACAGTTCCTGACTATATTTAGTTGTGTCTAGTGTGACATCATTATTATGTGACAGGTAATAAGGACTAGACAGTTCCTGACTATATTTAGTGATGTCTAGTGTGACATCATTATGTGACAAGGTAATAAAGACTAAACAGTTTCTGACTATATTTAGTGATGTCTAGTGTGACATCATTGTTGTGACAAGGTAATAAGGGCTAGACAGTTCCTGACTATATTTAGTGATGTCTAGTGTGACATCATTGTGTGACAGGTAATAAGGACTAGACAGTTCCTGATTATATTTAGTGATGTCTAGTGTGACAGGTAATAAGGACTAGACAGTTTCTGACTATATTTAGTGATGTCTAGTGTGACATCATTGTTGTGACAAGGTAATAAGGACTAGACAGTTCCTAGCTATATTTAGTGATGTCTAGTGTGACAGGTAATAAGGACTAGACAGTTTCTGACTATATTTAGTGATGTCTAGTGTGACATCATTGTTGTGACAAGGTAATAAGGACTAGACAGTTTCTGACTATATTTAGTGATGTCTCTGACATTGTTATGTGACAAGGTAATAAAGACTAGACAGTTTCTGACTATATTTAGTGGTGTCTAGTGTGACATCATTATGTGACAAGGTAATAAAGACTAAACAGTTTCTGACTATATTTAGTGATGTCTAGTGTGACATCATTGTGTGACAGGTAATAAAGACTAGACAGTTTCTGACTATATTTAGTGATGTCTAGTGTGACATCATTATGTGACAAGGTAATAAGGACTAGACAGTTCCTGATTATATTTAGTGATGTCTAGTGTGACATCATTATGTGACAAGGTAATAAGGACTAGACAGTTCCTGACTATATTTAGTGATGTCTAGTGTGACACCATTATGTGACAGGTAATAAGGACTAGACAGTTCCTGACTATATTTAGTGATGTCTAGTGTGACACCATTATGTGACAGGTAATAAGGACTAGACAGTTCCTGACTATATTTAGTGATGTCTAGTGTGACATCATTGTTATGTGACAAGGTAATAAGGACTAGACAGTTCCTGACTATATTTAGTGATGTCTAGTGTGACATCATTATGTGACAGGTAATAAGGACTAGACAGTTCCTGACTATATTTAGTGATGTCTAGTGTGACACCATTATGTGACAGGTAATAAGGACTAGACAGTTCCTGACTATATTTAGTGATGTCTAGTGTGACATCATTGTTATGTGACAAGGTAATAAGGACTAGACAGTTCCTGACTATATTTAGTGATGTCTAGTGTGACATCATTATGTGACAGGTAATAAGGACTAGACAGTTCCTGACTATATTTAGTGATGTCTAGTGTGACACCATTATGTGACAGGTAATAAGGACTAGACAGTTCCTGACTATATTTAGTGATGTCTAGTGTGACATCATTATGTGACAGGTAATAAGGACTAGACAGTTCCTGACTATATTTAGTGATGTCTAGTGTGACACCATTATGTGACAGGTAATAAGGACTAGACAGTTCCTGACTATATTTAGTGATGTCTCTGACATTGCTATGTGACAAGGTAATAAGGACTAGACAGTTCCTGACAATATTTAGTGGTGTCTAGTGTGACACCATTGCTATGTGATAGGTAACAAGGGCTAGGTAGTTCCTGACAATATTTAGTGATGTCTAGTGTGACAGGTAATAAGCTGTTGGCTAAACAATTCCTGACACACTGACCCGCATGGAACTGCTTTCTTCTCACCTCAAGTAGTACCTTGAATTTTGTGTCTTATTTTACTAACCCTTTCCATGTCCCATGTAAATTTACCTCTTAACATCTTGAACTACATAAAACCACATTAATCTGACATCCTCAAAAAGTACAAAACTGCATCATATGAAAATTTAGGGGGTTTACTCTAATGATGCAAATGTTCTCAAGATCTGTCATGGACTAGGTGAAAGCTTGGTGATGTGGTTTAAAAGTTTGGTTTTGTGTTTATGGTGACAGTAAGTTATTAAAAAGTTAAATATCTGTTGCAATTTGTTTAATTTATTCTATTTATTTTCAGGAATAAAGCAGTTGCTGACTATCTTAGTGCCAATGGATACCTGAATTCTTTAGATGCATTCCAAAAGGAGACAGAAATGGTAAGTAGTCTTTAAAAAGAGTTTAAACAGCACCAGATTGGAGGTTAGCTCTCATTCGTTTACTGATGAAATTCCTAAATTCAATCACATTCTCTTCAGATAGTTTCCAACAGCTCACCTATGTAATCTCTTCAGATAGTTTCCAACAGCTCACCTATGTAATCTCTTCAGATAGTTTCCAACAGCTCACCTATGGAATTGTCTTCTAGCTCCTTGTTTTCCTGACTTTTTACTAAAATTGGCAAAAATTCAAGAACAACAGCAATCATCATCTTCTCTCTCTTTGAATTATGTTCTCTGTCTTGTTCTTCTCAGTGACCCTCTGTATTTTAGTTGCTTTATTGCCTTGCTTGAGGTGAGGAGCATAAGAAAACCCCAACCTTATTTAACAGTAATCTCTCATCAACTGGCTGTGTTTAGATCTTGAGAGGTAATGGGCTCCATCAGGTTAAACACCCAAGACGTACCATATGTTTCGACAATGTGTTTACAACTTCATCAGGGGTTACAGCTCCCCTTTGCTATGTGATGTGTAGGAAATATCTACCAGGATTTCCTTGGAAAGTTATTATTTGTAATAATTGTTTCTACTTTAGGCACAAGGCCAGTAATTTGAAGGGGAGGGGAAATTTAATTAGATCGACCTCAGTGTATTACTGGTACTTTATTTTATTGACCCCGTAAGGATGAAAGGCAAAGCTAATAATAGGTTTGTGTTAGAGAGAAACCTTTATCCCACTTAATACTACATAAAATGGATTTATGAAAAGATTAACTTCAGAGTCATTCTTAAGGTTACTTTCTAAAACCCCATTAAAGATTTATTGTACTTGGTAAACAACTATATGTATATCACCCCAGTATTTAGAATAAGTATACAGTGCCCTTACATCTTGTAAGAAGTGATTATAAGTGTCAGCATCTGATCAAAAAATACTACCTCACCTCCCATGCCAGGTGACAAAGACAGGTGTGGAAGTGATGGTATTCACACCATGAAAGTAGGTGAGAATTTGTGGATTTTGGTAGTGACTGTTGTAACACAGTTGGGCTCCCAATCAGTTAAAATCTCTTTTATCAAGTACTTCATATAACTGTAAGTTGAATACTATTGCTGGTGGTGGTGGTGGTGGTGGTGGTGGTGGTGGTTAATCTATCACTACAACAATACCACCACCATTATAGTGACCACCACTACCATTACAATGACCACTGCCACCACCACCACCACTACCATTACCACTGCCACCACCATTACAGTGATCACCACCATTACAATGACCACTGCCACTACCATTAGTGACCACTACCACCATTAGTGACCACCACTACCACCATTACAATGACCACCACCACCAAGACCACTGCCACCACCACCACTACCCTCATTACAGTGACCACCACCACTACCCCCATTACAGTGATCACCACCACCACTACCCCCATTACAGTGACCACCACCACCACTACCACCATTACAGTGACCACCACCACCACTACAATGACCACTCCTTTTGTACCAGTGTTTTGTCATTGTTTCAAGTAATTCCACTACTTTTACATCAAGCATTAGCAGTAATAGTAGTAGTAGTAGCAGTGGTGGTGGTGGTGGTAGTAGCAGTGCTAGTGGTGGTTGTCGGGGATGGTAGTAGTAGTAGTAGTAGTAGTAGTGGTGGTAGCATGTATTTTTTACCAGTAATAGGTGGACATTGATATCAATATAATTAGAATGATGTAGAAATACTGTAAAGATGACTAATGGATATAACTGACCAGAGGATAGCAACAGGACTGACCAATGATGAGAGATATGGTGTACAGTTTGTTGTTGTAGAGAGGTGGTGTAGACTAGAAGAAACCCTCTGGAGTTCATAAGATGTTTTTGAAGTAGTTTTGTAATTTCTTCACAATAAGCTGCACATCGTCATCACCACCATTTAACATCCATCTTCCATGCGTTAAACGAGTTGTCCTGTTGTGAGACAAGCCAGGTCAGATGAACATGTTTTACTCATACAGAATTGTTTTGGGCTTGATTTCCTCTGGCTGGATGCTGTTCCCTAATGTCAACTACATTACAACATGTACTGGAAATTTTTTTTTTTTGTGGCACCACCACAACTGTCATTTAACCCTTTAGCATTTACATTACTTTATATATGCTTTTGAATGTTCATGGTAAAGGCTTTATCTTACATAATTATCTCACATAATATCGAGTCTATGGAATTTTGATATTATTAATTTTGAGAACAATATCTTAACATCAGTATGAGTAACTGGTTATGGCCGGTTTAAACCAAAAAAGGTGAGAGAATTCTGGCCAGTTTAAATGCTAAAGGGTTAATAGAGTGGTCGGGGTGTTTTTTGTCATGGGACCAGCTTGACCACCTAACATGGTGGACTAGGTGCTTTTTTGTCATGGCACAAGGATGACCACCTTGGCTCACTAAATTATGTTAACAGTAGCCTTACTGTTTCGTTTTCTTGCAGTGTGTGTCCCTGGGTATTATTTTACCCTTAGTCCTATATTAGAAATAGATTGACAGAGAAAAGGGAGAGAATTATCTTCATCTGAGATGTCCATATACTTTACAGAAATCAGACTTGTCTTCATTGGTTAGGAGATTGTAGGTTTCATTCCTGGACTGGTGGTGTATTGTCTTGTGCAAGACACTTCATTTCACATAGCTTTTCACAGTAGGACTGGTGGAGCCCCCTATCATTAAAACAGTCAAGACATGTGATACAACAGGAGGCCAACCTGCTTAGGTGTGAGCTGTCAATTTAAATTTTTTTTCTTCTTCCTAAGCCCGGAGGCTCACCATGTCAGTGTTTATCCTGGTTTTCTTGGTAAGTGACAGAGAGTAAGACTTTCCCCTGGACAAGAAGCCAGTCCATTGAAGGTTTAAACCCCCAGCTATTACTAGTACACGTTTTCAGCTGTGTATACTGGAGCAACATGAAACAAAGTGTTTTGCTCAAGAACACAACACACATTCCCAGTCTAGGAATCAAACCCATGACATTATGATAACAAGACCAACTCCCTAACTACTACACCTCACTAGACTCCTGTGTGAACCCAGTCTAAACCCCTGACATTATGACAACAAGACCAACACCCTAACTACTACACCACACATGTTCACCTATCATTATCTCACCTGATATTTATCAATACAATCAATGATTGAGCTTCGTGAGAGCCAACGAAGTGGTACTGTATCTTCTCATGCTTAGTAACTTAGTAACTTAATATAGAGACATAGTCATTGATTAGTACCTTAGTAACTTGTAACTTAATATAGAGACATAGTCATTGATTAGTAACTTAATATAGAGACAGTCATTGATTAGTAACTTAGTAACTTAATAACTTAATATAGAGACATAGTCATTGATTAGTAACTTAGTAACTTAATATAGAGACATAGTCATTGATTAGTAACTTAGTAACTTAATATAGAGACATAGTCATTGATTAGTAACTTAGTAACTTAATATAGAGACATAGTCATTGATTAGTAACTTAGTAACTTAATATAGAGACATAGTCATTGATTAGTAACTTAGTAACTTAATATAGAGACACAGTCATTGATTAGTAACTTAGTAACTTAATATAGAGTCAGTCATTGATTAGTAACTTAGTAACTTAATATAGAGTCAGTCATTGATTAGTAACTTAGTAACTTAATATAGAGACATAGTGATTTATTAGTAACTTAGTAACTTAATACAGAAACATAGTCATTGATTTTGTTTTGTTCAGTATTAAGCTAAATTAAACTCTTCTCTATTTAAAGTTATAATTGGACTGGTAACTAATTGGTCAAAGTGTTTTGTTTGGACTGGACTGTTCAAGTTAGCTTCGGTCAAGTATCCTATCAGTAATAACCATTAGTTATGTCTGGAATAGTTTGTGGGAAACTAGGATTAGAATACAGTAGTAATGAAAGGGTTAATGACATAGACAGTGTCTTTCATTAGAAATATGATAATGAAAGGGTTAATGACATAGACAGTGTCTTTCATTAGAAATATGGTAATGAAAGGGTTAATGACATAGACAGTGTCTTTCATTAGAAATATGATAATGAAAGGGGTAATGACATAGACAGTGTCTTTCATTAGAAATATGGTAATGAAAGGGTTAATGACATAGACAGTCTTTCATTAGAAATATGGTAATGAAAGGGTTAATGACATAGACAGTGTCTTTCATTAGAAATATGGTAATGAAAGGGTTAATAACATAGACAGTGTCTTTCATTAGAAATATGGTAATGAAAGGGTTAATGACATAGACAGTCTTTCATTAGAAATATGGTAATGAAAGGGTTAATGACATAGTGTCTTTCATTAGAAATATGGTAATGAAAGGGTTAATGACATAGACAGTGTCTTTCATTAGAAATATGGTAAGGAAAGGGTTAATGACATAGACAGTCTTTCATTAGAAATATGGTAATGAAAGGGTTAATGACATAGTGTCTTTCATTAGAAATATGGTAATGAAAGGGTTAATGACATAGACAGTGTCTTTCATTAGAAATATGGTAATGAAAGGGTTAATGACATAGACAGTGACTTTCATTAGAAATATGGTAATGAAAGGGTTAATGACATAGACTGTGTCTTTCATTAGAAATATGGTAATGAAAGGGTTAATGGCATAGGCAGTGTCTTTCATGAGAAATATGGTAAGGAAAGGGTTATTGTTCTCTGATTTTTCAGAATATGTAAAAAAATGCAGAGCTTGGAATTTAGGGAGTTGCTCCAGGTAGAGCCACTACTTCTCCAAATTGACATATCACAGCTCCGATATTATATTTGGACAGATTTTAAGGACAAAATGAACAGGAAACCCAGAAATAGACATCGATTGGATAATATTGACTTGGTTGGTCTCTCTTGGGGTTCCTGCCGGATTACCTGGATATAGTTGCTGCTGTCAGAACCTGGCGTGACTGAGGACTCTGCCTCTCTTTCAGGGCCAACACAACTAGGGTTCAGAGATTATTGCTTTGTGTCTTTGTGTATTCTTGCTCACTGTGGCTAATTGAAGAACCACTGATAACATCATCAACACCACCACCACCATCAACACCACCACCAACAACACCACCATCAACACCACCATCAACACCACCACCACCAACACCACCACCAACACCAACACCACCACCAACACCAACACCAACACCACCACCACCACCACCACCACCAACAACACCACCACCACCACCAACAACACCACCATCAACACCACCACCAACACCACCACCATCAACACCACCACCAACACCAACACCACCACCACCACCACCACCAACAACACCACCACCACCACCACCACCACCAACAACACCAATACCACCACCACCACTACCACCACCAGCAACACCACCACTACCACCAGCAACACCACCACCAGCAACAACACCACCACCACCAACACCACCACCACCAACACCACCACCGATACCACCACCACCAACACCACCACCACCAACACAACCACCACCACCACCGATACCACCACCACCAGCAACACCACCACTACCACCAGCAACACCACCACTACCACCACCACCACCACCACCACCAACACCACCACCACCACCACCAACACCACCACCACCACCACCAACACAACCACCACCGATACCACCACCACCAGCAACACCACCACTACCACCAGCAACACCACCACTACCACCAGCAACACCACCACTACCACCAGCAACACCACCACTACCACCAGCAACACCACCACTACCACCAGCAACACCACCACTACCACCACCAACACCACCAACACCACCATCACCACCAACACCACCAACACCACCAACACCACCACCAACACCACCACCACCAACACCACCATCACCACCAACACCACCATCACCACCAACACCACCATCACCACCACCACCATCACCACCACCAACACCACCATCACCAACACCACCATCACCAACACCACCATCACCAACACCACCATCACCAACACCACCATCACCAACACCACCATCACCAACACCACCATCACCAACACCACCATCACCAACACCACCATCACCAACACCACCATCACCAACACCACCATCACCAACACCACCATCACCAACACCACCATCACCAACACCACCATCACCACCACCACCACCACCACCACTAACACCACCACCAACACTACCACCAACATCACCTCTACCAACAACACCAACACTACCAACACCACCACCAATATCACCACCATCACTACCAACACCACCACCATCACCAACACCACCAACACCACCATCACCACCACCACCATCACCACCACTAACACCACCACCAACATCACCTCTACCAACAACACCAACACTACCAACACCACCACCAATATCACCACTACCAACACCACCACCACCACCAATATCACCACTACCAACACCACCACCACTACTAACAACACCACTACCAACACCACCACTACCAACACCACCACTACCAACAACAGCACTACCAACACCACCACTACCAACACCACCACTACCATCACCACCACTACCACCACCAACACCACCAACACCACCACCACCACCACCACCACTACCACCACCACCACCACCACTACCACCACCACCACTACCAACACCACCACCACCACTACCAACACCACTACCAACACCACCACCACCACTACCAACACCACCACCACCACCACCACCACCACTACCACCACCACCACTACCAACACCACCACTACCAACACCACCACTACCAACACCACCACCACTACCAACACCACCACCACTACCAACACCAACACCACCACCACCACTACCAACTCCACCACCACTACCAACACCACCACCACCACTACCAACACCACTACCAACACCACCAACACTACCAACACCACCACTACCACCACTACCAACACCACCAACACCACCACCAACACCACCACTACCACCACTACCAACACCACCAACACCACCACCAACACCACCACTACCAACCCAAACACCACCACCACCAACACTACCAACACCACCACCACCAACACTACCAACCCCAACACCACCACCACCACTACCACCACCAACAACAACACCACCACCACCAACAACACCACCACCACCAACAACACCACCACCACCAACAACACCACCACCACCAACAACACCACCACCACCAACAACACCACCACCACCAACACCACCACCACCACCACCAACACCACCACCACCACCACCGGCAGTAAAAGTAACTGTTACTATGACAACAGGCTTAATTCTATAAGTATCTTAGCCTGTGGTAACCCCCCCCCCCCCAACTGTTCTCTACATCCGCATACAACCCTATTTTATGGACCCTGTTTATGATGAAAGGTAAAGCTAACCTTGGTGGGATTTGAACTCAGAACGTAATGGGTCGTAACTCTGTTCCACAATGCATGTTGTTCGACGCTCTACTGATTTTGCCAATCCGACAATAATATAAATATTAGCAATTTATCAATACAAAATGTTTTGAGCTCTAATTAATCCCCTCTCCCCTCACTTCTCCAGTCAACTTAAGGTTAATCTGGGCTCTGTTTTAATCGGTGGTGGTGGTTGTTATGGTGGGTGAGGGGCATGTGAAGGTGCTAGATTTGATTCTATTAATTAACTTATTAGCTATGTTTGCATGTGTAATATATGTATATATCATCATCATTTTACGTCCGCTTTTTCCCTGCTTGCAAGGGTGGGACGGGAACTGATTCTGGCTTGATTTCTACAGCTGGATGTCCTTCCTAACACCAACCTCATTTACAGTGAGTGCTGGGTGTTTTTTTGCTGTGGCACCTACACATCCACTTTACAGTGTGGGCTGGGTGCTTTTTTGCCATGGCACCTCCACGACCACTTTGCAGTGGAATGATATGGACCCCAGTCCCTATCATCTCATTTCTACAGCTGAGTAAACTGTAGCAATGTGAAATAAAGTGTCTTGCTCAAGGAAACAACACATCACCCGGTCTGAGAATTGAACTCACAACCTTTCGATTGCAAGGCCAATGCTCTAACCACTAAGCACCCAGCCCACACCGTAAAGTGGACGTGTAGGCGCCATGGGAAAAAAGCACCTAGCACTCAATGAGGTTGGTGTTAGGAAGGGCATCCAGCTGTAGAAATCAAGCCAGAATCAGTTCCCGTATGAGCAAGACAGTCAGCCCACAACAGGACAACCCGTCTAACCCATGCTAACGTGGAAGAACGGACGTAACACAGTGATGATGATGATATATATACACACACCAAAACAACGTATCTCTAGTGGTCGATTGATGTGGTTACCGTCTTTGTCCATATTTTTTACTCATTTTATATCATCTTCAACGTTTAACGTCCATCTTCCATGATGATGGTGATGATGATATATGTATTTCTAATTTACTGATTTTCTTTGTATTTTCCAGCCAGGAGAGATCGACAAGAAGTATGCTGGGTTACTTGAAAAGAAATGGACTTCGGTCATTCGACTACAGAAAAAGGTATTTAGTTCTGTATCTCTCTGTCCTGCCACTGTCCACCTCTGTCCTACCACTGTCCTGCCTCTGTCCTACCACTGTCCTACCACTGTCCTACCTCTGTCCTGCCACTGTCCACCTCTGTCCTACCACTATCCACCACTGTCCACCACTGTCCACCTCTGTCCTACCACTATCCACCTCTGCCCACCTCTGTCCTACCACTGTCCACCACTGTCCACCTCTGTCCTACCACTGTCCACCTCTGTCCTACCACTGCCCACCACTGTCCTACCACTGCCCACCACTGTCCTACCACTGTCCCACCTCTGTCCTACCACTGTCCAGCTCTGTCCTACCACTGCACACCACTGTCCACCTCTGTCCTACCAATGACCACCACTGTCCTACCAATGACCACCACTGTCCTACCACTGTCCACCTCTGTCCTACCACTGTCCACCTCTGTCCTACCACTGTCCACCTCTGTCCTACCACTGCCCACCACTGTCCTACCACTGTCCTAAAAATGACCACCTCTGTCCTACCTCTGTCCTGCCACTGTCCACCTCTGTCCTACCACTGTCCACCTCTGTCCTACCACTGTCCACCACTGTCCTACCAATGACCACCACTGTCCTACCAATGACCACCTCTGTCCTACCACTGTCCTACCTCTGTCCTGCCACTGTCCACCTCTGTCCTACCACTGCCCACCTCTGTCCATCTCTGTCCTACCACTGCCCACCTCTGTCCATCTCTGTCCTACCACTGTCCACCTCTGTCCACCTCTGTCCTACCACTGTCCATCTCTGTCCTACCACTGCCCATCTCTGTCCTACCACTGCCCACCTCTGTCCAACCACTGGCCACCTCTGTCCAACCACTGGCCACCTCTGTCCTGCCACTGTCCACCTCTGTCCTACCACTGCTCACCACTGTCCTACCACTGTCCACCTCTGTCCAACCTCTGTCCACACCTCTCTGTCCTACCACTTTCCACACCTCTCTCTCCTACCACTACCCACACCTTTCTGTCTTACTGATACTATCAAACTACTTCCTTCCCACCATTTCCTATCTTTGATTAATAAACAGTCATCACCATTGAATCATTGGCAGTTCCTTATCCACTTGGGATTCATTGACCATCTCTTGACCAATAGGTCTGTAATTCAGTTCAATGCTAATAGCCATCAAAACACTCGTTAATTATACAGTGCACCCACTCCTTACAGCTAGCTATGGGTTGGTACTGTGCTTGTGACACTCAACTTCCTCTCAAATCTGGTTTCATCTTTAAATAATTTAGCCTAGCTTTGCTGCACTATTTCTGTTTTTATATCTATCATGTTGATTTGACTTAGCTGACTTAAACTATTTCATAAATCTATTTAATATTATTGGAGGGAGCTAATAAGATGTTTTCCTATTTGACTTTATCACCTATCTTACAGAATAAGCCCTATTTTTCAAATCTCTGACCTTGCTGTTAAAACTGAACCCCACCATTTCATCCTCTTTAGTAATCTTCTTAACACAAAGAAGAAGAAAACAACTGTTTTTATTAACTTTTCAGGTCATGTATCACATGAAACCACATTAGCAAGGCAGCTTTTGAAAAGTACAAAACACCACCACGTTTGTATCTCTTTGGTCAGTACTCACTGATCTTTGACAGGCTAGGGGCTGGCATCTCCCATACACCCCCCCCCCCATTCTACTGAGGTCTCAGACAGACCAGGGGCTGGCATCTCCCATACCCCCCCCCCCATTCTACTGATCTTTCAGACAGGCTAGGGTCTGGCATCTTGCTTCCACTTTCATACTTCTTACACTCTGAGGATTCAGATGGTTTGGGCCCTCCATTTCACATATGATCCCCACTTTACTGAGGGCTTTGATGGACCATGGGAATGCATCTCCTTTACATTTGTTCCCCCACTTTACTGAACGCTCTGATGGGCCAGGAACCCTGCATCTGACATATGTTACTCTGCTCAGACTGCACATTATCTGAAGATACAAAGGAGTATACAATAGGCCTAGATAATAACTAAAACTGATAAGAAACGTATCTTAGCCTTTCTGATAAAACCTCTGATAGGTTAGCTTGCCCTTATCTGATGGAACTATAAAAAGACTTATACAGGCCTATTGTTGCTTGTGAATTGAAGACCTATACAGGCCTATTGTTGGTTGTAAATGGTAGACCTATACCTATATTATATAGAATATATATGTATATATATGTATATATATGATATAGAATATATATATATGATATAGAATATATATATATGTATATAGAATATATATATGTATATAGAATATATATATATGTATATAGAATATATATAGATGTATATAGAATATATGTATAGATGTATATAGAATATATGTATAGATGTATATAGAATATATGTATAGATGTATATAGAATATATGTATATAGAATATATGTATAGATGTATATAGAATATATGTATATAGAAAATATGTATATATGTATATAGAATATATATATATATGATATAGAATATATATATATATATATATGATATAGAATATATATATATATAGAATATATATATATATATGATATAGAATATATATATATGTATATAGAATATATATATATATGTATATAGAATATCATCATCATCATCGTTTAACGTCCTTGTTCCACGCTTGCATGGGTTTGGACGGGAATTTTCCCACTTGAAGCAAGAGTGGTTGTCTTGCTCGCATAGGACTGTCTGGCGGGTTTTCTACAGCTGGATGCCCTTCCTAACACCAACCACATTTACAGTGTGGGACTGGGAGGTTTTTACCGTGTTGCCTACACGACCACATTACAGTGTGGACTGTGTGTTTTTTTGTCGTGACACCTACACGATCTCATTTGTTTCGGCCTGGATGTTGTGGCACCAACATAACTTTACATTGAAAGGGGCGGTGTGGATGGGACGGGGGTGTATTTTGTTAGAGATGCCTACTGACTGTAGTAGGTTTTACTTTGTATTTAGGTAAGGCGGGTCTTCTCTATTACTGAGTACTGCCAAAGATCTCGGTCCAGTGACATTGTCTTGGAGAGGTGTAAGTGTGTGAGGTCGGAATTTATCAGGTCGTCCCATGTTTTTCTGGGTCTGCCTACTCCATGGCTACCGTCTATCTTTATTGCCCTGCACTTTTTTATACAGCTGTCGTCTTTCATGCGCATCACGTGACCATATATACTATATATATGGTCACGTATATTACTATTACACATCCAGCGGAGCATGCAAGCTTCGTTCCTCTCTAGTCTGCGTATATCCTCTGCACACAATGCTCAGGTCTCACTGCCATGCAACATTGCTGTTCGTATGCAGGCATCATACAGCCTGCCTTTCATTTTTAGGGAGAACCCTTTAGCGGCTAATAGTGGTATAAGCTCTCTGAACTTTTTCCATCCAGTTCTGACTCTAGCTACTGTACTTTCACAGCACCCTCCCCCACTGCTGATTTTGTCAGAATATATGTATATATATGATATAGAATATATATATATGTATATATATGATACAGAATATATATATATATGATATAGAATATATATATATGTATATATATGATACAGAATATATATATGTATATATATGATATAGAATATATATGTATATATATGATATAGAATATATATGTATATATATGATATAGAATATATATGTATATATATGATATAGAAAATATATATATATGTATATATATGATATAGAATATATATATATATGTATATATATGATATAGAATATATATATATATATATATGTATATATATGATATAGAATATATATATATATATGTATATATATGATATAGAATATATATATATATATGTATATATATGATATAGAATATATATATATATATGTATATATATGATATAGAATATATATATATATGTATATATATGATATAGAATATATATATATATATATATATATATATGATATAGAATATATATATATATATATATATATATATATATGATATAGAATATATATATATATATATGATATAGAATATATATATATATATATATATATATATGATATAGAATATATATATATATATATGATATAGAATATATATATATATATATATGTATATATATGATATAGAATATATATATATATATATATATGATATAGAATATATATATATATATATATATATATGTGATATAGAATATATATATATATATATGTATATATATGATATAGAATATATATATATATATATATATATATATATGATATAGAATATATATATATATATATATATATGATATAGAATATATATATATATATATATATATGATATAGAATATATATATATATATATATATATATATATGATATAGAATATATATATATATATATATATATATATGATATAGAATATATATATATATATATATATATATATATATATATGATATAGAATATATATATATATATATGTATATATATGATATAGAATATATATATATATATGTATATATATGATATAGAATATATATATGTATATATATGATATAGAATATATATATATATATGTATATATATGATATAGAATATATATATATATATGTATATATATGATATAGAATATATATATGTATATATATGATATAGAATATATATATATATATGTATATATATGATATAGAATATATATATATATATATATGATATAGAATATATATATATATATATATGATATAGAATATATATATATATATATATGATATAGAATATATATATATATATGTATATATATGATATAGAATATATATATATATATATGATATAGAATATATATATATGATATAGAATATATATATATATATGATATAGAATATATATATATATATGATATAGAATATATATATATATATGATATAGAATATATATATATATATGATATAGAATATATATATGATATAGAATATATATATATATATGATATAGAATATATATATGTATATATATATGATATAGAATATATATATATATGTATGTGGGCAGCAATCATTTCCTTATGGATGGAATTTGTTAGAAAGTGGAAGAAAAGAGAAAATAAAAAAATCTTTAGTATGGCTTAGTGGTTAGAGCATTGGCCTTGCAATAGAAAGGTTGTGAGTTCAATTGTCAGACCGGGTGATGTGTTGTTTCTTTGTGCAAGACACTTTATTTCACATTGCTCCAGTTTACTCAGCTGTAGAAATGAGATGATAGGACTAGGGTCCCTATCATTCCACTGCAAAGTGGTCGTGGAGATGCCACGGTAAAAAAGCACCCAGCACTCACTGTAAAGTGGACATGTAGGCGCCACGGCAAAAAAGCACCCAGCACTCACTGCAAAGTGGTTGTGGAGGTGCCACGACAAAAAAGCACCCAGTACTCACTGCAAATAAGGTTGGTGTTAGGAAGGGCATCCAGCTGTAGAAATCAAGCCAGAATCAGTTCCCGTCCCACCCTTTCAAGCAGGGAAAAGCGGACGTAAAAAATGATGATGATTTAGCATCAACATTGTCACAGTAAATGTGACTGGAATAGGTTGTCTCCCTTGTGACTACTGTAGCCACTTACACCATACCATACCGCACTAGAGAGACTGGTTGGAGCAGTAACAGTCTTGTTTGTGTACATATTTGTAGGTGTTGTGGCAAAAGTGGTCATGTAGGTGTCACAACAAAAAGTACCCAGTTCATACTGTAAAGTGGTCATGTAGGTGTCACAACAAAAAGCGCCCAGTACACACTGTAAAGTGGTCATGTAGGTGTCACAAGAAGTTCCCAGTCCACACTATAAAGTGGTCATGTAGATGTTGTGACAAGAAGCATTAAGGTTTATACTGTACATTCCAGTGCATATTGTGACATGGGTTAGACAGGTTGTCATGTTATGAGACTAACCAGGCCAGGTGACCATATCTTGCTCATACAGATCTTTTTTTACAGCTGGAAGCCCTCCATCATCATCACGGCATGGAAGAGTAAAAAATGAAAGCAAACCTACTTATGTGTATGTGAGTGTTTGTGTAATCATGTGTGTGTTTACATGTTTATATGCACATGTATGTGTATATGTACATGTGTGTGTGTATATGTATTTGTTTGTCTACATATATCTGTGTGCCAGTGTGTGTATGTGTGTGCAGGTGTGTGTGTGCACCTGCATACATTGTGTATGTACTTGTGGATGTGTGTATGTGTCTATGTACATGTGTGTGTATGTAAAAAGGCTCCCAGTCCACACTGTAAATGTGGTTGGTGTGAGGAAGGGCATCCAGCCGTAGAAAACCTGCCAGGGACAGTTCTGTACGAGTGAGACATCAAGTGGAACAAAAGCGTCTAACCCATGCTAGCGTGGATGATGGACGTTAAACGATGATGATGTAGATATGTGTGTATACAAAGCTCCACACTCACTCCTACCTCCATTGTCTCTCTTATTTCAGGTCATGGACCTTGAATCAAAACTGGTTGAAGCAGAAAAAGAAGTGAATGCTGGAGCCCCTACTCGTGGCAACAGAAGTCCTACAGAATGGATCCCTAGACCCCCAGAACGTTATGAACTGAAAGGTCACAGAAGCCCTATTACAAAGGTCTTATTTCATCCTCTATACAGTTTACTTGTATCTGCAAGTGAAGACGCCACCATTAAGGTAAGTTGCTTTCATCTGAAATTACTGGCTTTTAACTTCTCTCTCTCTCTCTAACACCACCACCACCACCACCACCTCTACTACCATCACTACCATCAACACCATCACTACCATCAACACCATCACTACCATCAACACCATCACTACCATCAACACCATCACTACCACCAACACCATCACTACCACCAACACCATCACTACCACCACCACTACCACCAACACCACCAACACCACTACCACCAACACCACCACCACCACTACCACCAACACCATCACTACCACCAACACCACTACTACCACCACTACCACCTCTACTACCAACACTACCATCACTACCACCAACACCACAAACAACACCACTACCACCAACACCATCACTACCACCAACACCACCACCAACACCACCACTACCACCAACACCACCACCACTACCACCAACACCATCACTACCACCAACACCACCACTACCACCAACACCACCACTACCACCAACACCACCACTACCACCAACACCACCACTACCACCAACACCAACACCATCACTACCATCAACACCATCAACACCATCACTACCACCAACACCACCACTACCACCAACACCAACACCACCAACAACACCACCACCAACACCACTACCACCAACACCACCACTACCACCAACACCACCACTACCACCAACACCACCACTACCACCAACACCACCACTACCACCAACACCACCACTACCACCAACACCATCACTACCACCAACACCATCACTACCACCAACAACACCAACACCACCACCAACACCATCACTACCACCACCAACACAACACCACTACCACCAACAACACTACCATCACCAACACCAACACTACCACCACTACCACCAACACCATCACTACCACCAACAACACCACTACCACCAACAACACCACTACCACCAACACCATCACTACCACCAACAACACCAACACCACCACCATCACTACCACCAACACCACCACCAACACCATCACTACCACCACCAACAACACTACCACCACCAACACCAACACTACCACCACTACCACCAACAACACCACTACCACCAACACCATCACTACCACCACCACCAACACCATCACTACCACCACCAACACCACTACCACCAACAACACTACCACCACCAACAACACTACCACCACCAACACCAACACTACCACCACTACCACCAACAACACCACTACCACCAACAACACCACTACCACCAACACCATCACTACCACCAACAACACCAACACCACCACCAACACCACCACCAACACCATCACTACCACCACCAACACCACCACCAACACCATCACTACCACCACCAACACCACTACCACCAACAACACTACCACCACCAACAACACTACCACCACCAACACCAACACTACCACCACTACCACCACCAACACCACTACCACCAACAACACTACCACCACCAACAACACTACCACCACCAACACCAACACTACCACCACTACCACCAACAACACCACTACCACCACCAACACCTCTACCACCAACACCACCACTACCACCAACACCACCACTACCACCAACACCACCACTACCACCAACAACACCTCTACCACCAACACCACCACTACCACCAACACCACCACTACCACCAACACCACCACTACCACCAACACCACCACTACCACCACCAACACCACTACCACCAACACTACCACCACCAACACTACCACCACCAACACCAACACTACCACCACTACCACCAACAACACCACTACCACCACCAACACCTCTACCACCAACACCACCACTACCACCAACACCACCACTACCACCAACACCACCACTACCACCAACAACACCTCTACCACCAACACCACCACTACCACCAACACCACCACTACCACCAACACCACCACTACCACCAACACCACCACTACCACCACCAACACCACTACCACCAACAACACTACCACCACCAACAACACTACCACCACCAACACCAACACTACCACCACTACCACCACCAACACCACTACCACCAACAACACTACCACCACCAACACCAACACTACCACCACTACCACCAACAACACCACTACCACCACCAACACCTCTACCACCAACACCACCACTACCACCAACACCACCACTACCACTAACACCACCACTACCACCAACAACACCTCTACCACCAACACCACCACTACCACCAACACCACCACTACCACCAACACCACCACTACCACCAACACCACCACTACCACCAACACCACCACTACCACCACCAACACCACTACCACCAACAACACTACCACCACCAACAACACTACCACCACCAACACCAACACTACCACCACTACCACCAACAACACCACTACCACCACCAACACCTCTACCACCAACACCACCACTACCACCAACACCACCACTACCACCAACAACACCACTACCACCAACAACACCACTACCACCAACAACACCACTACCACCAACAACACCACTACCACCAACAACACCACTACCACCAACACCATCACTACCACCAACAACACCAACACCACCACCAACACCATCACTACCACCAACACCACCACCAACACCATCACTACCACCAACAACACCAACACCAACAACACCACTACCACCAACACCAACACCACCACCAACACCATCACTACCACCACCAACACCACTACCACCAACAACACTACCACCAACAACACTACCACCACCAACACCAACACTACCACCACTACCACCAACAACACCACTACCACCAACACCATCACTACCACCAACAACACCATCACTACCACCAACAACACCAACACCACCACCAACACCATCACTACCACCACCAACACCACTACCACCAACAACACTACCACCACCAACACCAACACTACCACCACTACCACCAACAACACCACTACCACCAACACCATCACTACCACCAACAACACCAACACCACCACCAACACCACCACTACCACCACCAACACCACCACCAACACCATCACTACCACCAACAACACCACTACCACCAACACCATCACTACCACCACCAACACCATCACTACCACCACCAACACCATCACTACCACCACCAACACCATCACTACCACCACCAACACCATCACCACCAACACCACCACCAACACCATCACTACCACCACCAACACCATCACTACCACCACCAACACCACCACCAACACCATCACTAACACCAACACCACCACCAACACCATCACTAACACCAACACCACCACCAACACCATCACTACCACCAACACCACCACCAACACCATCACTACCACCACCAACACCATCACTACCACCACCAACACCATCACTACCACCACCAACACCATCACTACCACCACCAACACCATCACTAACACCAACACCACCACCAACACCATCACTACCACCACCAACACCATCACTACCACCACCAACACCATCACTACCACCACCAACACCATCACTACCACCACCAACACCATCACTAACACCAACACCACCACCAACACCATCACTACCACCACCAACACCATCACTACCATCACTACCACCACCAACACCATCACTAACACCAACACCACCACCAACACCATCACTACCACCAACAACACCATCACTACCACCACCAACACCATCACTACCACCACCAACACCACCACCAACACCATCACTACCACCACCAACACCATCACTACCACCAACAACACCAACACCACCACCAACACCATCACTACCACCACCAACACCACCACCAACACCATCACTACCACCAACAACACCACTACCACCAACACCATCACTACCACCACCAACACCATCACTACCACCACCAACACCATCACTACCACCACCAACACCATCACTAACACCAACACCACCACCAACACCATCACTACCACCACCAACACCACTACCACCAACAACACTACCACCACCAACACCAACACTACCACCACTACCACCAACAACACCACTACCACCAACACCATCACTACCACCAACAACACCAACACCACCACCAACACCATCACTACCACCACCAACACCACTACCACCACCACCACTACCACCAACAACACCACTACCACCAACAACACCACTACCACCAACACCACCACTACCACCAACAACACCACTACCACCAACACCACCACTACCACCAACACCACCACTACCACCAACAACACCAACACCACCACCAACACCATCACTACCACCACCAACACCACCACCAACACCACCACTACCACCAACAACACCACTACCACCAACACCACCACTACCACCAACAACACCAACACCACCACCAACACCATCACTACCACCACCAACACCACCACTACCACCAACACCATCACTACCACCACCAACACCACTACCACCACCAACACCATCACTACCACCACTACCACCACCAACACCACTACCACCAACAACACCACTACCACCAACACCATCACTACCACCACCAACAACACCAACACCACCACCAACACCATCACCAACACCATCACTAACACCAACACCACCACCAACACCATCACTACCACCACCAACACCATCACTACCACCAACACCATCACTACCACCACCAACACCATCACTACCACCAACACCACCACCAACACCATCACTAACACCAACACCACCACCAACACCACCACTACCACCAACAACACCACTACCACCAACAACACCAACACCACCACCAACACCATCACTACCACCACCAACACCATCACTACCACCACCAACACCATCACTACCACCAACAACACCACCACTACCACCAACACCATCACTACCACCACCAACACCATCACTAACACCAACACCACCACCAACACCATCACTACCACCACCAACACCATCACTAACACCAACACCACCACCAACACCATCACTACCACCACCAACACCACCACCAACACCATCACTACCACCACCAACACCATCACTACCACCACCAACACCATCACTACCACCACCAACACCAACACTACCACCAACACCACCACCAACACCATCACTACCACCACCAACACCATCACTACCACCACCAACACCATCACTACCACCACCAACACCATCACTACCACCACCAACACCATCACTACCACCACCAACACCATCACTACCACCACCAACACCATCACTACCACCACCAACACCATCACTACCACCACCAACACCATCACTACCACCACCAACACCATCACTACCACCACCAACACCATCACTACCACCACCAACACCATCACTACCACCACCAACACCATCACTACCACCACCAACACCATCACTACCACCACCAACACCATCACTACCACCACCAACACCATCACTACCACCACCAACACCAACACTACCACCAACACCACCACCAACACCACCACTACCACCACCAACACCAATAGTAACAATGCTATCTCCTGTAGTGAAATAACAGTTAATGTCCTGTAGTGAAATAACATTTCTGTAACCCTTTATCATTTAAACCGGCCACATCCGGCCAGAATTCTCACCCCTTTCTGTTCAAACCAACCATAACCAGCCACTCATACTGATGTTATGGTATTGTTCTCAAAATAAATAACATCAAAATCTCATAGATTCGATATTATGTGAGGTAAAGCCTTTACTGTGAAAATACAATAGTATATATAGAGTAATGTAAATGGTATGTGAGATATTATGTGAGGTAAAGCCTTTACTGTGAAAATACAATAGTATATATAGAGTAATGTAAATGGTATGTGAGATATTATGTGAGGTAAAGCCTTTACTGTGAAAATACAATAGTATATATAGAGTAATGTAAATGTTATGTGAGATATTATGTGAGGTAAAGCCTTTACTGTGAAAATACAATAGTATATATAGAGTAATGTAAATGGTATGTGAGATATTATGTGAGGTAAAGCCTTTACTGTGAAAATACAATAGTATATATAGAGTAATGTAAATGGTATGTGAGATATTATGTGAGGTAAAGCCTTTACTGTGAAAATACAATAGTATATATAGAGTAATGTAAATGGTATGTGAGATATTATGTGAGGTAAAGCCTTTACTGTGAAAATACAATAGTATATATAGAGTAATGTAAATGTTATGTGAGATATTATGTAAGGTAAAGCCTTTACTGTGAAAATACAATAGCATATATAGAGTAATGTAAATGTTATGTGAGATATTATGTGAGGTAAAGTGTTTACTGTGAAAATACAATAGTATATATAGAGTAATGTAAATGCTATGTGAGATATTATGTGAGGTAAAGCCTTTACTGTGAAAATACAATAGTATATATAGAGTAATGTAAATGTTATGTGAGGTAAAGCCTTTACTGTGAATATACAATAGTATATATAGAGTAATGTAAATGCTATGTGAGATATTATGTGAGGTAAAGCCTTTACTGTGAAAATACAATAGTATATATAGAGTAATGTAAATGTTGTGAGATATTATGTGAGGTAAAGTCTTTACTGTGAAAATACAATAGTATAAACAGAGTAATGTAAATGTTGTGAGATATTATGTGAGGTAAAGTCTTTACTGTGAAAATACAATAGTATATATAGAGTAATGTAAATGTTATGTGAGATATGTGAGGTAAAGTCTTTACTGTGAAAATACAATAGTATAAACAGAGTAATGTAAATGTTGTGAGATATTATGTGAGGTAAAGCCTTTTCTGTGAAAATACAATAGTTTATATAGAGTAATGTAAATGTTATGTGAGATGTTATGTGAGGTAAAGCCTTTACGGTGAAAATACAATAGTATATATAGAGTAATGTAAATGTTATGTGAGATATAATGTGAGGTAAAGTCTTTACTGTGAAAATACAATAGTATAAACAGAGTAATGTAAATGTTGTGAGATATTATGTGAGGTAAAGCCTTTACGGTGAAAATACAATAGTATATATAGAGTAATGTAAATGGTATGTGAGATATGTGAGGTAAAGCCTTGACGGTGAAAATACAATAGTATATATAGAGTAATGTAAATGGTAAAGGGTTAAACTTGAAATTTATAAATTAGAACAATGGAAAATTAAAATGTGAAATGGTATCCAAGACATGGTATTTTATAATCAGGGAAAGACTTGAAACTCACCCTTTCTATGTTAATTACTGAAGCTTTTGTCTTTGTTTCAGGTGTGGGATTTCGAAACTGGGGATTATGAAAGATCACTAAAAGGACATACAGACTCAATTCAGGATATTGCTTTTGATCACACTGGAAAACTGCTGGGTTAGTTGATAGTATACTGTCTCTAATATATTGATAATCTCCTTAGCTTTGATGTTACACTATAATGTACCTTGTACACTCTGTAAAGTGGTGGGTGAACAAGCCAAGACATTGTAGGGCAGAGAGGGCCTTTTGATGCTGTCATAAACTTGACAATCTCTGTAGTGTTGGTGTCATGATAAAATACACTCTGTAAAGTGGTATGTCATGATAGAATGCACCCAGTACACTCTGTAAGGTGGTTGACACTAGGAAGAGCTGTAGGAGCCATGCTAAATATGGAGCATATGAGCAGTAAAGTGATTCTCTTACCAGTTTTGTCTCTGCACATGATGACCTGTCCAACCCGTGACTGCATGGAAAATGGACATAAAATGATGATGATTACTGGCACATTGGCCTGTATGTGAAAGTTTGTCTTTTCCTTAGTTTAATGCAGCATAAACTTGTGTGAAATTATAACGACTTACTTTAAAAACAGTTTTGTGTGTGAAAATTTGACTTTGCTGCATATTTATACATGACCCGTCTCTGTGAAGGTTTAAATGCTTCTAATAGAAACAAATTTCTTACTTTTTAAAATGTTTTCCTATGTTAACCCTTTAGCATTTAAACTGGTCATATCTGGCCAGAATTCTCTCACCTCTTTCTGTTCAAACCGGCTGTAACTGGCTGCTTATACTGATGTTAAGGTATTGTTCTGAAAATAAATATCATCATCAAATGTAGATTCCATATTATGTGAGATAAAGCCTTTACCACAAAAATACTATAGTAAATATAGAGTAATGTGAATTGTAAAGGGTTAATCTGGTACCACTTAGGTTCATATGCAAAAGATTTCAAACTAGTGTTTTTTTTTGTTTGTTTTTCTTTTTACTGAAGTATGTCTTGGTTCACTGCCTTGCTGAATCACTGTCAGTGTTGGTCTTTCTATTGCTGACACCAGTGCAACTCCTGACAGGAGCACTGGCTTTTCTGTGGATAGGGGCCAGGATTTGAACTCCAAATACACAATAACTGGGAACACATACATCCTGCCCAACTCTTTTAAACAATTCTGTGCTAAATCCACAGCCCAGGACTGGTACTTTAGTTTTAAAATACCCAATAAATGATATGACATTACAGCACCCCTGTAACTACCAGGAGTTACTGGTTCATACAGACATGATAAGGGCTGTATCTTAGGTTTGAGACATTACAGCACCCTTGTGACTCGACCAGGAGTTACTGGTTCATACAGACATAAGGGCTGTATCTCAGTTTTGAGAATTGCTATCCCTTGACATTTTTCTCATACATAAGTGGCATAAACATGACCTTTTCCGTATGTGCTGCGGAAAAAGGTCATGCTCAGACAACACATATAAGTTGTTTAGACCAAGTGATACCTGTGTTTGAATCTTTAAGTGAAGAAAGGCCTTGCACTGGACCAATCTCACTCTCTCAACAACGGTGACAGAGCAGGTCAACATTATTGGATGTTTTACATCAGTGGTTTCCTATTAAGAAGTTGGGGTCTCTCACTCCCAGTGGGATAACTGCATGCTCAGGTACCAAACCAAGTATTTCCATGTCCCTGCACATTCCTCTTCCCCCCACACACACACATTGATTATATCTTTTGAATATTTCAGCTTCCTGTTCAGCTGATATGTCTATAAAACTTTGGGACTTCAATGGATATGATTGTATCAGAACTATGCATGGTAAGTGCTTTCTTCATTTATCTTTCTTCCTCACGTTTTTCTCTCATCTGTCTCCCCCCTCACTCCCACATTCTCTCTTACTCCCTCACCATCACACTCTTATCCCCCACCCTTACATTCTCTCTTACCCCTCACCCCACCACATTCTCCCCTTCATCAGTCAACCTATCCTCACTTATTTCACATCTCTTTAATCATCTTTAACTGTTTCACTGATTCATGATGGTGTTCTGACGGTGAACCCTTTCCAAACCACACATCACCCCCCTGGTTCTATTATACAAAACTGTTTATTTTAAAGAATTTAGATTTATCTAAAACCTTCCATCATAATTTTCTTTATCAATGTTCCAAACACCAGCTTAAGCACGAGAAAATTAGTTATATTACTAAATCTTTGCTTATTTTTCAAAGTTATTGAAAAGACAGTGTCTTTCATTAGAAATATGGTAATGAAAGGGTTAAAGACATAGACAGTGTCTTTCATTAGAAATATGGTAATGAAAGGGTTAAAGACATAGACAGTGTCTTTCATTAGAAATATGGTAATGAAAGGGTTAATGACATAGGTAGTGTCTCTCATTAGAAATATGGTAATGAAAGGGTTAATGACATAGACAGTGTCGTTCATTAGAAATATGGTAATGAAAGGGTTAAAGACATAGACAGTGTCTTTCATTAGAAATATGGTAATGAAAGGGTTAATGACATAGACAGTGCCTTTCATTAGAAATATGGTAATGAAAGGGTTAAAGACATAGACAGTGGCTTTCATTAGAAATATGGTAATGAAACGGTTAATGACATAGACAGTGCCTTTCATTAGAAATATGGTAATGAAAGGGTTAATGACATAGACAGTGTCTTACATTAGAAATATGGTAATGAAAGGGTTAATGACATAGACAGTGTCTTTCATTAGAAGTATGGTAATGAAAGGGTTAATGACATAGACAGTGTCTCTCATTAGAAATATGGTAACGAAAGGGTTAATGACATAGACAGTGTCTTTCATTAGAAATATGGTAATGAAAGGGTTAAAGACATAGACAGTGTCTTTCATTAGAAATATGGTAATGAAAGGGTTAATGACATAGACAGTGTCTTTCATTAGAAATATGGTAATGAAAGGGTTAAAGACATAGACAGTGTCTTTCATTAGAAATATGGTAATGAAAGGGTTAATGACATAGGTAGTGTCTCTCATTAGAAATATGGTAATGAAAGGGTTAAAGACATAGACAGTGTCTTTCATTAGAAATATGGTAATGAAAGGGTTAATGACATAGACAGTGTCTTTCATTAGAAATATGGTAATGAAAGGGTTAAAGACATAGACAGTGTCTTTCATTAGAAATATGGTAATGAAAGGGTTAATGACATAGGTAGTGTCTCTCATTAGAAATATGGTAATGAAAGGGTTAATGACAGTGTCTTTCATTAGAAATATGGTAATGAAAGGGTTAATGACAGTGTCTTTCATTAGAAATATGGTAATGAAAGGGTTAATGACATAGACAGTGTCTTTCATTAGTAATATGGTAATGAAAGGGTTAAAAACATAGACAGTGCCTTTCATTAGAAATATGGTAATGAAAGGGTTAATGACATAGACAGTGTCTTTCATTAGAAATATGGTAATGAAAGGGTTAATGACATAGACAGTGTCTTTAGAAATATAGTAATGAAAGGGTTAATGACATAGACAGTGTCTTTCATTAGAAATATGGTAATGAAAGGGTTAATGACATAGACAGTGTCTTTCATTAGAAATATGGTAATGAAAGGGTTAATGACATAGACAGTGTCTTTCCTTAGAAATATGGTAATGAAAGGGTTAATGACATAGACAGTGTCTTTCATTAGAAATATGGTAATGAAAGGGTTAATGACATAGACAGTGTCTTTCATTAGAAATATGGTAATGAAAGGGTTAATGACATAGACAGTGTCTTTCCTTAGAAATATGGTAATGAAAGGGTTAATGACATAGGCAGTGTCTTTCATTAGAAATATGGTAATGAAAGGGTTAATGACATAGACAGTGTCTTTCATTAGAAATATGGTAATGAAAGGGTTAATGACATAGACAGTGTCTTTCATTAGAAATATGTTAATGAAAGGGTTAATGACATAGGTAGTGTCTCTCATTAGAAATATGGTAATGAAAGGGTTAAAGACATAGACAGTGTCTTTCATTAGAAATATGGTAATGAAAGGGTTAATGACATAGGTAGTGTCTCTCATTAGAAATATGGTAATGAAAGGGTTAAAGACATAGACAGTGTCTTTCATTAGAAATATGGTAATGAAAGGGTTAATGACATAGACAGTGTCTTTCATTAGAAATATGGTAATGAAAGGGTTAATGACATAGACAGTGTCTTTCATTAGAAATATGGTAATGAAAGGGTTAATGACATAGACAGTGTCTTTCATTAGAAATATGGTAATGAAAGGGTTAATGACATAGACAGTGTCTTTCATTAGAAATATGTTAATGAAAGGGTTAATGACATAGGTAGTGTCTCTCATTAGAAATATGGTAATGAAAGGGTTAAAGACATAGACAGTGTCTTTCATTAGAAATATGGTAATGAAAGGGTTAATGACATAGACAGTGTCTTTCATTAGAAATACGGTAATGAAAGGGTTAATGACATAGGTAGTGTCTCTCATTAGAAATATGGTAATGAAAGGGTTAATGACATAGACAGTGTCTTTCATTAGAAATATGGTAATGAAAGGGTTAAGTATGGTTGTTCTGTAGAGAGTTAACCAGCTTCCTTATTTATTTTCTCTACCGATACTACTCAAGACTGGTCTATATGACCAGATTTAATGATTTGGTCCTTATCCCTAATCCAGTCCAGACTAGTTCCCTTCCCGTCATCTGTGTTTTATCCTAAAACACCAAATATTGTGTTTAACATCTACAAATGAAACTACTAGATCACTAATATGCACAACATGCATACCTATATATATATATATAGACACTGACCAAGAACCTCACTCAGATGGTGGATGGGTGCTTCACGAGAATGCTGAGGATGGCTCAGAATGTATCCAGCTGTTCTGTCTCTCAATGCTTTAATTAGGCCAGCATCATTAAGATACCAAACAAAAAAGAAAACGGTGCACACTTATACGTTAATAGTGAGAGAAGCGATTTCATGTGGGTAGAGACTTTAATTCTTTGTCCCTGGACTAATGCACTAGTTTCTGCTACCCCTCCACTGGCGGCAGTCTATGTTGGACTGGCGTGTACAGAAATTAGGTAATGCTATTAAATATTACTTAATTGGCTAAGAGTAACTTCATCAGCAGGGAGTTAGTCTCCTTGGAATAGGTCAAACACTAGCCTACTGTATTTAGTGAAAGAGAGCTAAGCTAGTATTCCTTATTTTTGAGGAACATGATGGTCATTTTTACAAATATATATGAGTAGTTAAGACGGGTTATTTCACCATAGTTGCTTTGTTGCATTATATATATTTCTGTTACATGGTTATGCATGTGACTTCATCAGGTGCTTATACAATCATTGGGATATGTCACTGGTCATGTATTACCATCTATTTGTGATGCCAGCAGATATGAGTTTCTTTTCTTATTAAGTTCTAATAGTAGATGTATCTGCCTTCTGATTGGTTGAGTTTTGAGGCTTCTAATAGATGTATCTGCCTTCTGATTGGTTGAGTTTGTAGGCTCTAGGTAAAGTTCCTGTACTTAATTGTTGACAGATTTGCTGTTATATCTCAGCTTGTGGTCTATTATTTCATCCATAGTCTGTAGTTCTCACTATCATCGCATCTCCTTTGCCGTTGTCAGGGCAACACTGTATTCCACCAAACACTGGCACCAGCAAATCTAAATATGACATATATAATAATGTTAACAGCTCTATATTAATTTAATATTGTATACAACACACATTATTACATAACGATATTAGCATTAACAATTGTGTATATAACACATAATTTATTACATGAAGCAATATGATATAAATTTAACATTGGTAGTTCTATATAGCATACAGTTTATTACATAAGACATTTGTAACAATTTAATGTTAGTATTATATATACAAGACAGTTTATTACATAACATATAACAATTTAATGTTAGTATTATATGTACAAGACAGTTTATTACATAACATATAACAATTTAATGTTAGTATATGTACAACACAATTTATTACATAACATATAACAATTTAATGTTAGTATTATATATACAAGACAGTTTATTACATATAATACTAACATTAAATTGTTATATGTTATGTAATAAACTGTCTTGTACATATAATACTAACATTAAATTGTTATATGTTATGTAATAAACTGTCTTGTACATATACTAACATTAAATTGTTATATGTTATGTAATAAACTGTCTTGTACATATAATACTAACATTAAATTGTTATATGTTATGTACAAGACAGTTTATTACATAACATATAACAATTTAATGTTAGTATATGTACAAGACAGTTTATTACATAACATATAACAATTTAATGTTAGTATTATATGTACAAGACAGTTTATTACATAACATATAACAATTTAATGTTAGTAGTATATGTACAACACAATTTATTACATAACATATAACAATTTAATGTTAGTATTATATGTACAAGACAGTTTATTGCATAACATATATGTAAAACAATTTGTTGGTATTTCTTCCATGGAGAATATAAATAATGTTACATCTTATTTCATTCTCTCGCCATCTATTTAACAATGGCTATTTTCACAAGGACTTGGTCTTCTCTCGCCACCCCTTCTCCCCTACATCTTCCCATCTCTCCTCACCCACCTGCTACTAGTCTCAACCAAAGCTAACCCATCTCATTTCACCACTACACACTGCCAAAACCTATATGTCTCTATGTAAAATACCATTATTCCAAACCATTCAATATAGCTGTCTATAATTTTACAAATTCTTAATTCATAATTTATGTAAATGACAGTTTTACCCTCTCATGTATTTTCTTGTACTTCCAATCCTCTCCCAAGTATTCCATGGAGCATATAAATACCGTTACATCTCGTTTCCTTCATCTCTCGCCATCTATCATATTTAACAATGGCTATTTTCTTCAGGACTCTGTCCCTTCTTTGTAATTTTATGAATTCTCTCTTCCCATATATTCAATTTCTATCTTCTCCCAAGTATTCCATGGAGAATATAAATAGCAACCCACACATACACCACTGCCCTTCTCCTTCACACCACCTTCCTACCCCCTCACACCACCTTCCTGTCCCCCTCACACCACCACCATGCCACCTCCCCCTAACCAGGGGACATGTCTTATCTATATCTTGTCATCTTCATTGTAGGACATGATCATAATGTTTCAAGTGTGACGTTTATGCCCAGTGGGGACCACATTGTCACATCATCACGTGACAAAACTATAAAAATGTGGGAAATATCTACTGGGTAAGTACTGCCTCTCTTTCTTCGTCTACTACTATTACTACCACTACTACTACCACTACCAGCAGCAGCAGTTAGCGATTGAACTTGGATTAGTTTTAAATGTGGGAGCTTATCCCAAACCCTTATATCTTGTAAATGAACAATTTTATTTAATAAGTGAGAACTATAAATTTTTTAAGCAATTCATCTCTGCTCTGATCGACAACATCCCAGATCTCGCTGAGTGGGGTGGACCTCGTCAAATCGGACCAAGGAAACAATGTTTCAATTGGTCTTTCTATTGCTGATACTATCTACCGGTTGCAGCTCCCAGCAGAAGAAGCAACCTGAAATAAAGTGTTTTGCTCAAGGACACAATGCATCACCTAGTCTGAGAATTGAACACAACCTCACCATTGTGAATTCAACTCTCTAACTATTAAGCCACGTGACTTCATAATATAAAAAATATTTTCACATATGGATGCCTGTTCACACATACATTATCTAAATTTTCACATACATAAATGTATTTTTATGTATGTGGTGTCCTTGAGCAAGACACTTTATTTCACATTGCTCCAGTTTATTCAGCTGTAGAAATGAGTTGCGACGTCACTGGTGCCAAGATGCATTGGCCTTTGCCTTTCTCTTGGACAACATCGGCAGCGTAGAGAGGAGAAACTGGTATGTTTGGATGACTGCTGGTCTTCCACAATCAACATTGCCCAGACTTGTGCCTTGGAGGGAAACTTTCTAGGTGAAAATTCCATGGTCACTCATGACCAAAGGGGGTCTTTACTCTTTACTTTTATTTTTATAAATGTATTTTTTACTTAGATTAATTAATCTCATTTTGCAAGATATCTTTGATCCAAATCTCTGTTTTATTGAAGGAATGGTTGTTACTGATCCCCCAAATACATATTAAATCTTGTTTACTGATATTTGGGGAGTTAATAGATGTAACCCAATACCTTGGCCCTATATGGCCCCTATGGTCACAGATAGAAAATCTGAAATATTGAGGGGTAGCGGGGCAATTATTCTGGACCCCCAAGAGTAGATATCAAAATATCCTGATATTCACCTCCAGAGTGTAATAATGTAGTAGAAGCTGTTATTTGGACGGACCGGGGCTTTGCTTTTATATGGTACCAGTAATACTCCTTTGGGAAAGACTGACTCTTAACGTCCTGTACCCCATTGAACCACATTAGCAAAGATAGTCTAGCAAAAGTATAAAACAGAACAATGATTGTATCACATTAATCTTTTAGCATTTACATTACTCTATATTTACTGTTTTCACAGTAAAATTTTATCTTACATAATTATCTCACATAATATAGAATCTATGAGATTTTGATATTATTTATTTTGAGAACAATACCTTAACATCAGTATGAGTGGTCGGTTACAGCCTGTTTGAACAGAAAGAGGTGAGAGAATTCTGGCTGGATGTGACAGGGTTAAATATATGTCTCTACTCTCTTGTGTTCCACAATTTCATAACAATGTCTACCGGAAACATTTCAGCTTACAAACCCACATTGCAGGATGTTAAGGGTTAAAATGTCAAAATTTACCGTGAACTAAACTGTGTGAATGTCCATCATTAGGGTTTGAATATCTTCAATCTGTCAATATAAATAGTATTTCCTCTCCTTATTAGTTTCCAACCTGGCCAAAACTGGCTCTGGTTACATAAAATCAAATCACCCTTTTTAAAGGTTTCCAAATTATTAATCAATTAATTAAAATAGTGTATTTCATTAGTAATGTGGTCATGAAAGGGTTAAGTTACTATCTTAGTTTTGAAATAATTAAGGATTTTAGTAAATCCCATAAAATTCTTCATTAATTAATTAAAATAGTGTATTTAATTAGTAATGTTACCATGAAAGGGTTAGTTAATTAAAATAGTGTATTTCATTAGTAATATGGGCATGAAAAGGTTATTTAATTAAAATTCTGTATTTAATTAGTAACGTGGTCATGAAAGGGTTACTGACTTCTATTTCTGGTTCTTTAGATATTGTGTAAAGACATTTTCCGGCCACAGAGAATGGGTGCGTATGGTTAGAGTTTGTGCAGATGGTTCTTTGCTGGCTAGCTGTTCAAATGATCAGGTAAGGTTAATTCAATTTGTTTTTACTGCCTCTCATCATCATCATCATCATCATCGGTTTGACAGCCACTTTTCCAACCCATGCGAGCATAAATGATGATTTTTCATGCATGGATTGGACAGGCCCTTTTCAGCACAGGGTCTCTCCACTAGTGGCATTCCTTCATCATCTCTTCTGTGAGTCTCAGTGATTTGAGATCAGTTCTCACCACTTCTACCCAAGTCTTCCTTGGTTTACCTCCACTGGAATTTCTTTGCACTTCTTCACCCACCAATCATCATCCATGTGCTTCACCTGTCCCTATGAAACACCAGAGCCCCTCCAGTGGATTTCAACTGATAAACTATTAAGCCATTAAGTTATTTTGTCTCAACAAATATCAATCTAACATTTGATGGTGTTGCTCTGCTACCACTGTATGTATATACTGTAAGGTGGTTGCTATTAGGAAGGACATCAAGTCATAAAAAAATGAAGCCAAAAATGGAATTTTTGAGGAAGACGTTGTTACCTGACCTGTCTAACCTCACAACGCGACAGCCAGTCTAACCTCACAACGCGACAACCAGTCTAACCTCACAACGTGACAACCAGTCTAACCTCCCAACGCGACAACCAGTCTAACCTCCCAACGCGACAACCAGTCTAACCTCCCAACGCGACAACCAGTCTAACCTCACAACGCGACAACCAGTCTAACCTCCCAACGCGACAACCAGTCTAACCTCCCAACGCGACAACCAGTCTAACCTCCCAACGCGACAGCCAGTCTAACCTCCCAACGCGACAGCCAGTCTAACCTCCCAACGCGACAGCCAGTCTAACCTCCCAACGCGACAGCCAGTCTAACCTCCCAACGCGACAGCCAGTCTAACCTCCCAACGCGACAGCCAGTCTAACCTCCCAACGCGACAGCCAGTCTAACCTCCCAACGCGACAGCCAGTCTAACCTCACAACGCGACAGCCAGTCTAACCTCACAACGCGACAACTAGTCTAACCCATGGTTTATGACTCAACAGTTGCATCATTTACATTAAGCAGTGGACAAACAAGTTTATAACGTTTTTCTTGAAAGAATTGTCCCTTTAGATATCAACAGTTGAAACTGGCCCTGGTTCTATCGAGAAATTTCACTTTGTTTTAAAATGTTTGTGTTTATAATTAAACCTTTCATTTTAATGTTTGTGCACCAACCTTTTCTTAAGTTATGTTCCAACTGTCAACTTAATACTGAGAAAGTTAGCTACTTTTATAAACCCCTAAAATGTTTGATTATTCACTTTTATTCCAAGCTGGGCAGCAGCCTGTCTTTACACAGTTCCTCCCCTACATCATACAGACATACTTCACTTTTATTCCAAGCTGGGCAGCAGCCTGTCTTTATACAGCTCCTCCACTACATCATACAGAGATACTTCACTTTTATTCCAAGCTGGGCAGCAGCCTGTCTTTACACAGTTCCCCCCCTACATCATACAGACATACTTCACTGTTATTCCAAGCTGGGCAGCAGCCTGTCTTTACACAGTTCCTCCCCTACGTCATACAGAGATACTTCACTTTTATTCCAAGCTGGGCAGCAGCCTGTCTTTACACAGTTCCTCCCCTACATCATACAGAGATACTTCACTTTTATTCCAAGCTGGGCAGCAGCCTGTCTTTACACAGTTCCCCCCCTACATCATACAGAGATACCTCACTGTTATTCCAAGCTGGGCAGCAGCCTGTCTTTACACAGTTCCCCCCCTACATCATACAGAGATACCTCACTGTTATTCCAAGCTGGGCAGCAGCCTGTCTTTACACAGTTCCCCCCCTACATCATACAGAGATACCTCACTGTTATTCCAAGCTGGACAGCAGCCTGTCTTTACACAGTTCCCCCCCTACATCATACAGAGATACTTCACTGTTATTCCAAGCTGGGCAGCAGCCTGTCTTTACACAGTTCCCCCCCTACATCATACAGAGATACTTCACTTTTATTCCAAGCTGGGCAGCAGCCTGTCTTTATACAGCTCCTCCACTACATCATACAGAGATACTTCACTTTTATTCCAAGCTGGGCAGCAGCCTGTCTTTATACAGCTCCTCCCCTACATCATACAGAGATACTTCACTGTTATTCCAAGCTGGGCAGCAGCCTGTCTTTACACAGTTTTCCCCCTACATCATACAGAGATACTTCACTGTTATTCCAAGCTGGGCAGCAGCCTGTCTTTACACAGTTCCCCCCCCCTACATCATACAGAGATACTTCACTTTTATTCCAAGCTGGGCAGCAGCCTGTCTTTACACAGTTCCCCCCCTACATCATACAGAGATACCTCACTGTTATTCCAAGCTGGGCAGCAGCCTGTCTTTACACAGCTCCTCCCCTACATCATACAGAGATACTTCACTGTTATTCCAAGCTGGGCAGCAGCCTGTCTTTACACAGCTCCTCCCCTACATCATACAGAGATAGTTCACTGTTATTCCAAGCTGGGCAGCAGCCTGTCTTTACACAGTTCCCCCCCTACATCATACAGAGATACCTCACTGTTATTCCAAGCTGGGCAGCAGCCTGTCTTTACACAGTTCCCCCCCTACATCATATAGAGATAGTTCACTGTTATTCCAAGCTGGGCAGCAGCCTGTCTTTACACAGTTCCTCCCCTACATCATACAGAGATACTTCACTGTTATTCCAAGCTGGGCAGCAGCCTGTCTTTACACAGTTCCTCCCCTACATCATACAGAGATGCCTCACTGTTATTCCAAGCTGGGCAGCAGCCTGTCTTTACACAGTTCCTCCCCTACATCATACAGAGATACTTCACTGTTATTCCAAGCTGGGCAGCAGCCTGTCTTTACACAGTTTTCCCCCTACATCATACAGAGATACTTCACTGTTATTCCAAGCTGGGCAGCAGCCTGTCTTTACACAGTTTTCCCCCTACATCATACAGAGATACTTCACTGTTATTCCAAGCTGGGCAGCAGCCTGTCTTTACACAGTTCCTCCCCTACATCATACAGAGATACTTCACTGTTATTCCAAGCTGGGCAGCAGCCCGTCTTTACACAGTTCCTCCCCTACATCATACAGAGATACCTCACTGTTATTCCAAGCTGGGCAGCAGCCTGTCTTTACACAGTTCCCCCCCTACATCATACAGAGATGCCTCACTGTTATTCCAAGCTGGGCAGCAGCCTGTCTTTACACAGTTCCTCCCCTACATCATACAGAGATACCTCACTGTTATTCCAAGCTGGGCAGCAGCCTGTCTTTACACAGTTCCTCCCCTACATCATACAGAGATACTTCACTTTTATTCCAAGCTGGGCAGCAGCCTGTCTTTACACAGTTCCCCCCCTACATCATACAGAGATACCTCACTGTTATTCCAAGCTGGGCAGCAGCCTGTCTTTACACAGCTCCTCCCCTACATCATACAGAGATACTTCACTGTTATTCCAAGCTGGGCAGCAGCCTGTCTTTACACAGCTCCTCCCCTACATCATACAGAGATAGTTCACTGTTATTCCAAGCTGGGCAGCAGCCTGTCTTTACACAGTTCCCCCGCTACATCATACAGAGATACCTCACTGTTATTCCAAGCTGGGCAGCAGCCTGTCTTTACACAGTTCCCCCCCTACATCATACAGAGATAGTTCACTGTTATTCCAAGCTGGGCAGCAGCCTGTCTTTACACAGTTCCTCCCCTACATCATACAGAGATACTTCACTGTTATTCCAAGCTGGGCAGCAGCCTGTCTTTACACAGTTCCTCCCCTACATCATACAGAGATGCCTCACTGTTATTCCAAGCTGGGCAGCAGCCTGTCTTTACACAGTTCCTCCCCTACATCATACAGAGATACTTCACTGTTATTCCAAGCTGGGCAGCAGCCTGTCTTTACACAGTTTTCCCCCTACATCATACAGAGATACTTCACTGTTATTCCAAGCTGGGCAGCAGCCTGTCTTTACACAGTTTTCCCCCTACATCATACAGAGATACTTCACTGTTATTCCAAGCTGGGCAGCAGCCTGTCTTTACACAGTTCCTCCCCTACATCATACAGAGATACTTCACTGTTATTCCAAGCTGGGCAGCAGCCCGTCTTTACACAGTTCCTCCCCTACATCATACAGAGATACCTCACTGTTATTCCAAGCTGGGCAGCAGCCTGTCTTTACACAGTTCCCCCCCTACATCATACAGAGATGCCTCACTGTTATTCCAAGCTGGGCAGCAGCCTGTCTTTACACAGTTCCTCCCCTACATCATACAGAGATACCTCACTGTTATTCCAAGCTGGGCAGCAGCCTGTCTTTACACAGTTCCTCCCCTACATCATACAGAGATACTTCACTTTTATTCCAAGCTGGGCAGCAGCCTGTCTTTACACAGTTCCTCCCCTACATCATACAGAGATAGTTCACTTTTATTCCAAGCTGGGCAGCAGCCTGTCTTTACACAGTTCCTCCCCTACATCATACAGAGATACCTCACTGTTATTCCAAGCTGGGCAGCAGCCTGTCTTTACACAGTTCCTCCCCTACATCATACAGAGATACTTAACTGTTATTCCAAGCTGGGCAGCAGCCTGTCTTTACACAGCTCCTCCCCTACATCATACAGAGATACCTCACTGTTATTCCAAGCTGGGCAGCAGCCTGTCTTTACACAGTTCCTCCCCTACATCATACAGAGATACCTCACTGTTATTCCAAGCTGGGCAGCAGCCTGTCTTTACACAGTTCCTCCCCTACATCATACAGAGATACTTCACTGTTATTCCAAGCTGGGCAGCAGCCTGTCTTTACACAGTTCCTCCCCTACATCATACAGAGATACCTCACTGTTATTCCAAGCTGGGCAGCAGCCTGTCTTTACACAGTTCCTCCCCTACATCATACAGAGATACTTCACTGTTATTCCAAGCTGGGCAGCAGCCTGTCTTTACACAGCTCCTCCCCTACATCATACAGAGATACTTCACTGTTATTCCAAGCTGGGCAGCAGCCTGTCTTTACACAGCTCCTCCCCTACATCATACAGAGATACTTCACTGTTATTCCAAGCTGGGCAGCAGCCTGTCTTTACACAGTTTTCCCCCTACATCATACAGAGATACCTCACTGTTATTCCAAGCTGGGCAGCAGCCTGTCTTTACACAGTTCCTCCCCTACATCATACAGAGATACCTCACTGTTATTCCAAGCTGGGCAGCAGCCTGTCTTTACACAGTTCCCCCCCTACATCATATAGAGATAGTTCACTGTTATTCCAAGCTGGGCAGCAGCCTGTCTTTACACAGTTCCTCCCCTACATCATACAGAGATACTTCACTGTTATTCCAAGCTGGGCAGCAGCCTGTCTTTACACAGTTCCTCCCCTACATCATACAGAGATGCCTCACTGTTATTCCAAGCTGGGCAGCAGCCTGTCTTTACACAGTTCCTCCCCTACATCATACAGAGATACTTCACTGTTATTCCAAGCTGGGCAGCAGCCTGTCTTTACACAGTTTTCCCCCTACATCATACAGAGATACTTCACTGTTATTCCAAGCTGGGCAGCAGCCTGTCTTTACACAGTTTTCCCCCTACATCATACAGAGATACTTCACTGTTATTCCAAGCTGGGCAGCAGCCTGTCTTTACACAGTTCCTCCCCTACATCATACAGAGATACTTCACTGTTATTCCAAGCTGGGCAGCAGCCCGTCTTTACACAGTTCCTCCCCTACATCATACAGAGATACCTCACTGTTATTCCAAGCTGGGCAGCAGCCTGTCTTTACACAGTTCCCCCCCTACATCATACAGAGATGCCTCACTGTTATTCCAAGCTGGGCAGCAGCCTGTCTTTACACAGTTCCTCCCCTACATCATACAGAGATACCTCACTGTTATTCCAAGCTGGGCAGCAGCCTGTCTTTACACAGTTCCTCCCCTACATCATACAGAGATACTTCACTTTTATTCCAAGCTGGGCAGCAGCCTGTCTTTACACAGTTCCCCCCCTACATCATACAGAGATACCTCACTGTTATTCCAAGCTGGGCAGCAGCCTGTCTTTACACAGCTCCTCCCCTACATCATACAGAGATACTTCACTGTTATTCCAAGCTGGGCAGCAGCCTGTCTTTACACAGCTCCTCCCCTACATCATACAGAGATAGTTCACTGTTATTCCAAGCTGGGCAGCAGCCTGTCTTTACACAGTTCCCCCCCTACATCATACAGAGATACCTCACTGTTATTCCAAGCTGGGCAGCAGCCTGTCTTTACACAGTTCCCCCCCTACATCATACAGAGATAGTTCACTGTTATTCCAAGCTGGGCAGCAGCCTGTCTTTACACAGTTCCTCCCCTACATCATACAGAGATACTTCACTGTTATTCCAAGCTGGGCAGCAGCCTGTCTTTACACAGTTCCTCCCCTACATCATACAGAGATGCCTCACTGTTATTCCAAGCTGGGCAGCAGCCTGTCTTTACACAGTTCCTCCCCTACATCATACAGAGATACTTCACTGTTATTCCAAGCTGGGCAGCAGCCTGTCTTTACACAGTTTTCCCCCTACATCATACAGAGATACTTCACTGTTATTCCAAGCTGGGCAGCAGCCTGTCTTTACACAGTTTTCCCCCTACATCATACAGAGATACTTCACTGTTATTCCAAGCTGGGCAGCAGCCTGTCTTTACACAGTTCCTCCCCTACATCATACAGAGATACTTCACTGTTATTCCAAGCTGGGCAGCAGCCCGTCTTTACACAGTTCCTCCCCTACATCATACAGAGATACCTCACTGTTATTCCAAGCTGGGCAGCAGCCTGTCTTTACACAGTTCCCCCCCTACATCATACAGAGATGCCTCACTGTTATTCCAAGCTGGGCAGCAGCCTGTCTTTACACAGTTCCTCCCCTACATCATACAGAGATACCTCACTGTTATTCCAAGCTGGGCAGCAGCCTGTCTTTACACAGTTCCTCCCCTACATCATACAGAGATACTTCACTTTTATTCCAAGCTGGGCAGCAGCCTGTCTTTACACAGTTCCTCCCCTACATCATACAGAGATAGTTCACTTTTATTCCAAGCTGGGCAGCAGCCTGTCTTTACACAGTTCCTCCCCTACATCATACAGAGATACCTCACTGTTATTCCAAGCTGGGCAGCAGCCTGTCTTTACACAGTTCCTCCCCTACATCATACAGAGATACTTAACTGTTATTCCAAGCTGGGCAGCAGCCTGTCTTTACACAGCTCCTCCCCTACATCATACAGAGATACCTCACTGTTATTCCAAGCTGGGCAGCAGTCTGTCTTTACACAGTTCCTCCCCTACATCATACAGAGATACCTCACTGTTATTCCAAGCTGGGCAGCAGCCTGTCTTTACACAGTTCCTCCCCTACATCATACAGAGATACTTCACTGTTATTCCAAGCTGGGCAGCAGCCTGTCTTTACACAGTTCCTCCCCTACATCATACAGAGATACCTCACTGTTATTCCAAGCTGGGCAGCAGCCTGTCTTTACACAGTTCCTCCCCTACATCATACAGAGATACTTCACTGTTATTCCAAGCTGGGCAGCAGCCTGTCTTTACACAGCTCCTCCCCTACATCATACAGAGATACTTCACTGTTATTCCAAGCTGGGCAGCAGCCTGTCTTTACACAGCTCCTCCCCTACATCATACAGAGATACTTCACTGTTATTCCAAGCTGGGCAGCAGCCTGTCTTTACACAGTTTTCCCCCTACATCATACAGAGATACCTCACTGTTATTCCAAGCTGGGCAGCAGCCTGTCTTTACACAGTTCCTCCCCTACATCATACAGAGATACCTCACTGTTATTCCAAGCTGGGCAGCAGCCTGTCTTTACACAGTTCCCCCCCTACATCATACAGAGATACTTCACTGTTATTCCAAGCTGGGCAGCAGCCTGTCTTTACACAGTTCCTCCCCCTACATCATACAGAGATACTTCACTGTTATTCCAAGCTGGGCAGCAGCCTGTCTTTACACAGTTTTCCCCCTACATCATACAGAGATACCTCACTGTTATTCCAAGCTGGGCAGCAGCCTGTCTTTACACAGTTCCCCCCCTACATCATACAGAGATAGTTCACTGTTATTCCAAGCTGGGCAGCAGCCTGTCTTTACACAGTTCCCCCACTACATCATACAGAGATACCTCACTGTTATTCCAAGCTGGGCAGCAGCCTGTCTTTACACAGTTCCCCCCCTACATCATACAGAGATACCTCACTGTTATTCCAAGCTGGGCAGCAGCCTGTCTTTACACAGTTCCTCCCCTACATCATACAGAGATAGTTCACTGTTATTCCAAGCTGGGCAGCAGCCTGTCTTTACACAGTTCCTCCCCTACATCATACAGAGATACTTCACTGTTATTCCAAGCTGGGCAGCAGCCTGTCTTTACACAGTTCCCCCCCTACATCATACAGAGATACCTCACTGTTATTCCAAGCTGGGCAGCAGCCTGTCTTTACACAGTTCCCCCCCTACATCATACAGAGATACTTCACTGTTATTCCAAGCTGGGCAGCAGCCTGTCTTTATACAGCTCCTCCCCTACATCATACAGAGATACTTCACTGTTATTCCAAGCTGGGCAGCAGCCTGTCTTTACACAGTTCCCCCCCTACATCATACAGAGATACTTCACTGTTATTCCAAGCTGGGCAGCAGCCTGTCTTTACACAGTTCCCTCCCTACACCATACAGAGATACCTCACTGTTATTCCAAGCTGGGCAGCAGCCTGTCTTTACACAGTTCCCCCCCTACATCATACAGAGATACTTCACTGTTATTCCAAGCTGGGCAGCAGCCTGTCTTTATACAGCTCCTCTCCTACATCATACAGAGATACTTCACTGTTATTCCAAGCTGGGCAGCAGCCTGTCTTTACACAGTTCTCCCCCTACATCATACAGAGATACTTCACTGTTATTCCAAGCTGGGCAGCAGCCTGTCTTTACACAGTTCCCCCCCTACATCATACAGAGATACCTCACTGTTATTCCAAGCTGGGCAGCAGCCTGTCTTTACACAGTTCCCCCCCTACATCATACAGAGATACCTCACTTTTATTCCAAGCTGGGCAGCAGCCTGTCTTTACACAGTTCCTCCCCTACATCATACAGAGATACCTCACTTTTATTCCAAGCTGGGCAGCAGCCTGTCTTTACACAGTTTTCCCCCTACATCATACAGAGATAGTTCACTGTTATTCCAAGCTGGGCAGCAGCCTGTCTTTACACAGTTCCTCCCCTACATCATACAGAGATACTTCACTGTTATTCCAAGCTGGGCAACAGCCTGTCTTTACACAGTTCCCCCCCTACATCATACAGACATACTTCACTTTTATTCCAAGCTGGGCAGCAGCCTGTCTTTACACAGTTCCCCCCCTACATCATACAGACATACTTCACTTTTATTCCAAGCTGGGCAGCAGCCTGTCTTTACGCAGTTCCCCCCCTACATCATACAGAGATAGTTCAGTTATTCCATGCTGGGCAGCAGCCTGTCTTTACACAGTTCCCCCCCCACATCATACAGAGATAGTTCACTTTTATTCCAAGCTGGGCAGCAGCCTGTCTTTACACAGTTCCCCCCCTACATCATACAGAGATACTTCACTGTTATTCCAAGCTGGGCAGCAGCCTGTCTTTACACAGTTCCCCCCCCCCCCCCCCTACATCATACAGAGATGCCTCACTGTTATTCCAAGCTGGGCAGCAGCCTGTCTTTACACAGTTCCCCCCCTACATCATACAGAGATACTTCACTGTTATTCCAAGCTGGGCAGCAGCCTGTCTTTACACAGTTCCCCCCCCTACATCATACAGAGATGCCTCACTGTTATTCCAAGCTGGGCAGCAGCCTGTCTTTACACAGTTCCCCCCCTATATCATACAGAGATACCTCACTGTTATTCCAAGCTGGGCAGCAGCCTGTCTTTACACAGTTCCCCCCCTACATCATACAGAGATACCTCACTGTTATTCCAAGCTGGGCAGCAGCCTGTCTTTACACAGTTCCTCCCCTACATCATACAGAGATACCTCACTGTTATTCCAAGCTGGGCAGCAGCCTGTCTTTACACAGTTTTCCCCCTACATCATACAGAGATACTTCACTGTTATTCCAAGCTGGGCAGCAGCCTGTCTTTACACAGTTTTCCCCCTACATCATACAGAGATACTTCACTGTTATTCCAAGCTGGGCAGCAGCCTGTCTTTACACAGTTCCCCCCCTACATCATACAGAGATACTTCACTGTTATTCCAAGCTGGGCAGCAGCCTGTCTTTACACAGTTCCCCCCCCCCCCTACATCATACAGAGATGCCTCACTGTTATTCCAAGCTGGGCAGCAGCCTGTCTTTACACAGTTCCCCCCCTACATCATACAGAGATACTTCACTGTTATTCCAAGCTGGGCAGCAGCCTGTCTTTACACAGTTCCCCCCCCTACATCATACAGAGATGCCTCACTGTTATTCCAAGCTGGGCAGCAGCCTGTCTTTACACAGTTCCCCCCCTATATCATACAGAGATACCTCACTGTTATTCCAAGCTGGGCAGCAGCCTGTCTTTACACAGTTCCCCCCCTACATCATACAGAGATACCTCACTGTTATTCCAAGCTGGGCAGCAGCCTGTCTTTACACAGTTCCTCCCCTACATCATACAGAGATACCTCACTGTTATTCCAAGCTGGGCAGCAGCCTGTCTTTACACAGTTCCCCCCCTACATCATACAGAGATACCTCACTGTTATTCCAAGCTGGGCAGCAGCCTGTCTTTACACAGTTCCCCCCCTACATCATACAGAGATACCTCACTGTTATTCCAAGCTGGGCAGCAGCCTGTCTTTACACAGTTCCCCCCCTACATCATACAGAGATACCTCACTGTTATTCCAAGCTGGGCAGCAGCCTGTCTTTACACAGTTCCCCCCCTACATCATACAGAGATACCTCACTGTTATTCCAAGCTGGGCAGCAGCCTGTCTTTACACAGTTCCCCCCCTACATCATACAGAGATACCTCACTGTTATTCCAAGCTGGGCAGCAGCCTGTCTTTACACAGTTCCTCCCCTACATCATACAGAGATACCTCACTGTTATTCCAAGCTGGGCAGCAGCCTGTCTTTACACAGTTCCTCCCCTACATCATACAGAGATACCTCACTGTTATTCCAAGCTGGGCAGTAGCCTGTCTTTACACAGTTCCTCCCCTACATCATACAGAGATACCTCACTGTTATTCCTTTACACAGTTCCAGTACCATATTAATGTGAGACAATGTTACTAGCTTGTCACTCAACTGTTCCACATTGCTGGACACAATGAGTTATCTGCCATTACACTTCTCGTGGCGCAACATAGCTGTGAGAGAGAGAAGCGGGGGAGGGTGTGTGTGAGAGGGAGAGAGGCAAGAGAGTATGAGGGAGAGAGGCAGGAGAGTGTGAGAGAGAGAGGCAGGAGAGTGTGAGAGAGAGAGGCAGGAGAGTGAGTGTGAGAGAGAGAGTGAGAGTGTGTGAGAGAGGCAGGAGAGTGAGTGTGAGAGGCAGGAGAGTGAGAGTGTGAGAGAGAGAGGCAGGAGAGTGTGAGAGATAGGCAGGAGTGTGTGTGTGTGAGAGAGAGAGGCAGGAGAGTGAGTGTGAGAGAGAGAGTGAGAGTGTGTGAGAGAGGCAGGAGAGTGAGAGTGTGAGAGAGAGAGAGGCAGGAGAGTGAGAGTGTGAGAGAGAGAGAGGCAGGAGAGTGTGAGAGAGAGAGAGAGGCAGGAGAGTGAGAGTGTGAGAGAGAGAGAGAGAGAGAGAGGCAGGAGAGTGAGAGTGTGAGAGAGAGAGAGGCAGGAGAGTGAGGCAGGAGAGAGAGAGAGAGGCAGGAGAGAGAGAGAGGCAGGAGAGTATGAGAGAGAGAGTGTGTGAGAGGCAGGAGAGTGTGAGAGAGAGAGTGAGAGAGAGAGAGGCAGGAGAGTGTGAGAGAGAGAGTGTGTGAGAGGCAGGAGAGTGAGAGAGAGAGAGTGAGAGAGAGAGAGGCAGGAGAGTGTGAGAGAGAGAGTGTGTGAGAGGCAGGAGAGTGAGAGAGAGAGAGGCAGGAGAGTGAGAGTGTGAGAGAGAGAGGCAGGAGAGTATGCAACTCTGATTATTGTTAGGTATCAACTGTGATTTCATATTTGTTTATTAACTTTTTTTCTCCCCTGCAGACTGTGAGAGTGTGGGTTGCTGCCACTGCGGAGTGCAAGGCAGAGCTGCGAGAGCACGAACATGTTGTGGAGTGTATCTCCTGGGCTCCTGATGGTTCTCATCCTAGCATCAATGAAGCTCTTGGCAATAGCGTAAGTATAGTGACTCCTCTATTCCTGAGAAGGTCGACGAGGAAGGGAACAGTCCTCAAACACTCCTCCCAGCAGCTCCTGTCAGAAGCAACTGTCTCCAATTGATCCATCTGGATCTCCAAGCAAGTCCAATCTAGCTCATGGATGTTATACAACCATCTTGCTTGGAGGTCTACCTCTTGGTTCCCTGACGGTTGGTTTTGCCTGTGTGTGTGTGTGTGTGTGTGTGTGTGTGTAATATTGATGTGGTTTTAGGAAATGTATTTATTATAATCTTGATTTCTCAATCTCTCTCAATGAGGGTTTGAATGTTTATCAAGCAAGCATGTCCCAGAGTAATAACAAAGTGTATATTCGGAATATGGCAGCTGCATATATACATATATAACAGGTTGAATGAGTTTGGGTGTATAACTCAACGAAACTTAAGTACCTGTATATGTCACTGTTGTAACTAATTATACTTAACTTGTCTTATGCACTGAGTGCTCTTACCCTTGGGTATTTCTACCAAACTTGTACTTCAATAAATATATATATATATATATATTTATATATATATGGAGAAAGACAGTCTCCCCCACATGGATCCAATAGAGGGACCAGCAGTACAAGTTGAAGGTAGTATAATAAGTAAGGCAATCAAAGATATGAAGGCGGCTGGGCCTTTGGAAATAGTTGCTGAAATGCTGAAAGCATCTGGAACGGTGGGACACACTATGGTCACCCGGATAGTAAACCAAGTCATACAGAATGGGGTCGTACCAAAGGACTGGCGTAGCAGCATCATCATTAACTGCTACAAGGGTAAAGGAGATGCCCTAGATAGGGGAAACTATAGAGGCATTAAATTAATTGACCAGGTCATGAAGGTCAGAAAAAGTAATAGCGCAACTAATCAGAGAGCGAATTGATCTAGATGAAATGCAGTTCGCGTTTGTGTCAGGTAAAAGTACCACAGACGCTCTTTTCATTTTACGACAACTACAGGAGAAGTACCTAGATAAAAGTAAACCCCTCTACTTAGCTGTTGTAGACCTGGAGAAAGCCTATGACAGAGTCCCCCGCTCCATTATCTGGTGGGCTCTTAGAAAACTAGGTGTAGATGAATGGCTTGTGAGAGCTATATGAGCCATGTATAAAGAAACAGTCAGCAAGGTTAGAATTAACAACGAATATAGTGAAGAGTTTAGCGTAAAAGTTGGTGTTCATCAGGGCTCTGTCCTTAGCCCCCTCCTATTTATTATCGCTCTCCAAGCTATAACGGAGGAGTTCAAGACCGGCTGCCCATGGGAACTTCTACACGCAGATGATCTAACGCTCATAGCCGAATCAATGGCTGAACTAGAAAAGAAATTCCAAACATGGAAGCATGGCCTAGAATCAAAACGCCTTAAAGTTAACTTGTCTCAGACTAAAGTCCTAATATGTAGGAAGGAGAATAGGGCACTGGTCCCATCTGGGAAATGGCCATGCTCAGTGTGTAGGAAAGGGGTAGGCAGAAACTCCATTTTATGTCCCAAATGCAAAGTATGGGTGCACAAAAGATGTAGTGGGATCACAGGTAAGCTAACTAAGAATATAGATTTTATATGTGGCCGGTGCTCAGGTGCAATAAGTAGCAGCAAATGCCCACAGAATACTAGCTCATTCCATTGCCCAGATGGTTCTATAGAAATAGTGGACACCTTCCGTTACCTGGGTGACAAAATCAGCAGGGGTGGAGGTTGCTCCGCTAAAGGTTTCTCTCTAAAAATAAAAGGCAGGCTGTATGATGCCTGCATACGAACAGCGATGTTACATGGCAGTGAGACATGGGCCTTGTGTGCAGAGGATCTACGCAGACTGGAGAGGAACGAAGCTTGCATGCTCCGTTGGATGTGTAATAGTAATATACCTGAACGGCAAAGCATAAATGAACTAAGTGAGAAATTAGGAATAAGAGGGATCTGATGCTGTTTACTCAAGAGAAGACTACGTTGGTATGGTCACGTGATGCGCATGAAAGATGACAGCTGTATAAAAAAGTGCAGGGCGATCAAAATAGATGGTAGCTACTGAGTAGGCAGACTCAGAAAAACCTGGGACGACTTGATAAATTCCGACCTCACACACTTACACCTCTTCAAGACAATGTCACTGGACCGAGATCTTTGGCGCTACGTAGTAATACAGAAGACCCACCTTTCCTGAGTACAAAGCGAAACCTACAGTCAGTAGGCACCTCTTATCCAAAATACACCCCCGTCCCACTAACCCTACCCCCACCGCCATCTACACCACCCCTTTTGATGTAAGGCTATGTTGGTACCACAACATCCAGTCCTAAATAAATGAGGTCGTGTTGGTGTCACGACAAAAAAAACAGTCCATGCTGTAATGTTGCCATGTAGGTAACATGGTAAAAACCTCCCTCCCAGTCCACACTGCAAACGTGGTTGGAAGGGCATCCAGACAGTCCTGAGCAAGACAACCAATCTTGCCTCAAGTGGGACAATTCCCGCCCAGACCCATGCTAGCGTGGAAGATAGACGTTAAACGATGATGATGATATACATATAAAGAAATTTGTTTTCAAATATTAAAATCAAATTGTGTATAAGTGTTTGGTAACATATTTTAATGTGTGTGTGTGTACACACACACACAAACACACAAACACACAAACACACACGGATGGTTATTAAAATCGAAGTTATGGCAGTCGCCCAAACCCACGAAGTAACGATTCGGGTTTGCATGAAGCACTCAATAAGATTGTATCGATAAATCGATAGGCTACACCGTTGAGTAAGTAACATATGTTAAATAGCGTGACAAACTGACAACTGTGGTTAGGTGACATAGCCACAACAACGAAAATACAATCAGATTAAATAAGAAACCTGGCCCGTATCGAGAGGTATTAGGCAATATCCTCGATAGGTTTCTGTGAAATCAAAATCAAGAATCTTACTTGCGCAGTATGCAAGTTTGTGGTATTTGAAGACTGAAACAGGGACTCACGTTATCAACAGGTTTCTGTTATGTGCCTAAAGCCGGTGTGAAGCATAACAATAAACCGCTAGTAGTAGCAGGCACTGTTTCGCTGTCACGTGTTTACTCCTCAACAAGGTAAATAACCTCTCATGTTTACTCATCAACAAGGGAAATAACCCCTGGCGTGCAAATTTAAAGTGTGAACAAAGGAATTGATTCCTTTCAAACAAATTGAATAAGAAACTCTCAACTAGAGTTATTAAACAAACATGAATAATTAATCAATCAATAGAATTATCTAATTAAATTAATTAATTATCCGATCTAGGAGATAGTAATACAAGTGGAAGGTTAGTAAAATAGAAGTTATATATATATATATATATATATATATATGTGTGTGTGTGTGTAAAAATTGACATTTCCTTATCTGTTTCATTATTTTCTTTTTATCTAGCCTAAGAAGGGAAATAGAAGTGGACCCTTTTTGCTTTCGGGATCTCGAGACAAAACAATCAAAATGTGGGATGTTGGAACAGGTCTCTGTCTCTTCACGCTGGTAAGTTTGGTTTCTTCTCAAAGACAACTTCCATGGTGTTGGTGTGGTCTACACAATGTACCCAGTATACTCTGTAAAGTGGCTGGGGATAGAAAGGGCATCCAGCCCTAGAAAACTTGCAAAACAAAGGGTTGGTATCAATGACATGACAACCTCCCTAAATGCGCCCACTGTACTCTGTAAGGTGATTGGGGATTAGGGTAGCATATACATTATATGTGCCCCCTTTAGAGTAACATATACATGTGAAATAGTGTCATTCTTCTTCAGGCTGAAGAAAGAAATGAATTTTGTTTTAGGGTAAATCCTTGCATTTATGGTAATCTAAGGTAAAATTAACAAAATGTATCTGACAAAACAATTCCACCATGAAACCACATTAGCAAGACATTCTTGTAAAGTACAAAACAACACTATGACTGCATCACATTAACTCTTAACATCCTGTACCACATGAAACCACATTAGCAAGACATTCTTGTAAAGTACAAAACAACACTATGACTGCATCACATTAACACATAACATCCTGTACCACATCAAACCACATTAGCAAGACATTCTTGTAAAGTACAAAACAACACTATGACTGCATCACATTAACTCTTAACATCCTGTACCACATGAAACCACATTAGCAAGACATTCTTGTAAAGTACAAAACAACACTATGACTGCATCACATTAACTCTTAACATCCTGTACCACATGAAACCACATTAGCAAGACATTCTTGTAAAGTACAAAACAACACTATGACTGCATCACATTAACACATAACATCCTGTACCACATGAAACCACATTAGCAAGACATTCTTGTAAAGTACAAAACAACACTATGACTGCATCACATTAACTCTTAACATCCTGTACCACATGAAACCACATTAGCAAGACATTCTTGTAAAGTACAAAACAACACTTTGACTGCATCACATTAACTCTTAACATCCTGTACCACATGAAACCACATTAGCAAGACATTCTTGTAAAGTACAAAACAACACTATGACTGCATCACATTAACTCTTAACATCCTGTACCACATGAAACCACATTAGCAAGACATTCTTGTAAAGTACAAAACAACACTATGACTGCATCACATTAACACATAACATCCTGTACCACATCAAACCACATTAGCAAGACATTCTTGTAAAGTACAAAACAACACTATGACTGCATCACATTAACTCTTAACATCCTGTACCACATGAAACCACATTAGCAAGACATTCTTGTAAAGTACAAAACAACACTATGACTGCATCACATTAACACATAACATCCTGTACCACATGAAACCACATTAGCAAGACATTCTTGTAAAGTACAAAACAACACTATGACTGCATCACATTAACACACAACATCCTGTACCACATGAAACCACATTAGCAAGACATTCTTGTAAAGTACAAAACAACACTATGACTGCATCACATTAACTCTTAACATCCTGTACCACATGAAACCACATTAGCAAGACATTCTTGTAAAGTACAAAACAACACTATGACTGCATCACATTAACACATAACATCCTGTACCACATCAAACCACATTAGCAAGACATTCTTGTAAAGTACAAAACAACACTATGACTGCATCACATTAACTCTTAACATCCTGTACCACATGAAACCACATTAGCAAGACATTCTTGTAAAGTACAAAACAACACTATGACTGCATCACATTAACACATAACATCCTGTACCACATGAAACCACATTAGCAAGACATTCTTGTAAAGTACAAAACAACACTATGACTGCATCACATTAACTCATAACATCCTGTACCACATGAAACCACATTAGCAAGACATTCTTGTAAAGTACAAAACAACACTATGACTGCATCACATTAACTCATAACATCCTGTACCACATGAAACCACATTAGCAAGACATTCTTGTAAAGTACAAAACAACACTTTGACTGCATCACATTAACTCTTAACATCCTGTACCACATGAAACCACATTAGCAAGACATTCTTGTAAAGTACAAAACAACACTATGACTGCATCACATTAACACACAAGATCCTGTACCACATGAAACCACATTAGCAAGACATTCTTATAAAGTACAAAACAACACTATGACTGCATCACATTAACACACAACATCCTGTACCACATGAAACCACATTAGCAAGACATTCTTGTAAAGTACAAAACAACACTATGACTGCATCACATTAACACATAACATCCTGTACCACATGAAACCACATTAGCAAGACATTCTTGTAAAGTACAAAACAACACTATGACTGCATCACATTAACTCATAACATCCTGTACCACATGAAACCACATTAGCAAGACATTCTTGTAAAGTACAAAACAACACTATGACTGCATCACATTAACTCATAACATCCTCTACCACATGACACCACATTAGCAAGATATTCTTGTAAAGTACAAAACAACACTGACTGCATCACATTAACACATAACATCCTGTACCACATGAAACCACATTAGCAAGACATTCTTGTAAAGTACAAAACAACACTATGACTGCATCACATTAACTCATAACATCCTGTACCACATGAAACCACATTAGCAAGACATTCTTGTAAAGTACAAAACAACACTTTGACTGCATCACATTAACTCTTAACATCCTGTACCACATGAAACCACATTAGCAAGACATTCTTGTAAAGTACAAAACAACACTATGACTGCATCACATTAACACACAACATCCTGTACCACATGAAACCACATTAGCAAGACATTCTTGTAAAGTACAAAACAACACTATGACTGCATCACATTAACACACAAGATCCTGTACCACATGAAACCACATTAGCAAGACATTCTTGTAAAGTACAAAACAACACTATGACTGCATCACATTAACTCTTAACATCCTGTACCACATGAAACCACATTAGCAAGACATTCTTGTAAAGTACAAAACAACACTATGACTACATCACATTAACACATAACATCCTGTACCACATGAAACCACATTAGCAAGACATTCTTGTAAAGTACAAAACAACACTATGACTGCATCACATTAACACATAACATCCTGTTCCACATGAAACCACATTAGCAAAACATTCTTGTAAAGTACAAAACAACACTATGACTGCATCACATTAACTCTTAACATCTTGTACCACATGAAACCACATTAGCAAGACATTCTTGTAAAGTACAAAACAACACTATGACTGCATCACATTAACTCTTAACATCCTGTACCACATGAAACCACATTAGCAAGACATTCTTAGAAAGTACAAAACAACACTATGACTGCATCACTTGAAAAATTAAATTCTTTAAATATTTTCTATTAAGTCATTACTGGATGTTACAAGTTGATATAATCTTAAGTCTATCTGTTTGTCTTTCTCTCTGAATTAAACAACAAACTATTAAGTTTATGTTTAATATATGAACTTATCACTAAAGATTTCCTGTCAATGTGACCCTTGCTATCTCTTCTTTTATTTTTGTCTCTCAACCACAGTAGTTCTACTGAGGTCTCTATTTTTACAAAGTTTTTGGTTTAAATTTTCTGAAACTTTCAACTGAATTTCCTTTTCACAGGTCGGCCATGACAACTGGGTACGTGGCTTGGTGTTCCATCCCGGTGGAAAATTTATTCTGAGTGCATCTGATGACAAAACTATCAGAACCTGGGATATCAAGAACAAACGTAATCAGAAGACTTTAAATGCCCATCAACATTTTGTTACATCATTAGGTAAGACGCTTCATCTTGCTTTAATCTTTCTGATAAACCAAACCACCTGAAACCTTGGTTTTATTATAAACATCTGCTCAGTATATTGTTGTTCTTATTCAGAGATAGATACTTTGGTATATATACATAGATAACTTTAGATAGACAGACAGTAAAGTGGTCGTGTACGGCAAAAAGCACCCAGTACTCATTGTAAATTAGTCGTGTAGGTGGCATGACAAAAAGCACCCAGTCTACACTGTAAAGTGGTCATGTAGGTGTTACAACAAAAAGCACCCAGCACACATTGTAAAGTGGTCATGTAGGTGACACAGCAAAAAGCACACAGCACACACTGTAAATGTGGTTGGTGTTAGCTGTAGAAAGCAAGCCAAAATCAGTTCAGCATGTGCCAGACATGGTCACCTGACCTAAAATTGCCCACAACAGGACAACTCATTTAACCCATGCTAGTGTGGAAAAATGGACGTAAAACAGTGATGATGATGATGGGCAAGCAGACAGAGAGACAGATGTATATGTTGTCTGAACATAGATGGCTGTTGGACTATTATCTTGTCAAGTTGGTTGTGAGAGAGAGGGAAATATCAAATGACCCCAACAAATCTAGCGTGGCACATGAGTTTTATATATAACATGAATTTCAAACACCTGAAGGTAAGATTTTACCACCTGGAAGATGAAGTTAAAAGTGGAGAAACTTCACATATGTATTTGGTTCATGGTAACAGCTGAATCTCTCATAATTATCTCCCATAATATCGAATCTATTTTGATATTTATTTTGGGAACAATACCTTAACATCAGTATGAGTGGCTGGTTATGGCCGGTTTGAACAGAAAGAGGTGAGAGAATTCTGGCTGGATATGACCGGTTTAAATGCTTAAAGGGGTAAAAAAGCAAAACAAACAAAAAAAAAACCAGAAAAACCTTGTTTATTTTTAAAATATATTTTTTTCTGATTTTCGTTATATATTTCGATAGTTTTTTATGTATTTTTACTGTTTCGTGATGTTTTTTTTATATTGACTGTTTTTATTTTGTTTTCAGATATGCACAAGACGGCTCCTTATGTAATATCTGGGAGTGTGGATCAGTCTGTGAAAGTATGGGAGTGTCGCTAAAGTGGATTCTGTTTACCTGCAATTTATGGTCTTGGGGTGTGTTTTGGCAACAGCTACCACGAGCCGGCTGGCTGGTCGGATAGACTGATGGACAGACAGACAGACAGATGACTGGTGAACAAGATGACAGCAGGACCATTCTATATTATCGCGACACTACTGTAAGAAACACACACACATAGGTACAGAAATATATATATATATATAACACAACATACACACACACACACATATATATATACATACACACATATATATTACTATATTAACTGGTTTTTATGCTGGAACCATATGTGTAGATTTGATAACATTTAATCAACAGTTGTACTACTATTATTATTATTATCATTATAATTATTATTATTATTATTATTATTATTATTATTTCAATTATTTTTTTTTCATTATTTTATCCTCTCCATTATTTTAAAGTCTGTGTGCTTCTGTAGAGTTTGACATAGGAGTTCCGTTGAATAATAAAGATCTTGTTTATTGGAAAAAATAGCAAGGAAAATGTATAATTTAAAAAAACAAACAAAACAAAAAACAAAATGCTATTAATAAAAAAAAACACCATGAAATTATTCCTGAAATATCATCATTATTATTATTATTATTATTATTATTATTGCTAGAGTGCCGAACTTAATGCCTTGTGGTATTTAGTTACGTCCCTAGTTGTGTCCCGTTCCCCACTAGGGTTGACTTTGCCTTTAACCCTTTTGGGGGGGTTGATAAAAATAAAAAATAAATAAAAATAAGTACAGCGTGTGTACTGGGGTTTGTCCCCTCCCCCCCCCCCCTCCTAACTTTGTGGTGTTGGGTTAGAAACCATCGTCACCTATTATGTGACCAATAAAGAAATTATTATTATAGTAGTGATAAGGGCGGTAGATTGGCTGTAATTGGTAGGGCGTTGGCCAACATGCTTTATGCCATAGAGTAACGGCCCTTTATGTTCCGAGTTCAAATCCCGCCGAGGTTAACTTTGCCTTTCATCTTTACGGGGTGGTCGATAAAATAAAGTACCAGTAATGTACTGGGGTCAATTTAATCGACTCCGCCCCCCCCCCCCTCTTCCCTCCTCTCCCCCCAAAATTGTTGGCCAGAAACCATTATTATTATTATTGTGGTGAGCGTTGTAGAATAGAGAGGTAAGTTTCCCCAGCCCTTATCCCCTGTAAACTGAGTTTTGTGACCATGTTTTAATTTCCAACTGTAGTTACATCAACTTTATATAATCTGTGACTTTAAGGAATGAATGATCATCACAACATCACATTTAACTCTCCAATGAATCCTTTGGATATCGGAGAGGTTGGGAATATTATTCTCATTAGTCTTGTTTCCATTGTGTGCTATCACTGCATAACTGAGCACGGTTCTCTGGGCCTTGGCTATGTGCAGTTCACTGTCTTTATTATTAGTGTTTATTACTATCATCATTAGGGCAGTGGATCTGTGGAGTCGTTAGGGTTTGGGATCAACTGCTTTATATTTACAGCAGTTCTGCTGATCTACACTCTGAGTTGAAATCCCACCAAGGTTAACTTTGCCTTTCATCTTACCAGAGTTGTTAAAAGCACCAGTCATGTACTTGGGGACAGTGTATTCAAGCTTTCCCTCTCCCTCTACACAAATTGTTGGCCTTGTGTCTAAACCAGAAACCATTATTAGTATTCTTATAGTTAATAAACCATTATTATAGTAGCCATTATAAGGGTGGTGGTTTGGCAGTATCGGTAGAGGGTCGGACAACATGCTTTGTAGCACAGTTACGCCCCTTTCTGATCTGAGTTCAAATCCTGCCGAGGTTAACTTTGCCTTTCATCCTTACAGGGTTGATAAAATAAAGTACCAGTAATGTACTGGGTAATTGCTGGCCTTGTGCCAAAAGTAGAAACAATTATAGTAGCCATTATTGTTCCTATTCTGTTACTACACCTCTTACTATCAATATGGTGAGCCTTTTCTTCAGCAGTTTATCATTTTAATAACTTTCTCATAATGTTGATATATTTTAACAATATTTAGTACAAAAAACAAATGATATGAATGATAGTGCTCTTAGTAATATTTTGAAAGAAGACTGGTAACACACACAGACACCCACACAATATATCAATATATATATATATATATGTCATGTATAATATAGTATATATATATAGTATAGTATATATATATTATATATAAATATATATATTATATATATTATATTATATATATATATATTATATATATATATATATATTATATTATATATATATATATATTATATATATGTATATATATATTAAATCAAAATTTGAAATGAAACTTAAAGATCTGGAGCTTAAAAGACCTACCAAGTCCTACAACAACAACAACAACAAGACAAACTTAAAAAATTTTAACAAAATGGAAAAAAAAAAAACATGAAACAAAACAAAATCAAAACTATTCACAACCTAAACAGTTGCATCAACAAGGATCTTAAGAAATATGTATAAATAGAAATTTTGTTTATTAAAATTCTCTCTCTGACTCTGTCTCTCTCTCTCTCTCTCTCTCTATCTCTCAGACTCTCTCTCTCTGACTCTGCCTTTCTGCCTCTCTCTCTCTCTCTCTATCTCTGTCTTTCACTCTCACACCCTCTCTCACCTCCACTCTACCTCTCTCTCTCCTCTCCCCCTCTCTCACTGTTTATATCACAATTGTATTTTCAACCTGTTTCTACCTTCTCTCACCTTGTGGCTGCTACTTTGCATCCGATGTAGACCCCCCCCTCCTTACAGCTCCAGACCACCACCACCCCTTACAGCTCCAGACCATCACCACCCTCTCCTATTCCGTCTCATCTGGCCGCCATATTTTCCTGCTAACCTCTACCTTTCTATTGTATGTGTGTGTATGTATGTATATGTGTGTGTATGAGTATGTATGTGTGTGTGTGTATATGTGTGTGTGTGTGTGTGTGTGTATCTTTGCACTGCTTATTTTCCTTGTCTTTATCTTTGGTAGAAGTAAGAGTGAGAGGCAGAGTGATGTTTGTTATTTAAATATATTTTCTCATTATGCATATTGTTTGTTGCCTCTCGGTATGTATGTGTGTGTACGTATATATATATATATATATATATATATATATATATATATATATATATATATATATATATATATATATATATATATATATATATATATATATATATGTGTGTGTGTGTGTGTGTGTGTGTGTGTGTAGCTTGTCTATGATCAATATTGGCTTTGACATGTTACATAAAATCTATATGGATTTAATGATGTAATTATTACTAAATACTGCTAAATACACTACTATATATATATAACCAAAGATTAATATGGTTCATTGATTACTTAATGAACATAGTTTTACAATAGATTAAAAGCACTCTACAGAAAAAATTTTCTGGAGTTATTATTATTATTCAGAATATTAATAAATGAAGACATTCACATAATCAAAATATGTTTTATTATATATATTTCGAAGGTACTGTGCTATTTTTTCAGTACGTCCTCGTCAGATGAAATATATGAATTGATGTATGACATACGTCAACTGTCTTGATGGTTCAATTCTGCCAATACTGGAATTGAACCATCAAGACAGTTGAGGTATGTCATACATCAATTCATGTATTTTATCTGACGAGGACGTACTGAAAAAATAGCACAGTACCTTCGAAATATATATAATAAAACATATTTTGATTATGTGAATGTCTTCATTTATTAATATTCTGAATAATATATATATATATATTAGTGTAGTACAAGTTTGGTAGAAATACCCAAGGGTAAGAGTACTCAGTCCTTAGAAGTTAAGTATGATTAGTTACAACAGTGACATATCTTTATATAACAGACTGAATGAGTTGGGGTGTATAACCCAACAGCACGGCCAGGTGGTTTCAGCTTGCATGTACATGTATGTGTGTGTGTATATATATACACACACACATACATTATATATGTTAGTGTATATGAATGAAGGCACAGATGGAATGAAATCATCCAAGCCACACAAACCTGGAAACATGAATGTTGAAATGGTGTCTCATATCAATAACTGTCTAGCTAATTATCTTTATATCTGGTTTATTAATTGCTGCAACTCTCTCTCTCTCTCTCCCTCTCTCTCTCCCTCTGAATGCGTGCACAGACTCATACAATATATTAAAGGAACAAAGAGATAGAAGGCCAGCTTTATGACTAACAGACCAACATGCTATATACTTTCTATTATATCATTTACAAATATTTACCTTTGATGAGTTGTAGTGCACCTGAGCACTGTACACAATAATTTCATTATTATTATCTATGGTGTTTTTAAATTTCATTTTTACTTCTCTCTCTCTCTCTCTCTCTCTCTCTCTCCCCCCTCTCTCTTGTACTAGCAGTTGCTCTCTGCCCAATGTTGCAGTCTGTTTCATCTGTATGACAGACTGCAACACTGTCCATGTATCAAGTGCCAGTACATGGTTGGGAGTGCACAGAAATGATCACAAGGATAACAATTATTGAAAACAAAAGGGAACACTAATTTTCTTTTGGTCTTTTTTTATTGGCATTATTGTGAGTTTGATTCCAGAACTGGTTGTGGTGTTTCCTTGAGCAAGTTACTTTATTTCATGTGGTGTGTTGTTACCTTGAGCAAGTTACTTTATTTCATGTTGTTTCAATCTGTTCCACTGGAATAAATGTAGCATCACTGGTGCCACACTGTATTATTGCCTTTCCCTTGGACAACATCCTATATACTATATATAGGGTGTATATATTCAAATATTTCATTGATTCATCACTACTGCCTAGTAGAATGTAAATTTTATTTTCTAATTAAAGGCTTTGATGTTACAGGTCGTTCTGTTCATCTGACTGCAATATATATATATGTATGTATATATATATATATGTGTTCAGCCCTTCCCAGCATAGATAAGGAAGGGCCATGTTTTAATATTGCCAAAAATAGTAAAACACACTCACTGTTTGGTTTGGTTTTTGCTTCAGTATATTTTTTATATTTCTATAAATAATTAATATATATATATTAATAAATGTATAAGGATCATATAGAGTCTACAATCCTAGCTTTTGAGAGGTGTTTATGCTATTTTGGCAGGAATTCTAGTCATATAGTTTAAAATGATGAGCTACTAAGCTATTATGGCAAAATATTTGGAGAAAATGTGTGTTGGAATGGATATTGTTTACAAATAAATCTCAGCATAGGTAACCAATGGCCTTTTGTGGCCTTTGTAGGGCTCATGAACTGTCTTGTGGCTTTTGTAGGGCTCACAAACTGTCTTGATAGATGTTTGTTGTTCTTGTGTTTTATTTCTCTGAGTTGCTTTAGCATTCTTTACCCTTTAGATGCCAATCCTGCCTAAAACCACCCTGCTTCTATTAAATAAAGTCACCCATTTTGAAAGGTTCTTATTTATATTAAAACCCTCCAATATAATTTGATATAAGAAGCTTTTTTTGTTGTTACAAATACCATCTTGATAATGAAATAATAATTTTAGTAAATCCTTCCAAATTCTTCATTAATTAATTGAAATATGTATTTCATTAGAAATCCAGTAAGGAAAGAGTTGATATGCTATACACATTGTGGAATAGCGGTTGACTTGTGATATTTCACTAAACAGTGGGTCCATGAGGCTAATGGGTGGTCGTGGTAATATTTCTCACCAACACCATTATATAAACACGCGTGTGTCTAAATTGACTGAAGATTGTATTAAATTTCGTTTCGCACAATTTTCAGTTTAAATCCTCCCGGAGTTGTCGATTTTGACTTTCATTTCACTCACAAAAACCATGCTAGATATAATACCAGTGATACACTGGGGAAGATGTATTTGATTGTTCCATCCTTCCTGTTCATATTTATTGCTGTTTCTTCTTCAGTTGAAAGGAAGAAAGCATCATGTGGTGACTGTTAATATATTTAAGTCAAAATTGTTGGGACTACTACTACTTTCCTGAGAAGTCGTATGAGGGGTTGGGCAGATTCTTCAGACATGTTCTAGAGGGTCCTATTGGAGGCAACTGTCACCAAATGATCCAGCTGGATCTGTGGGCTTCTTCTCTATCTTGACCTTCTTTGCTGATGAAATCTGTCCAGTGATACATTCGACATTCTAACCACCCAGGTGTCCTTGGCACAAGAGCTGTGATCTGGGGTCTCTTGAGATGGGAGATGTAGCAGGCTCTATATGGAGTGACTCTCCGAGCTACACACCCTATTGAGTAACATTACTCCAGAAACCCCATCAGAAGAATCCCATTTTTTGCCCGCTTATATCCACAAATGTATTCTGGACTTGTATAAAGTTACTTTTCCAACGCCAAGCTTCCCAGTTCAGGTAGAACACCACCAAGACCACCTCCCAGTTCAGGTAGAATGCCACCATTATAGGTCAATAGTTTTTATATTGATCATGTCGGTCAAAGGTATTTTGTTCTAAAAACCCTTCTGGACCTTTCCTTATTAATTTTAGCCCCCAAAATGATTTCCTGAGATTGAGTTCAGTTATTGGTGTTTGAAAGAAATTTGTGGAATGTTGGCAAAATAAGATAGATTTAGCTTTATGTACAGGCTATTTCTACAACACACACATACATACTGTTATGTGTGTGTGTGTGTGTATGTATATATATATACATACACACGTGTGCATGTTTATATATTTATAATGTAGCCATACTCTACTACCCAAGTATTGAGTACTCTGTTGAGTAATGGGTCTAACTAGTTTTAAACTGGTTCTATCCTGATATATAAATGATGGTACATATGTGTATATACACACACATATATATAATAGATATATGTATATATGTGCGTGCATGTATATATATATACACACACACACACACACACAACAGGCATGTTAAGGCCATTCTCCCTGTTAAAACAGGCCCCATGACAAGTTTTATCCTCATCATAGGGTCATTTTTAAAGCCAGATGGCCTTCCTAGCGTCAAACCTTTTAGTCTATTCCTGCGACAAGTATACAGTGTATTTCTCTAAACTGTTCTCAGTAAAACATCTTGACTAGTGTGCTAATGTGTAATGAATATTAAATATTACATATAATTCTTTACATGTAAGCTTATCGGTCAAATTGAAACTGTTTGGAACCATCAAAATGGTTTCGGTTTGACCTTTGGGTTATCATATATTGAATAAGTCTTATTGGTCATTTGACCAGTGAAATCTTGGGTCTGTGTGTGTGATTATATATATATAGTTAATGTATATCATCGTTTAATGTCTGCTTTCCCTTCTAGCAAGGGTTTTCACGAACCAAATCAGTACTGAAGCACTGCTATGTTCTACAGAGTGTACCAGCACTAGAGAGTTTGTCATATCTTGGACACAGATGAATGGTCTTCTTGACCTTTGTTTGGCTGGATGCTCTCCCCGTGTGTGTGTATATATATATACATATATGCACATATACATGGGAGTGTGGCAATATAGTGAAGTTTATTTCTCAATCAAGTGTATCCAGGCTTGATCCCACTCTGTGAAACCTTGGGTAGGTCTTGCCTTCCATAACTTCCAAATTGTTCCATACTTTGTCTGTTTAATATCTACCAAATTCCACAATGTGGAAGGAAGCCTTTCGAATGAGTGTGTGCATGTGTGTGTTATCTTTCGAAGTATATTGATAGGAAATCAAAGAAACAGACACACTACCTCCTCCCCCATACTATGAATCAGTGATTTGAACTATTGGTAATCTATAACAAAATATCAATCAATATTTTTTCACAAATATATACTATATATCCCATTGCCATATTTCTAATGAAAGATGTCTGATTTTCAAATAATTTTGAAAATAATCAAGAATTTGAAGAGATTTGGTAATGTAACTTTCTCATTATCAAGCTGGTGTTTGGAACATAACTTAAAGTAGGTTCTTATCTCGGGGAAATTTACCCGTCCTAGATATAACCCTTTTGTTACCATATTTCTAATTGAAGACTGTTGGTGTTTGGAACATAACTTAACATAGCTTCTTATATAAAATTATGGTGGAAGTTTTTTTTAGATAAATATAAACACTTTAACCCTTTTGTTACAATATTTCTAATGAAAGACATTGTTGGTGTTTGGAACATAACTTAACATAGGTTCTTACATAAATTATGATATATCACAAAACAAGGTGTAGTTTGTTATGAAAAGGGTTAAATTCTGGTCCCTTGTTTTTCAACATTACAAAACCAGTCCCCACTCTCCTGGACAAAAAATAAGATTGATACCACATGTTTAACCATGAATATACACACACTACATGTTTAACCATGAATATATACACACACCACATGTTTAACCAAGATGAAAATAAACACATACCACATGTTTAACCATGGTAAACATATATATATACACAGCACATGTATAACCAAAATGAATATATATACACATACCACATGTTTAACCATGGTAAAAATATATATATACAAAAAGTTATGACCCCAACAGCTGAGCTCCGGCCGTTTCAACAGCTAGATTTTCACACCACATGTATAACCATGGTAAACATATATATATACACACCACATGTATAACCATGGTTAACATATATAAACACACCACATGTGAGAGTTTAATTTGGTTAAATTTGTGGGGTTTTTTTCTTTTTTATTTATTTACCTTTTTATCTTTATTTAGTTTTTATTTATATTTTAATTTTGTTTTATTTAAATAAATATTTTTGTTATGTTTATTGTAAATATTTCTGTTTCTTTCTGTTTTGTACGTGAAATTTATATGTAGCAACTAATTTACTATATAATGTGTGTGGCTGTGTATGTGGGTGTTGGGTTCAGTCGGGAGAAACCACAGTTAGGAAGGTACTCAATACATTAGTAGAGTGTAAACATCAAGTTTGATATAAAAATGGCTTCTTCAGGACTAGAATTGTTTCATTCAGAAGAGGATTTTTTTCTGAATGAAACAGTTTTAGTTCCATAGAAGCCATTTCTATATCAAACTTGATATATATATATATATATATATATATATATAATAAAGAGTCGGGACCCCGATGGATGAGCTCTTGCCGTTTCAACAGCTAATTCCAAACTTTTTAGACCATTACCCAACAGCGTAATGGTCTAACTAGTTTTAAACTGGTTCTATCCTGATATATATATATGTGGTGTGTGTGTGTGTATATATTTATATATATGTGGTGTGTGTGAATATATTTATATATGTGATGTGTGTGTGTGTGTGTGTGTATAATACATACACATACTTTCTGTTCAGCTTTCACTCACATCTAAGCACATTTTTTGTTGTAATTCTAAACTGACTCCCTCTCTCTCTATGGATGGCCACTGTCCCTACCCCAACCATCAATCCCCCACCATTATACTCCACCCTACTTTATCTTTCTAGATCCATTCTTGTCATTTAAATTAAAGTCAATTGAAAATAAAGGAAAAAAAAAAAAAAAAGTGAAGCTTGCAAAATATATTTTTTGGTTTTTATCAATTATTATTAAAATTTGTTTATATACACACACACACAGTCTGACACACACACACACAGACTCACAGACACACACACACAGACTGACACATACACACACACACACACACTCACAGACACACACACATACACAGACTGACACACACACACACACACACACAGACACAGACACTCACAGACACACACACACTCACAGATACACACACTCACAGACACACACACACACACACAGACTGACATACACACACAGACTGACATACACACACACACTCACATACACACTCACATACACACACACTCACAGACACACACTCACAGACACACACACACACACACACAGACTGACACATACACACACACACTCTCACAGACACACACACACACAGATACATGAACACACACACACACAGTCTCTCTCTGTCCTGTCAATGTTTTCTTAATGTAAACCATTTGTGGTTAATAAAGAAATCATTATTATTATTAGGGCGGTTGATTGACAGTAACCGGTAGAGCGTCGAACATGATCTAAGGCATAGTTATGTTCTGAGTTCAGATCTTAGCTCTGCCTTTCACCCTTTCGAGGATCGATAAAGTACCAGTAATGAACTGGGGTAGATTTAATCGACCCGCCCCCCAAGAAATTGCTTGCCTTGTGCCTAAAGTAGAAGCTATTATTATTAGTATTACAATTATTATATTGCATTACTGAGCACAGCTCAATGTGCCCTGGCCACGTACAGTGATGTTTCTGTGTGTACACTACCTAGTTGTACTATGCTGTATATATTTGTAAGTCCTGGAGGTTTGGTTATGTACCTGTTGGGCCGAGGTTACCTTCGCCTTTTATTGATAAAAATACAGTACCAGTAATGTACTGGGGTCAATTTCTCCCTTTTCCCTCCAAATTGTATATGTACAGTATCTAGTAGTACTATAGTATACTGTATATATTGGTAAGTCCTGTGCTACTCTATATATGTACAGTATCTAGTAGTACTATAGTATACTGTATATTTTGGTAAGTCCTGTGCTACTCTATATATGTACAGTAGCTAGTAGTACTATAGTATACTGTATATATTGGTAAGTCCTGTGCTACTCTATATATGTACAGTATCAAGTAGTACTATAGTATACTGTATATATTGGTAAGTCCTGTGCTACTCTATATATACAGTATCTAGTAGTAATATAGTATACTGTATATATTGGTAAGTCCTGTGCTACTCTATATATGTACAGTATCTAGTCGTACTATAGTATACTGTATATATTGGTAAGTCCTGTGCTACTCTATATATGTAGAGTATCTAGTACTACTATAGTATACTGTATATATTGGTAAGTCCTGTGCTACTCTATATATACAGTATCTAGTAGTACTATAGTATACTGTATATATTGGGAAGTCCTGTGCTACTCTATATATACAGTATCTAGTAGTACTATAGTATACTGTATATATTGGTAAGTCCTGTGCTACTCTATATATGTACAGTATCTAGTAGTACTATAGTATACTGTATATATTGGTAAGTCCTGTGCTACTCTATATATGTACAGTATCTAGTAGTACTATAGTATACTGTATATATTGATAAGTCCTGTGCTACTCTATATATATACAGTATCTAGTAGTAATATAGTATACTGTATATATTGGTAAGTCCTGTGCTACTCTATATATGTACAGTATCAAGTAGTACTATAGTATACTGTGTATATTGGTAAGTCCTGTGCTACTCTATATATATACAGTATCTAGTTGCACTATAGTATACTGTATATATTGGTAAGTCCTGTGCTACTCTATATGTACAGTATCTAGTACTACTATAGTATACTGTATTTATTGGTAAGTCCTCTGCTACTCTATATGTAGAGTATCTAGTAGTACTATAGTATACTGTGTATATTGGTAAGTCCTGTGCTACTCTATATATATACAGTATCTAGTAGTACTATAGTATACTGTATATATTGGTAAGTCCTCTGCTATTCTATATATGTACAGTATCTAGTAGTACTATAGTATACTGTATATATTGGTAAGTCCTGTGCTACTCTATATATATACAGTATCTAGTAGTACTATAGTATACTGTATATATTGGTAAGTCCTGTGCTACTCTATATATGTGCAGTATCTAGTAGTACTATAGTATACTGTATATATTGGTAAGTCCTGTGCTACTCTATATATACAGTATCTAGTAGTACTATAGTATACTGTGTATATTGGTAAGTCCTGTGCTACTCTATATATATACAGTATCTAGTAGTACTATAGTATACTGTATATATTGGTAAGTCCTCTGCTACTCTATATATGTACAGTATCTAGTACTACTATAGTATACTGTATATATTGGTAAGTCCTGTGCTACTCTATATATACAGTATCAAGTAGTACTATAGTATACTGTGTATATTGGTAAGTCCTGTGCTACTCTATATATATACAGTATCTAGTTGCACTATAGTATACTGTATATATTGGTAAGTCCTGTGCTACTCTATATATGTACAGTATCTAGTAGTACTATAGTATACTGTATATATTGGTAAGTCCTGTGCTACTCTATATATACAGTATCTAGTAGTACTATAGTATACTGTATATATTGGTAAGTCCTGTGCTACTCTATATATACAGTATCTAGTAGTACTATAGTATACTGTATATATTGGTAAGTCCTGTGCTACTCTATATATACAGTATCTAGTAGTACTATAGTATACTGTATATATTGGTAAGTCCTGTGCTACTCTATATATACAGTATCTAGTAGTACTATAGTATACTGTATATATTGGTAAGTCCTGTGCTACTCTATATATACAGTATCTAGTAGTCCTATAGTATACTGTATATATTGGTAAGTCCTGTGCTACTCTATATATGTGCAGTATCTAGTAGTACTATAGTATACTGTATATATTGGTAAGTCCTGTGCTACTCTATATATGTACAGTATCTAGTAGTACTATAGTATACTGTATATATTGGTAAGTCCTGTGCTACTCTATATATGTACAGTATCTAGTAGTACTATAGTATACTGTATATATTGGTAAGTCCTGTGCTACTCTATATATGTACAGTATCTAGTAGTACTATAGTATACTGTATATATTGGTAAGTCCTGTGCTACTCTATATGTACAGTATCATGTAGTACTATAGTATACTGTATATATTGGTAAGTCCTGTGCTACTCTATATATACAGTATCTAGTAGTACTATAGTATACTGTATATATTGGTAAGTCCTGTGCTACTCTATATATGTACAGTATTTAGTAGTACTATAGTATACTGTATATATTGGTAAGTCCTGTGCTACTCTATATGTACAGTATCAAGTAGTACTATAGTATACTGTATATATTGGTAAGTCCTGTGCTACTCTATATATACAGTATCTAGTAGTACTATAGTATACTGTATATATTGGTAAGTCCTCTGCTACTCTATATATGTGCAGTATCTAGTAGTACTATAGTATATTGTATATATTGGTAAGTCCTCTGCTACTCTATATACGTACAGTATCTAGTAGTACTATAGTATACTGTATATATTGGTAAGTCCTGTGCTACTCTATATATACAGTATCTTGTAGTACTATAGTATACTGTATATATTGGTAAGTCCTGTGCTACTCTATATATGTACAGTATCTAGTCGTACTATAATATACTGTATATATTGGTAAGTCCTCTGCTACTCTATATATGTACAGTATCTAGTAGTACTATAGTATACTGTATATATTGGTAAGTCCTCTGCTACTCTATATACGTACAGTATCTAGTAGTACTATAGTATACTGTATATATTGGTAAGTCCTGTGCTACTCTATATATACAGTATCTAGTAGTACTATAGTATACTGTATATATTGGTAAGTCCTGTGCTACTCTATATATACAGTATCTAGTAGTACTATAGTATACTGTATATATTGGTAAGTCCTGTGCTACTCTATATATGTACAGTATCTAGTAGTACTATAGTATACTGTATATATTGGTAAGTCCTGTGCTACTCTATATATACAGTATCTAGTAGTACTATAGTATACTGTATATATTGGTAAGTCCTGTGCTACTCTATATATACAGTATCTAGTAGTACTATAGTATACTGTATATATTGGTAAGTCCTGTGCTACTCTATATATGTACAGTATCTAATAGTACTATAGTATACTGTATATATTGGTAAGTCTTGTGCTACTCTATAAATTATGTATGTAGTATCTAGTAGTACTATAGTATACTTATATAGAAAACTAGGAGTAAAAGAGTGGCTTGTGAAGGCTGTACATATAGGGGAGCAGTCAGCAAAGTTAGGATTAACAATGACTATAGTGAGGAATTTAACATGCAGGTTGGCATCCACCAGGGCGCTGTTCTTAGCCCTCTCCTGTTATTGTACTGCTGGCTATAACAGAGGAGTTTAAGACTGGCTGCCCATGGGAGCAGATGATCTTACACTCATAGCAGAATCTATGGCCATAGTAGAGAAGAAATTCAAACATGAAAGCAAGGCCTAGAAAAAGGGGTCTAATTGGTCCTCGTAATTGGAAGAGAAAACAGAACCCTGATCCCCTCAGGGAAATGGCCTTGCTCAGTATGTAGGAAAGTGTAGGTAGAAATTCCATTCTCTGTCCCAAATGCAAATGTACACAAGAGATGTAGTGGGATCTCAGGAAGTTTAGCTAAGAATGTAGGCTTTACATGTAGCACCAGGATAGTAAGCATCAAATGACCACAGGAAACGTGCTACCAAATTCCTGGGTGACCAAATTAGTAGTGAAGGTGGGTGTTCTGAAAGTACAGTAGCCAGAGTAAGAACAATTTTTACTGAACATGCATACACATATATATGTATAACAAAGAGGGTGTGGTAAGATACCAGGTGGACCATAATGCACCAGAGTACTCAATACTTGTGGTAGTAGTCGAGTGGGTAATAGGAAGAGCTCAGCTTTTATATATATATAAAATGTGTGTGTGTGTTCAGTAAAATCAGGAGTAAGCAAGAGGAAGCTCTGTACGTTTGTAGTGTGTAGTTACAATGGAGAAAAAAGAAGGGGTGCAAAAACGACCCTCAATTCAGCACCAAGTGTGATAATGGGTTCCACATCACACCATAAGGGTGAACAGAACACTTTGAGGCAAGCTAACACACTGGAAGCATTACCATGGGTGATGGCTAGGCTAAGGTGCTGAAACAACCAAGCACCCTTACCAGGAGCATCACCTGGCATGCCAGTAAGGCTGGATGATGGCGAGACTAAGGCACTGAAACAACCAAGCACCCTCACCAGGAGCCCACCTGACACTTCAGTAAGGCTGGATGATGGTGAGACTAAGGCACTGAAACAACCAAGCACCCTCACCATGAGCCCACCTGACACCTCAGTAAGGCTGGATGATGGTGAGACTAAGGCACTGAAACAACCAAGCACCCTCACCATGAGCTCACCTGACACCTCAGTAAGGCTGGATGATGGTGAGACTAAGGCACTGAAACAACCAAGCACCCTCACCATGAGCCCACCTGACACCTCAGTAAGGCTGGATGATGGCGAGGCTAAGGCACTGAAACAGCCAAGCACCCTCACCAGGAGCCCACCTGTTGTATGTCTTACAACAACAACGGTAAGTCGTTTGTGTGGAGGAAGCTAAAAATTCGATCTTCATTTATTTTAATTAACTATTTTATTTATTTCATTAATTAATTTTAGGGGTGGGTACCAGGCTGGGGTGTGAGGCTGCTACCCACGCTATCAGAGCCTTTACCAACTTGCCCTCGATGTCCCCCAGGGACATCCTCAAACTTGACCTCAAGAATGCCTTCAATTCCATCAGCTGTGATGTCGTCCTCAGCTGAGTAAGAGAGAAGGTCCCACAACTCTACCATTTTGCTTGTCAGGCTTATCGGGAACCCTCCTACCTCTCTTTCGGTGACCAAATCATCATCTCTACCTCAGGAGTTCAACATGGTAACCCACACAGGGCCACTCTGTTTGAACTGGGCATTGATGACATTACCAAGATGGGGGTTGAGCTGGATTTAAATGTTTGATATCTTGATGACGTTTGTTTGTGGGGTCCTCTGGATAGGGTTTTTACAACTGTAAATAAAATGATTGAAGTCCTTGGTCATCGGTGGTCTCCAGGTCAATAGCTCCAAATTTGAGCTCTGGATTCTCAACCACCCAGCTTCTCAACATCAGCAGACAATTGACCTGTTTGCACAGTCCTGCCGTTCCACTGAGGTCCCTCCCTTGTCAACATGGTGCTCCTTAGGAGCCCCTATTACAGACCTTGCTTTTAAGTCCATTTTCCAATCCCAGATGATTGCCTTGAGCAATTATTTCAGAATATTGAGGCAGCTGAGCCCCATCAAGGTTTTCTTATACTCAGGAATTACGTATCGATTCCTAAGCTTCTACATATGCTCAGGGTTAGCCCATTTCACAGATTTTCGTCATGTCTCCAAAGGTTTGACGACTTAATCTTCGAGAGATTCAAGTGCTTGGTCAATATCAGACTCTCCCCAGAGTCCTGTGGTCAGGCTGTGTTGCCCCTCTCTCTCCCTTGCTTCCTTTCCTCCACCAATGTTTGCTCCACCCTGGTGAGCAACATCCTCTCCTTTCCAACATGGACGAGTTCCAAAAGGGAGATGGATGAAGCTCTTCTACGATGGAGAGAGTTGGGTTTGTCTGTTCCTGACAAGGTGGAGGACAAATGGAGACAGAGTTTGGGACAACATACATTCAAAGGCCACCTTTGACTCTCTTCGACCAGTCATATCATTTCTCAAGGGGCTGCCTACGTCAAATACTCAGGTGACTGGATTGATGTCCTACCTGTGGCTAACATTGGTGGCCTACTCAGCTTGGATGAGCTTTGTGTCCCCATTGCCTTCAGAATGGGAGCTGACGTCTGTACAGGTCTACAATGTGGGTGTGGTAGGCTCCCCCACTCCACAGGCCTTCACAGTCTATCTAGCAGGCTGAATGCTAGTCATTTCATACGTCACACTGAGCTAAACCTCATCATCAAGAGAGCTTTGGTTCGGGCAAACATCTCTCAATTTCGGAACCGTCTGGGTTGTCCAGAATTTATAGGAAAAGGCCTGATGGTCTTACTCTGTACCCCTGGATAAGAGGCAGGTGTCTTATCTGGGATGTCACAGTTAGTGACTCTTTTGCTTCTTCCCACATCCTGGATGCTGTGGTTAGGGTGAGAGCTACAGCTTCGGTAGCCAAATGGAATGAAATATTAAGATCTGTCAGTTAACTACCTTTTCCAGCCTGTGGCGTTCGAGATGTTTGAGAGATTTGGGCCCCTAACAGCGAGGTTCTTCTTTTCACTGGTGTCTCGCCTAACTGAGGTAACTGGTGATGCTCATGGAGGTGCAAGGTTGTTCCAGCGCCTCAGCCTCACCAACACACGAAGTAACACTGCGAGTGTGCTGGCTGGTCTCAAAAATTACTGGAGGGGATTCTCAGTGCTCCTCGCAATATTGTTATCTTTTGTTCTGGCAGTGCTTCGTTTGTTCACCCCTTTCACCTGCTTTTTATTGTATGTGGTCCTAGATAGGTGTATTACCTGCTTATGTGTTGTATGTGGTCCTAGATGTGTGTATTACCTGCTTATGTGTTGTATGTTGTCTTAGATGTGTGTATTACCTGCTTGTGTGTTGTATGTTGTCTTAGATGTCTGTATTACCTGCTTATGTGTTGTATGTGGTCCTAGGTGTGTGTATTACCTGCTGGTGTGTTGTATGTGGTCCTAGATGTGTGTATTACCTGCTTATGTGTTGTATGTGGTCCTAGATGTGTGTATTACCTGCTGGTGTGTTGTATGTGGTCCTAGATGTGTGTATTACCTGCTGGTGTGTTGTATGTGGTCCTAGATGTGTGTATTACCTGCTTGTGTGTTGTATGTGGTCCTAGATGTGTGTATTACCTGCTGGTGTGTTGTATGTGGTCCTAGATGTATGTATTACCTGCTTATGTATTGTATGTGGTCCTAGATGTATGTATTACCTGCTTATGTATTGTATGTGGTCCTAGATGTATGTATTACCTGCTTATGTATTGTATGTGGTCCTAGATGTATGTATTACCTGCTTGTGTGTTGTATGTGGTCCTAGATGTGTGTATTACCTGCTGGTGTGTTGTATGTGGTCCTAGATGTGTGTATTACCTGCTTGTGTATTGTATGTGGTCCTAGATGTGTGTATTACCTGCTGGTGTGTTGTATGTGGTCCTAGATGTGTGTATTACCTGGTTGTGTGTTGTATGTGGTCCTAGATGTGTGTATTACCTGCTTGTGTGTTGTATGTGGTCCTAGATGTGTGTATTACCTGCTGGTGTGTTGTATGTGGTCCTAGATGTGTGTATTACCTGCTGGTGTGTTGTATGTGGTCCTAGATGTGTGTATTACCTGCTGGTGTGTTGTATATGGTCCTAGATGTGTGTATTACCTGCTTGTGTGTTGTATGTGGTCCTAGATGTGTGTATTACTTGCTTGTGTGTTGTATATGGTCCTAGATGTATGTATTACCTGCTGGTGTGTTGTATGTGGTCCTAGATGTGTGTATTACCTGCTTGTGTGTTGTATGTGGTCCTAGATGTGTGTATTACCTGCTGGTGTGTTGTATGTGGTCCTAGATGTGTGTATTACTTGCTTGTGTGTTGTATATGGTCCTAGATGTATGTATTACCTGCTGGTGTGTTGTATGTGGTCCTAGATGTGTGTATTACCTGCTTGTGTGTTGTATGTGGTCCTAGATGTGTGTATTACCTGCTGGTGTGTTGTATGTGGTCCTAGATGTGTGTATTACTTGCTTGTGTGTTGTATATGGTCCTAGATGTATGTATTACCTGCTGGTGTGTTGTATGTGGTCCTAGATGTGTGTATTACCTGCTTATGTGTTGTATGTGGTCCTAGATGTGTGTATTACATGCTGGTGTGTTGTATGTGGTCCTAGATGTATGTATTACCTGCTTTTGTGTTGTATGTGGTCCTAGATGTATGTATTACCTGCTGGTGTGTTGTATGTGGTCCTAGATGTGTGTATTACCTGTTTGTGTGTTGTATGTGGTCCTAGATGTGTGTATTACCTGCTTATGTGTTGTATGTGGTCCTAGATGTGTGTATTACATGCTGGTGTGTTGTATGTGGTCCTAGATGTATGTATTACCTGCTTGTGTGTTGTATGTGGTCCTAGATGTGTGTATTACCTGCTTGCTTGTGTATTGTATGTGGTCCTAGATGTGTGTATTACCTGCTGGTGTGTTGTATGTGGTCCTAGATGTATGTATTACCTGCTTGTGTGTTGTATGTGGTCCTAGATGTGTGTATTACCTGCTTATGTGTTGTATCTGGTCCTAGATGTGTGTATTACATGCTGGTGTGTTGTATGTGGTCCTAGATGTGTGTATTACCTGCTGGTGTGTTGTATGTGGTCCTAGATGTATGTATTACCTGCTTGTGTGTTGTATGTGGTCCTAGATGTGTGTATTACCTGCTGGTGTGTTGTATGTGGTCCTAGATCTGTGTATTACCTGCTTGTGTGTTGTATGTGGTCCTAGATGTGTGTATTACCTGCTGGTGTGTTGTATGTGGTCCTAGATGTGTGTATTACTTGCTTGTGTGTTGTATATGGTCCTAGATGTGTGTATTACCTGCTGGTGTGTTGTATGTGGTCCTAGATGTGTGTATTACCTGCTGGTGTGTTGTATGTGGTCCTAGATGTGTGTATTACCTGCTGGTGTGTTGTATGTGGTCCTAGATGTGTGTATTACTTGCTTGTGTATTGTATGTGGTCCTAGATGTGTGTATTACCTGCTGGTGTGTTGTATGTCGTCCTAGATGTGTGTATTACCTGCTGGTGTGTTGTATGTGGTCCTAGATGTGTGTATTACCTGCTTGTGTGTTGTATGTGGTCCTAGATGTGTGTATTACTTGCTTGTGTGTTGTTTGTATGTGGTCCTAGATGTCTGTATTACCTGCTTGTGTATTGTATGTGGTCCTAGATGTGTGTATTACCTGCTGGTGTGTTGTATGTGGTCCTAGATGTGTGTATTACCTGCTGGTGTGTTGTATGTGGTCCTAGATGTGTGTATTACCTGCTGGTGTGTTGTATGTGGTCCGAGATGTGTCTATTACCTGCTGGTGTGTTGTATGTGGTCCTAGATGTGTGTATTACCTGCTGGTGTGTTGTATGTGGTCCTAGATGTATGTATTACCTGCTTGTGTGTTGTATGTGGTCCTAGATGTGTGTATTACCTGCTGGTGTGTTGTATGTGGTCCTAGATGTATGTATTACCTGCTTGTGTGTTGTATGTGGTCCTAGATGTGTATATTATCTGCTTGTGTGTTGTATGTGGTCCTAGATGTGTGTATTATCTGCTTGTGTGTTGTATGTGGTCCTAGATGTGTGTATTACCTGCTTGTGTGTTGTATGTGGTCCTAGATGTGTGTATTACCTGCTTGTGTGTTGTATGTGGTCCTAGATGTGTGTATTACCTGCTGGTGTGTTGTATGTGGTCCTAGATGTGTGTATTACCTGCTTGTGTGTTGTATGTGGTCCTAGATGTGTGTATTACCTGCTGGTGTGTTGTATGTGGTCCTAGATGTATGTATTACCTGCTGGTGTGTTGTATGTGGTCCTAGATGTGTGTATTACCTGCTTATGTGTTGTATGTGGTCCTAGATGTATGTATTACCTGCTGGTGTGTTGTATGTGGTCCTAGATGTGTGTATTACCTGCTTATGTGTTGTATGTGGTCCTAGATGTGTGTATTACATGCTGGTGTGTTGTATGTGGTCCTAGATGTGTGTATTACCTGCTTGTGTGTTGTATGTGGTCCTAGATGTGTGTATTACCTGCTGGTGTGTTGTATGTGGTCCTAGATGTGTGTATTACTTGCTTGTGTGTTGTATATGGTCCTAGATGTATGTATTACCTGCTGGTGTGTTGTATGTGGTCCTAGATGTGTGTATTACCTGCTTATGTGTTGTATGTGGTCCTAGATGTGTGTATTACATGCTGGTGTGTTGTATGTGGTCCTAGATGTATGTATTACCTGCTTTTGTGTTGTATGTGGTCCTAGATGTATGTATTACCTGCTGGTGTGTTGTATGTGGTCCTAGATGTGTGTATTACCTGCTTATGTGTTGTATGTGGTCCTAGATGTGTGTATTACATGCTGGTGTGTTGTATGTGGTCCTAGATGTATGTATTACCTGCTTGTGTGTTGTATGTGGTCCTAGATGTGTGTATTACCTGCTTATGTGTTGTATGTGGTCCTAGATGTGTGTATTACATGCTGGTGTGTTGTATGTGGTCCTAGATGTGTGTATTACCTGCTGGTGTGTTGTATGTGGTCCTAGATGTATGTATTACCTGCTTGTGTGTTGTATGTGGTCCTAGATGTGTGTATTACCTGCTGGTGTGTTGTATGTGGTCCTAGATGTGTGTATTACCTGCTTGTGTGTTGTATGTGGTCCTAGATGTGTGTATTACCTGCTGGTGTGTTGTATGTGGTCCTAGATGTGTGTATTACTTGCTTGTGTGTTGTATATGGTCCTAGATGTGTGTATTACCTGCTGGTGTGTTGTATGTGGTCCTAGATGTGTGTATTACCTGCTGGTGTGTTGTATGTGGTCCTAGATGTGTGTATTACCTGCTGGTGTGTTGTATGTGGTCCTAGATGTGTGTATTACTTGCTTGTGTATTGTATGTGGTCCTAGATGTGTGTATTACCTGCTGGTGTGTTGTATGTCGTCCTAGATGTGTGTATTACCTGCTGGTGTGTTGTATGTGGTCCTAGATGTGTGTATTACCTGCTTGTGTGTTGTATGTGGTCCTAGATGTGTGTATTACTTGCTTGTGTGTTGTTTGTATGTGGTCCTAGATGTCTGTATTACCTGCTTGTGTATTGTATGTGGTCCTAGATGTGTGTATTACCTGCTGGTGTGTTGTATGTGGTCCTAGATGTGTGTATTACCTGCTGGTGTGTTGTATGTGGTCCTAGATGTGTGTATTACCTGCTGGTGTGTTGTATGTGGTCCGAGATGTGTCTATTACCTGCTGGTGTGTTGTATGTGGTCCTAGATGTGTGTATTACCTGCTGGTGTGTTGTATGTGGTCCTAGATGTATGTATTACCTGCTTGTGTGTTGTATGTGGTCCTAGATGTGTGTATTACCTGCTGGTGTGTTGTATGTGGTCCTAGATGTATGTATTACCTGCTTGTGTGTTGTATGTGGTCCTAGATGTGTATATTATCTGCTTGTGTGTTGTATGTGGTCCTAGATGTGTGTATTATCTGCTTGTGTGTTGTATGTGGTCCTAGATGTGTGTATTATCTGCTTGTGTGTTGTATGTGGTCCTAGATGTGTGTATTATCTGCTTGTGTGTTGTATGTGGTCCTAGATGTGTGTATTACCTGCTGGTGTGTTGTATGTGGTCCTAGATGTGTGTATTATCTGCTTGTGTGTTGTATGTGGTCATAGATGTGTGTATTACCTGCTTATGTGTTGTATGTGGTCCTAGATGTGTGTATTACCTGCTTGTGTGGTGTATGTGGTCCTAGATGTGTGTATTACCTGCTTGCTTGTGTATTGTATGTGGTCCTAGATGTGTGTATTACCTGCTTGTGTGTTGTATGTGGTCCTAGATGTGTGTATTACTTGCTTGTGTGTTGTATGTGGTCCTAGATGTATGTATTACCTGCTTGTGTGTGGTATGTGGTCCTAGATGTGTGTATTACTTGCTTGTGTATTGTATGTGGTCCTAGATGTGTGTATTACCTGCTGGTGTGTTGTATGTGGTCCTAGATGTGTGTATTACTTGCTTGTGTAATGTATGTGGTCCTAGATGTGTGTATTACCTGCTTGTGTGTTGTATGTGGTCCTAGATGTGTGCATTACCTGCTGGTGTGTTGTATGTGGTCCTAGATGTATGTATTACCAGCTGGTGTATTGTATGTGGTCCTAGATGTATGTATTACCTTCTTGTGTGTTGTATGTGGTCCTAGATGTGTGTATTACCTGCTTGTGTGTTGTATGTGGTCCTAGATGTGTGTATTACCTGCTTGTGTATTGTATGTGGTCCTAGATGTATGTATTACCTGCTTGTGTATTGTATGTGGTCCTAGATGTGTGTATTACCTACTGGTGCGATGTATGTGGTCCTAGATGTATGTATTACCTGCTGGTGTATTGTATGTGTGTATTACCTGCTTATGTGTTGTATGTGGTCCTAGATGTGTGTATTACATGCTGGTGTGTTGTATGTGGTCCTAGATGTGTGTATTACCTGCTTGTGTGTTGTATGTGGTCCTAGATGTGTGTATTACCATCTGGTGTGTTGTATGTGGTCCTAGATGTGTGTATTACCTGCTTGTGTGTTGTATGTGGTCCTAGATGTGTGTATTACCTACTGGTGCGATGTATGTGGTCCTAGATGTGTGTATTACTTGCTTGTGTGTTGTATGTGGTCCTAGATGTGTGTATTACCTGCTTGTGTATTGTATGTGGTCCTAGATGTATGTATTACCTGCTTATGTATTGTATGTGGTCCTAGATGTGTGTATTACCTACTGGTGCGATGTATGTGGTCCTAGATGTATGTATTACCTGCTGGTGTATTGTATGTGGTCCTAGATGTGTGTATTACCTGCCTGTGTGTTGTATGTGGTCCTAGATGTGTGTATTACTTGCTTGTGTATTGTATATGGTCCTAGATGTATGTATTACCAGCTTGTGTGTTGTATGTGGTCCTAGATGTGTGTATTACTTGCTTGTGTATTGTATATGGTCCTAGATGTATGTATTACCTGCTTGTGTGTTGTATGTGGTCCTAGATGTGTGTATTACCTGCTTGTGTATTGTATGTGGTCCTAGATGTATGTATTACCTGCCTATGTATTGTATGTGGTCCTAGATGTGTGTATTACCTACTGGTGCGATGTATGTGGTCCTAGATGTATGTATTACCTGCTGGTGTGTTGTATGTGGTCCTAGATGTGTGTATTACCTGCCTGTGTGTTGTATGTGGTCCTAGATGTGTGTATTACTTGCTTGTGTATTGTATATGGTCCTAGATGTATGTATTACCAGCTTGTGTGTTGTATGTGGTCCTAGATGTGTGTATTACTTGCTTGTGTATTGTATATGGTCCTAGATGTATGTATTACCTGCTTGTGTGTTGTATGTAGTCCTAGATGTGTGTATTACCTGCTGGTGCAATGTATGTGGTCCTAGATGTGTGTATTACCTGCTTGTGCATTGTATGTGGTCCTAGATGTGTGTATTACCTGCTGGTGTGTTGTATGTGGTCCTAGATGTGTGTATTACCTACTGGTGTGTTGTATGTGGTCCTAGATGTGTGTATTACCTGCTTGTGTATTGTATGTGGTCCTATATGTGTGTATTACCTGCTTGTGTGTTGTATGTGGTCCTAGATGTGTGTATTACCTGCTTGTGCGATGTATGTGGTCCTAGATGTGTGCATTACCTGCTTGTGTGTTGTATGTGGTGCTAGATGTATGTATTACCTGCTTGTGTGTTGTATGTCGTCCTAGATGTGTGTATTACCTGCTTGTGTGTTGTATGTGGTCCTAGATGTGTGTATTACCTGCTGGTGCGATGTATATGGTCCTAGATGTGTGTATTACCTGCTTGTGTGTTGTATGTGGTCCTAGATGTGTGTATTACCTGCTGGCGCGATGTATATGGTCCTAGATGTGTGTATTACCTGCTGGTGTGTTGTATGTGGTCCTAGATGTGTGTATTACCTGCTTGTGTGTTGTATGTGGTCCTAGATGTGTGTATTACCTGCTTGTGTGGTGTATGTGGTCCTAGATCTATGTATTACCAGCTGGAGTGATGTATGTGGTCCTAGATGTGTGTATTACCTGCTGATGTGTTGTATGTGTGTATTACCAGCTGGTGTGTTGTATGTGGTCCTAGATGTGTGTATTACCTGCTGGTGTGTTGTATGTGGTTCTAGATGTGTGTATTACCAGCTGGTGTGTTGTATGTGTGTCTACATGTATGTATTACCTGCTTGTGTGTTGTATGTGGTCCTAGATGTGTGTACTACCTGCTTATGTTGTATTTGGTCCTAGATGTGTGTATTACCTGCTTGTGTGTTGTATGTGGTCCTAGATGTGTGTATTACCTGCTTGTGTGTTATATGTAGTCCTAGATGTGTGTATTACTTGCTTGTGCATTGTATGTGGTCCTAGATGTGTGTATTACCCGCTGGTGTGTTGTATGTGGTCCTAGATGTGTGTATTACCTGCCTGTGTGTTGTATGTGGTCCTAGATTAGTGTATTACCTGACTGTGTGTTGTATGTGGTCCTAGATGTGTGTATTACCAGCTGGTGTGTTGTATGTGGTCCTAGATGTGTGTATTACCTGCTTGTGTGTTGTATGTGGTCCTAGATGTATGTATTACCTGCTTGTGTGTTGTATGTGGTCCTAGATGTGTGTATTACCTGCTTATGTTGTATTTTGTCCTAGATGTGTGTATTGCCTGCTTGTGTGTTGTATGTGGTCCTATATGTGTGTATTACCAGCTGGTGTGTTGTATGTGGTCCTAGATGTGTGTATTACCTGCTGGTGTGTTGTATGTGGTCCTAAATGTGTGTATTACCAGCTGGTGTGTTGTATGTGGTACTAGATGTGTGTATTACCTGCTTATGTTGTATTTGGTCCTAGATGTGTGTATTACCTGCTTGTGTGTTGTATGTGGTCCTAGATGTGTGTATTACCTACTTGTGTGTTGTATGTGGTCCTTGATGTGTGTATTACCTGCTGGTGTGTTGTATGTGTGTCTACATGTATGTATTACCTGCTTGTGTGTTGTATGTGGTCCTAGATGTGTGTATTACCTGCTTATGTTGTATTTGGTCCTAGATGTGTGTATTACCTGCTTGTGTGTTGTATGTGGTCCTAGATGTGTGTATTACCTGCTTGTGTGTTGTATGTGGTTCTAGATTAGTGTACTACCTGACTGTGTGTTGTATTTGGTCCTAGATGTGTGTATTACCTGCTTGTGTGTTGTATGTGGTCCTAGATGTGTGTATTACCTGCTTGTGTGTTGTATGTTGTCCTAGATGTGTGTATTACCTGCTTGTGTGTTGTATTTGGTCCTAGATGTGTGTATTACCTGCTTGTGTGTTGTATGTGGTCCTAGATGTGTGTATTACCTGCTTGTGTGTTGTATGTGGTCCTAGATGTGTGTATTACCTGCTTGTGTGTTGTATTTGGTCCTAGATGTGTGTATTACCTGCTTGTGTGTTGTATGTGGTCCTAGATGTGTCTATTATCTGCTGGTGTGTTGTATGTGGTCCTAGATGTGTGTATTACCTGCTGGTGTGTTGTATGTGGTCCTAGATGTGTGTATTACCTGCTAGTGTGTTGTATGTGGTCCTAGATGTGTGTATTACCTGCTGGTGTGTTGTATGTGGTCCTAGATGTGTGTATTACCTGCTCGTGTGTTGTATGTGGTCCTACATGTATGTATTACCTGCTGGTGTGTATTCGCCAAATGTTCTTGTGATAAAGTTTTGATATATTAATGTTTAACGTTATCAACTCTGATGACATATTGTGTTGGGACGGATCGTCAGTGATTAAATGTTTGAAAGTTTAAACATTATTTTATTGTCAACTTTTAAAAAATGTGGATGGTCACAGTTGGAACGTCTATAAATATAGGTCAGTTCAATCAAGACCAATTAACAATTAGAATTAAATCTCTGTATATATACAGGGCTAAGCGAGACTACGTAAACATGTCTAGTGTATATAATGTGTTGAGTGTATATAGTGTGTTGTGGTGTATATGTGTTGTGGTGTATATAATTTGTTGAGTATATATAATGTGTTTAGGTATTTATAATGTGTCTAGTGTATATAATGTGTTGAGTGTATATAATGTGTTGAGTATATATAATGTGTTGTGGTGTATATAATGTGTTTAGGTATATATAATGAGTCTAGTGTATATAATGTGTTGTGGTGTATATAATGTGTTTTGGTATATATAATTGTTTCTACTTTAGGCACAAAGCCAGCAATTACTCAGTGCATTACTGGTACTTTATTTTATCGACCCCGTAAGGATGAAAGGCAAAGTCAACCTCGGCGGGATTTGAACTCAGATCGTAAAGGGACGTAACTATGCTGGAAAGCATGACGTCCGACCCTCTACCAATACTGCCAATCCATAATGTGTCTAGTGTGTATAATGTGTTGCGTTTATATAATGTGTCTAGTGTGTATAATGTGTCTAGTGTGTATAATGTGTTGTGGTGTATATAATGTGTTCAGGTATATATATATTTACACACTAAACACGCCTATATATTCAATGCCTAAATTTATATACACATACATGCTATATAATATACGATAAACTATATTTATATAATATACAGCATGTATATATAACATACAGCATGTATATTATATATACAGCACGTATATATAAATTTAGGCCTTGAATATATAGTCATACTAAATATGTAAATATATATATATTCAAGGAGTATATAACCTTCATCGTATATTTCGAATCATATATACACGTATATATATATATTTCATTGTTACCTACAAACAATATACACCGTTATATACTCCAAACAATAATATTACAGGGTTAAGCTATATATATGTATGTATGTATGTATATATATCTACAATATACACCATTATATATACCAAGCAACACTAAAACAGTGTTAAGCTATATATAACTATATATAGAGAGAATTAGTACATTACCAACATATGCGTACAGATGTACACTAATGCTAGCAAATATATAAGTTATGTCAAAGTACCTAGGTGGTTCTAGGCAGGTGGGTGCAGAACAATTATATGAAAGACGTAAAATAAGAAAATTTTAAAAATTAAAAATTAACTTACTTACTAAGTAAGTAAGTTAATTTTTAATTTTTAAAATTTTCTTATTTTACGTCTTTCATATAACTATATATATATATATATAAATGAAAGGTATAGAAAGTATTGTAGCAAGAAGCCAACAGTATTCCATAATATATATATATATATACACACACAATATACGCCATTATATACTCCCAGCAACAATAAAACAGTCTTCACCTATATATACATGTACGCATTTTTCTATCTGGTATAAATAGGTGAAGACTGTTTTATTGTTGCTTGGTGTATATAATGGCGTATATTGTATATATATATATATATATATATATATATATATAGTGGTGTATATGTATATATATACATATACACCACTATATACACCAAGCAACAATAGAACAATCTTCACCTATTTATACATGTATATACATATCTACACTATATACACCACTATATACAATATACGCCATTATATACACCAAGCAACAATAAAACAGTCTTCGTCTATATATATAAATATACATATACACCAAGCAACAATAGAACAATTATCACCTATATATACATGTATCTATATATATATATACAATATATACACCACTATATACACCAAGCAACAGTACAACAATCTTCCCCTATATATATATAACTATAGCTTCTCATCTCAACTGGTTTCGTGGTGTAGTGGTTATCACGTCTGCTTCACACGCAGAAGGCCGCGAGTTCGAGCCTCGCCGAAACCTGATTTTTTTTTCTTTTTCCTTAAATTTTGTAATACCACTTTTAAGATTTGATAAATTATTAATTCAAAAGATGGATGGATTTTTTGTTTGTTTTAAGTTCAATTTCAATGAACAGTTACATGAACAAAATTTCGTTGTGTATGTGTCTCGCTGTCTATCGATTGTATGTAATATCCCCGGCATGTCTTTGTTTTGTCCCCTTTTCTTGTGCGCCCTTGTGGCTAATAAAGAAATATCTATCTATCTATCTATATATATATCTATCTATCTATCTATCTATCTATTTTATTGTATGTAAACTTCCCCCTTTGTATTTGTCCCCTTCTTTTGTGCCCCTGTGGCTAATAAAGAAACATCTATCTATCTATCTATCTATCTATCTATCTATCTATCTATCTATCTATCTATCTATCTATCTATCTATCTATTTATCTGGACAGGCCCCTACGTAGTCCCAGCGTGCATCTAGGATACCATTCCAGTCCCCCACTAATAGCAAGGAGCGGGACGTCCCTAGAAAATCTATCTATCTGTCTGTCTGTCTATATGTGTGTGTATCTATCCACTAATGCACATGGTTGCATATTCAGTTCACAAATTAGTCGTCTGCATAGTGAACCGCGATAGAACACATAGACAGGGACCCGGATACTGGAAGCTGAACGTGTCGTTGCCGGCACGTAAAGATTACAGTGAACGGATAAGTAGACTAATCAAGCAACAGTTAACGGGAGCAATCGTCAACAATAGATGGTGGTACTCTCTCAAGAAAGCAATTAGAGTAGAATCGATATGGTTTAGCAGAGATTTAGCCTTAGAGAAAAACAAAATAGAAAGAGAACTAGTAGCCAAGGTAGAGGAGGCACTTAGAAGTGGCAACGCGGCTAGAGTGTTAGCGTCGAGAACGGCACTGGACCAGTTCTTCGACGCGAAACACGAAGGCTGCGTGGTCAGAAGCAAAACACGTGCTCTAGGAAACGAAGGAGCGAAAGCTGTCAGCTCGGCTCGAGTGGCGGAGGCGAAAAGTGGCAACAAGTCCACGATTCGGTCTTTGAAAGACCAAAACGGACGTGTGCTACTTGACCCCAAACAAATGTGTGCGGCCTTTCAGCAGCACTTTGCGCGACTATTTGAGAAGAACGACGGTGAGCCGAATGGGGCAATGGACTTTAGTTCATACCTCGACGGCCTGCCGCGTCTATCAAACACGGACGCCGAGTTCTGCGAAAGACAGATCACGGACACTGAGATACGGGACGCTCTGGGCTGCGGGAAGTCTAGATGGTCTACCCTATAAGTTTTACATAGGCATGTCGGACTTGTTCTCTGGCGTCCTCGAAGCCGTCTACTGCAATTGGCAGCAGAACGGGAGAATTCCCAGTTCTGCAGGCAAGGGCGTAGTAAAGTTGATCAGGAAAGACGAGAACAAGGGGGACGAAATTAACAACTTCAGGACCATAACTCTGCTCAACACAGAGTTAAAGATTTTGGCCAAGGTGCTAGCGACGAGGTTGGCGCTTGTCGTCGAGACCCTGGTAGGGAAAGCGCAAACGTGTGCAATCCCGACCAGGTCCATACACGACAACCTCCACCTCATGCGATACATCATAGAGAGGGTGGGTAGTAAACTCGGCTTCGGTGGGGCTCGATCAATTTAGATCAGTCTAAGGCATTCGATAGGGTCGACCATCGATACTTGGAAGCGGTTCTTAAGGCGGCCGGTTTCGGACCCGTTTTCAGAGGCTGGATCGAGGCGATGCACACCAGCATCTGCTCGAGGGTCAAGGTGAATGGCTACCTATCGGAGCCGTTCGCAATCACGCGTTCCATTCGACAAGGATGCCCTCTAGAGCCACTACTGCGGAAATTGGAGCTGTTGCAGGGCATCCCTCTAGAACCGAGACTGCGCAAAGCGGCGTCGGCTTGTGCCAACGACGTGACGGTAATGGTGTCGAGCACCTCGGAAATCGGGTGATCGGAAACTTACTGAAAGAATACGAAACGCTGACGGGAGCCAAACTAAACCCGGACAAGTCTGTCGGTTTGCAACTCGGTACGTGGAGAGGCAACCGATGACGTCCGACAGCGTCGTTGGACGCTGGACGGACCGGTGAAATTGCTTAGGGTCTGGTTCAGTCTAGGCCGTCCAGGTGGAGAAAAACTGGAACGAGGTCACGGCCAAGGTGTTTGCGCTCACCAGAAGTGGGCCGAGTGCAAACTGCCCTTGAAAGGTCGAGCGGTGTTGGCGAACACTTTCATAGCGTCCGTCATCTACTACCGCTTGACTGTCGTGCCTTGTCCCCGTGAACACCTTGCCAAGATGAAACGCATGCTCTTCCAGTTTCTGTGGAAGAAGCAGGCTCCGCTGGTGAGGAGATCCGTCTGCTGTCAGCACCCTTCCAACGGAGGGCTGGGAATGCCGTGGCTGATGATGCGCAAACATGTGCTGAGGCTGCGGCATCTCCAGGTATTCCTCACCGACCCCCAACCGGTTTGGGCACCGTTTGTGAGACAGGCTTTCCCGCAGCTCGTCTCGCTGACGGAGCTGCAATCCTGGGTCAAGAAAAGACCGAAAACGATGGGCGCCTGGCACATTGAATGCGCTCAGGCTCTCACAGTCCTCTGGCAAGCGGGCGAGAGATTCTGGGCGTCGAAGACGATGAGCTCACCAGTCTGTTTGGTAGGACTTTCCGCCCGGGACCTATGGACAACATCCAGAGGTCCCTGGCCTGGCAGTGCTACCGAGGAGCTCTACCAGTTCGTGACAAGATCTACAGGCACAGACGCCCCGACAGGGATCCTTCCAAGAGGACGTGTCCAAAATGCGCGCAGAGCATTGAAACCGTCCTGCACGCAATTGTACACTGCCCGGGCGTAACCGACCTGTGGAACTATGTAGAACAACTGCTGTCGCGTATGGGACAAATCCAGTTGACTGCCGAGTCCATAGTAAGGATCAAACCGCCAGCCTCTTTCAAAAATGAAAGAGAGGCGGTTTTCCTCTGTACAGTGGCTATGGTGAAAGAGGTTATATGGTGGACGAGATTGAGAGGACTGAGGGCAGATGCCTTTCTCTCCGGACAACAATTGATTCCCTTCTTTAAGTATCACTTTAGAAGGAGAATCAGAGTGGAGAGAGAGGCACTGCACCCCAGTAAATTTACTGAAAGGTGGGTGAATGTGGCAAAAATGGCCTGTTTATAAGCCTGTAGGTTAAAGAAGAGAGCAAAAGGAAGAAAGGAGCACTTGCACAATACACTCCTGAAGTTGAGGGTTGTTCTATCGACGGGGTATTAAACAACCCATTTGTGGCGCTTCCCCCTTATTGAGGATTTCGATTGTTATAATTGTTTGTTTTATATTTTTTACACGACTTTATGTAAAATCCCCGGCATGTCTTTGTATTGTCCCCTTTTCTTGTGCGCCCTTGTGGCAAATAAAGAAATCTATCTATCTTTGTCTGTCTGAAGTTGTGTACCAGTCGAGCTGGTACGTTTTTGTCTTTTTACATATAAAAAACAAAAATTATTGTTTTAAAAAAATATACCACTGTATAGATTGACCCTCCGACTAAATTGTCAGTGGGTGGGTCATTGAAATATCCCCCCACCCACCCCAGGGGCGAAAATTTAAATTTTCATAAAAATTTATAACAAATTGTTTTAAGCATGAATGATAAAATTGAAGCGCTTCCCGCTATAAATGGAAATGGGAGCGTTGAAATGAATGTCACTATGACAACAGGGAGTAGTGACCGAGAAAAATCACACCAAAACAAAAGTATGGAAATATACGGCACAAAAAATAATTGAACAAGAAAAAAACAACTTCACAAATGAACTCCACAACCACAAATCAAGCAACTGAGAACAACAAAAACAACAACGACAACAACAGCAACCATAAAAAATCTTTTGCCACAATAAAGTGGTGACCCCGAATAGAAAAGAAAAAAATAACAGAATCTGGTGTTATGTGAGTATGGAAAAAAGAAAATTAATTAGCAGTACCCCATTTTCGTGGGAATGTGTCGACCAACATTTCGAATACGCAGCAAACTTTATTAACGAACTAGGAAAAATACTCAGACACAGAAACGAGCACACGCACATGTGAAATTCTCGTTCAGACAGACTCTTTTTCAACATGAACATTTATTTTTGCTGAATCTCAACTATTGCTTATTCTTTCCACCAAGTTTTTTTTTCATCGTTCACAAAAAAAATTGAACTTAGTATAACTTTGTTATACTAAGTGAAGCCTTTCTTTCTTTTTCATCATATTGTCACATTCACACACACATTTTTCAAAATGGCTGTCAACGACTTGTTGCACTATCATTTTCGCGCCATTTTATCGCGCGATAGAAATATTTCTTTCAACTTAACCTTGTTTCAGCAAGTGTAGGCAGCACACATCTCGACTCACTGAGATACCACACGCCATCGATAATGTTTCTCGCCAAGGATTCTCCAGCCTTAAGCTATATTCTCCTATTTGCCGGTTTAAAAATTTACCACGTAAATTTGCCGTTGAAAACTGCGCATTTATTCAGAATGCTTATTTCTTTGGTCGCTGGCCTCTTGACCCTGCCAGGTCAACGCATTCTCAACATCGACCATCAACTTTGGCTGTTATATTTAGCACTGGGAAAATTTTTACTGTGAATTTAAACATCGAATACGCTCACTCCGCGAGACAACAACATCAACAGCAACACAGCTTCATCAAAAACCAAAGCCAACAGAAAAAGTCAGAGAATTTATTTTTGCAGCACTCTTCCTGTGAGAAAATCCCTTCGGAGGTTGGAAATTTAACGTTATACCATAGACCAGAAACCACCTGCATTCATTCTCTGGAACACACTTTCTTTCCTGCTGTCATGTGATTGCACACCTGTGAACTGTATTTTGAACATTTGAACTTTGACCTCTTCTTTTACTTTGATTACATTGTATCTTTGAGTGACGGATAGATAGATGTCCAGTCGTTCTCTGGCCAAGAGCGGTTGGCTACCTTGATATCTATCATTGATTTTTGCATGCATATATTTTGCTGTTTTCCTTTTATTGCAAACATTATTTTTTTCGTAATTTTCATGCCTGTTACATGCTCGCCATCTTACTCCATACATGTTTCATTCGATTTTTATGTTTTAAAAATCTGGCGGGGGATAATGTAGCAAGAGTTGCCTCCCTTGTTGTGACGATCACATCACCAATAGAGTAACGCTCTCTAGACAGGAAGTAGCTGGAGTTGCTTCCCGTTGGGGTGGCAGAGCCCTTTTTGTCACTTCCGTCCCAGGACCTATAAAGGGAATAACTTTCAGCTCTCTACCTCTCATTTGCCTTTCGGCTCCTGGCCTTCTAACCTGCCTGGCCCTTCGACCAGGCGCGTTCGTCTGGCAACCCTAACATGGCCTCTTGCGAGCTAACTTCAAAACGGAAACAAATAACTTTACTTCATTCTTTCATCTACTACTCATTGACATGTCAACTATACATAACCTCAACTTGTTAATTAAACGTTATATACACAACCGAGCATCTTTGTTATATTCATACACACCAGTATTTTGTTATAGAACTTTTACAAATATTGATATTTCCAATGCGAAGGAAATGATCAAAGAAGGAAACAAATATATTACCTTCGAGGAAAAAGGGGGATTTAAAATAACCTCTTCGCCACAAGTCAAAGCCGACACTAGACGAAAGACTGTGACTTTTCGCACGATTTTGAACAAACAAAAAAAAACCCAGCTTTCCTTACTTAAGGCGAAATTGAAATCGTCTTGAAAGAGACAATGACGGAAATACAATTCATACAAAGGGCTAAACTGTATGGAAGCATTTCGGTGCTCTTCAAAAGTGAGGCCCTTGCGAAAAAACACTCAGTGACACCGGTCACCTCTGCCACACACACCTTTTTCCCTACATACATGGGAAAAAGAACACAAAGAATAAACATCACCAATATACCACCCAACATTAACATCTGGTGGATTCTGGCAGGGTCCTTGGAGGAAGATGAAGACACAATACTGTCAATTCAAAAATCCACAAGAAACACCTGGAACGGCACAAGCTTGGAAATTTTGGTCCAAATGAAACCGGACAGAATTTCCAAGATACTAGAAAGGGTGCCAGTAGACGTTACCAATTACATCCACATTTCGGCAGATGTGGGAAGGCCACATTGTTTTAGATGCGCGAGCACATCGCATTTAAAGGCCTCCTGTCCCTTCTAACGAACAAACACCACCACCCCACAAAAAGTACTTTTACCAACACCAACAAAACCACAACAACAACAACAACACACAAAACGAGCAAACACACAAAAACAAACAACTGTTCAACCACAAACAACAGAAAAACACAAACAATTCCCCTGAAAAACAGTCTGAATTCCCCTGAAAAACACAGTGGAGTAGGGGTAGTGGGATGGGGTATATATTTGGTTAAGAGGTGACTACTGACTGTAGGTTTCGCTTTGTACTTAGGCAAGGCGGGTTTTCTCTATTACGGCGTAGCGCCAAAGATCTCGGTCCAGTGACATTGTCTTAGAGAGGTGTAAGTGTGTAAGGCCGGAATTTATCAAATTTATATATATATAAACAATGAGTTAATTGGTTTGTTGATTATTCAACAAAGTTAATTTTACAACAGATTAGAAGCACTCAACGGTTTTATCCGGAGTATCATTAATTGTTTCTACTTTAGGCACAAGGCAAGCAATTACCCAGTACATTACTGGTACTTTATTTTATCGACCCCGTAAGGATGAAAGGCAAAGTCAACCTCGGCGTATCATTAATATCAATAATATTAATAATTGGCAGTATCGATAGAGTGTCGGACGCCATGCTTTCCAGCATAGTTACGTCCCTTTACGATCTGAGTTCAAATCCCGCCGAGGTTGACTTTGCCTTTCATCCTTACGGGGTCGATAAAATAAAGTACCAGTAATGCACTGGGTAATTGCTGGCCTTGTGCCTAAAGTAGAAACAATATTAATAAATGGAAAATATCTTTATATTTCCTCTGAGTTTTGAAAAATTATAAAGATATTTTCCATTTATTAATATTATTGATATATATATATATATATATATATATATATATATATATATATATATATATATATATATATTGTGTTTTACTCTTGAATGGCCAGAGGTGTTTATTTCCAGGTACCTTATGAATTTGGCTTTCCGTATTTATTACTGTTGTGAAATATTGTGGCTTTTTTTGGGTTGTAACTTCTCTGTTTTTTAGCCTAAGAAAATATATATATATGCCTAAGTATATAATTACATGCATATATGTATTTATTTTCTTTTATTAATTGAGTTCTTTACACGAGGAATTAATATTGGTTTTGAAATAACTAATTAACCCGCGTGTGTTTTATATTTTACTCTTAATAATTCGGCCGGAGAATTATATTCCCATTTGCCCTTTATAGCATAACTTTCTGCATTTACTGCGGTTATGAGAAGCGGTTCTTATTCGGGTACAACTTCTGATTTAGCCTAAGAAAATATCTATATGCGTGTGTAATTTATACAAGCATATATTTATTTTTTTATTTTCAATTGAGTTCTTAAACACGTTGGATTGATAATGTTTTCAAAAAAACTAACTAACCCGCGTGTATATTATTATTTTTTTCCTCATTTCGTGGGTTGTCTCCCCTTCCCGCTTCGTGTCGCTATGATACTTCCTCAGTCAAAAACTGCTGGAATTTCAAATTTAGTGGTCATTCGAGGTGGGAGAGACCAACTTTACGGACATGATTTTTGACAGCGGTAAGAAATTGTTTTCTTATATCAATGTTTAATGGGCTTCCACTGATGATTTATAAGTACCCACCTAAATATATTCTTACATGAATATATATTAGGCTTCTACATAAACTGGAAACATTCTCCCAAACTTGTAGAACACTTATAATGAAACAATTGTTTGCAAAGAGAGATATACTTTAACTTTAATTATATCTCATAAAATAATACAACTGGTTTTTCCACATTATACATATTGTTAGCACCCCAAACACTTAAATTGGGTTTATATTTTAATATAACCTAATGTTTGTTGAGTGAGATGGTTACCAGTCAGAGTTTAGCTTTAAACTATCTCTGTTATTGTATTAAATATATATATATATATATATATATATATATATATATATATATATATATATATATATATATATGTGTGTGTGTGTGTGTGTATCTCGGGTTCAATGGGGGTAACCACAGTAAGTAAGGTACTCAATACAAAGCAGAGTATAAATATTTAATATAGAAATGGCTTCTACAGGACTAGAACTGTTTCATTCGGAGGGAATCACACATATATATGTGTGTATGTATATACATATATATGTGTGTTTACCTACGTATTTGTGTTTATATATATAAACACACACACACATATATATATATATATAAGCACACATATTTATATGTATATACATACACACACTCACATATATATATATGTATATACATACACACACGTATATATATATGTATATACATACACACACGTACATATATATATGTGTATATACATACACACACACACACATATATATATATATTATTCAAAATGTTAATAAATGAAAAATATTCTCATAATCAAAATATATATTTTACTAGCAGTGGTACCCGGCGTTGCACGGGATAAGGTATTTTGGAACGCGGGCCGCCAACAGACCTAATCGTGGAAAAACTGCATGCCAGGACAATGTGTAAAGAAAATAAACCGAATACTCAGATGGCTGGATAATCTTTAAGATTTTCCTCGATGAAGCAGGAAAAATGCAGGTTTTCACCTAATGCGGGCCCTAGGGGATCAAGAAAATGAATTTTTTTAATGCGTTTAATATGCCTTGAAATTTCTGGAAAATCGGCTAGACGTAACGCCTCCAAAAAGCCCTAAGAAGCTGAAAAAATGAAGTTTTTCACCTAATGCGGGCCCTAGGCCATAACAAAAGTTGGATTTTATTTGCTCACGATATGAAGAAGAGACTGACTAATACATAATTACAATTTCAAGGAAATCGGTCTGACGTAACGCCTCAAAAAATCCATAAAAAGCTTTAAAAAACGCAGTTTTTCACCTAATGCGGGCCCTAGGAGATCAAAAAGTTGAATTTGTGCATAACACTCCCTGAAACATAAGTAATACACATGTAAAGTTTGAAAAAAGTAGGTTGGGTACTTCTCGAGTTTTAGGGATTCAAACTCACAGACACACACACACACACACACACACACACACGCGCGCGCAGACACACACACACACAGACAGACATCCTCAGGGAAGTGACGTAATGCAGACAGTCAGACATACAGACAGATATAAGGGTGCGACGTTATAGGTATGTATCTATCTAAAAAGAGAAAGACTAAGAATTATAGAGAGGGATCGCCTAATGCCTAGGGCATTGAAAATTTGAAATTTCTTTTTGTTCAGAACACTCCCTGAAACATAAGTATTACATGTGTAAAGTTTGAAAAGAGTCGGTTGGGTGTTTCTCGAGTTTCAGGGATTCAAACTCACACACACATAGACAGACATCCTCAGTTTTTTTATATATATATAGATTATACATATTTCAATGGTACAATGGTGTTTAAGTACGTTTTCATCAGACAAAATATAAAATTTGATATGTGACATACCGCTACGGTTTTGATTACTCAATTCCAGTATTGGCAGTCTTATATTTTATCTGATGAAAACGTACTTAAACACCATTGTACCTGTGAAATATGTATAATAAAATATATATTTTGATTATCAGAATAATTTTCATTTGTTAACATTTTGAATAATATTAAATACTCCAGGAAAATCTTTTGTCGAGTGCTTCTAATCTATTGTAAATTTGTATTCGTTGATTAATCAACGAACCATATTAATCTTTGGTTATGGAAGAACACTGATGAAGGACTAAATTTATTCATATGTAACCCATTTGCAACCACGCAGCACGCCATGTTTTCATATTTTTCATATATTTATATATTTTCCTCCGCTGTGACTCGTCTGTTTCTTTCTTACTGCTTCCCCTTTCTCTGTATCTCTCACTTTCTTTTTACCCCCTCTGCCAGTCACTCTCTGTTAGCCTCTTCCTCACACTTTCACTCACTCATGCTACTCCCTCTCCTACTTCCTCCCGTTTGACCTGGGCGAAATTCTTTCCTCACTCACATTTCGACCAGGTTGAATGGTCTTTATTCTCTCTCGTCTACGATTTCACAGAACTTATGTTCATCGATTTCAGGGACTTGACTCCTTTTTCCTCACTTTTCGTTGCATTACCATCTTTGTTTGTTTACTGTCTCGCTCATTCCCCCTATTTACGTGTCCCAACGACTTTCTTTAGCCGTTGCTAGCACCAACCAGAGGTATATGGTCTTTAAAGCGCTGAAATACCAATGAAGGCTGGAAGATCACTGATGAAGGACTAAATTTATTCATATATATATATATATATATATATATATATATATATATATATATATATATATATATAGTTATGTAATAAACAACATAAGGCAATTATTTCATTTACCAGTGGTTTCTTAAAAGCAAACAAATTTTGCTTTCAATCATCAGAATGAAAAAATCCTGGTGTATTTATTGGCATTGGATTTTAAAAACAAAAATATAATCTATATGAAAGTGAGGCTGGAAAAGGAATTCCTTTCCTTCTTCCTTTTCCAGTCTCACTTTCATATAGATTATATTTTTGTTTTTAAAATCCAATGCCAATAAATACACCAGGATTTTTTCATTCTGATGATTGAAAGCTAAATTTGTTTGCTTTTAAGAAACCACTGGTAAATGAAATAATTGCCTTGTTGTTTATTACATAACTATTAAGCTCTGTTACCGACATAGAGCACTCTTTTTTCCTGGACTTTCCGACGGAATTACTTCAGACACACACACACACACACACACACACACACACACACACACACACACACACACACATACTCAATACATAAACAGAGAAAGCCTTAAGCGATACTCCGACCAACTCCATCTCACTCAACAAACATTAGGATATACCTAAGTATTATTCCAATTTAGTATTTGGGCTGCTAACTAACCAGTATTTCGTGGATAGCTGGTTGTATTATTTTATATGAGACATTATTAAATAAATATCTCTTTCCTTCCAGACGGCCGTTTCGTTATAAGATTTTTACAATTTGGGATAAATAATTTCCAGGTTATGTAGAAACTTGTATATAATCCATAGTTTTATACACAAGCGGGCTCTTATAAACTCATCAGTGGATGCCCAAATAATATCTATATAAGAATTATATCGACATTAATAGAATGGTGATGGTCTCCCTCAGCGCTAAGAAGAGACTGGTGGATTAGAAAATCCAGCAGTCCTCCCATATATATATATATATATATATATATATATATATATATATATATATATATATATATATATATATATATATATATTTTGTTATACTTTGGGAGGGTCATGTTGCCAATAAGAAACACACGCACCAGTTGCTTTCACTTCAATTTATTATAATAAATTTATAAATTGAGGAATTTATAAATTTCTGGTTGGTTGGTTGGTTCCACAACCAGATGATTGTTTATATATTGTCAAAGTTCTTTCGTCACACATTCTGTGACCTTTTCAGTGACTGGGGATTCTTTTCTTTGTTTTTGTGCCTCTCCTTTGTTCTGTCCTACGTCATCTTGTTTAAACAAATTCAGAAACTAAATATATATATATATATATATATATATATATATATATATATATATATATATATATATATATATATTACTCTTTTTTTATGACTGACAAAATTGATGAAAGTTTACAACATAAATTCACACACACACACACACACACACACACACACACACACACACACACACACACACACACACACATATATATATATATATATATATATATATATATATAGGAACGAGTAGTCCAGAATTAGCCGTCGAAACGGCTTGAGCTCAGCCGTCGGGGTCCTACTCGATCCTATTACCCACTCTACTACCCTAAGTATTGAGTACTTTGGTGCGTTATGGTCCATCTGGTTCCTTACCACATTTCCTTCGTTATATATATATATATATATATATATATATATATATAGATGTATGTGTGTGTGAGTGTGAATTTATGTTGTAAACTTTCATCAATGTTGTCAGTCATAAAAAAAGAGTAATTTATTTAAAACAGACAATCATATATAATTACAAAACTAAGAAAATACCCAAATATCTCGTTATATTCTTATCTCTGATTTAGAGCTGGAAAAACCTCTGATCGTAATTTAATTTCCGAACAAATAAATTTAAGAAAAAAAATCAGGTTTCGGCGAGGCTCGAACTCGCGGCCTTCTGCGTGTGAAGCAGACGTGATAACCACTACACCACGAAACCAGTTGACTATCCAGTTTGATAAACTATCATTTTATTATTAAATCAGCTATCGTCAGCTATCAAAATATCACCGCTGGTCTGCTGTCCTGACCAGAGGGTTGTAGAGTTAGATATTAACTTAATCTCCATTTCATGTGGGAAAACTGGCGATAGGCCTGCAACCTGTCCTGGGAAACGTGGGGTCCACAAACATTGTTGTGTATTCTAGTTTCTTGTGTATAAGGGCCCCCCAAAACCTCAAGAAATGGGTATTTATTACATTTATAAGTCTAGCCACAAAATATAGCAGTTACGTTAGAAGCCAGAGACAGAAGTGTATGTGTATATGCGTGTGTGTGTATGTAGCCCAGAACCCCCAAGGTCTAAATTCAACATGGTTCTTGGTGACCCTCGGGACCACATCCCAACTCACAGCTATCGGAGATGGACCACATTCCTAGTCCCAGCTATCGGAGCGGAGTTGACCGCCCGCAGACCACATCCCTAGTCCCAGCCATCGGAGCAGAGTTGACCGCCCGCAACTGTAAACCCCACGAGGTAGAGTTGCTGATCCAACAGATCTCCCTCACCGACCTCCGATGTCTTCTCCACCCTGTCAACTGCCGGGGTCCAGAGTCGGTGGTAAGTTAGTTGGTGGTGGAGGATACTCGTTGAGCCGTCACTTTCTCTCTATTTCTATATAAAAAATAGCTTGAATAAAAAAAAACACAAAAAAAACATTTATTATAAGTCACAGTCTAATCCATATTGGTTGCATAATTTCTATCGAGTCATTATTAGTAATAATCCGTTAATTAGATATGATAATTACGATAGTGATAATTGTTTCTACTTTTGGCACAAGGCCATCAATTATCCCAGTGCATTACTGGTACTTTATTTTATCGACCTCGTAAGGATGAAAGGCAAAGTCAACCTCGGCGGGATTTGAACTCAGATCGATAGTGATAATGACCGAAAGAATATGATCGCGAATACAAGCGGCCGAAATGGGGATTCCTCCGAAGTGTCTTTGGAGTAACATTACTCGATAGTGTGCGTAGCTTGGAGATGAGAGAGTCACTCCAGGTAGAGCCACTACTTCTCCGAAGTGAGAGATCACAGCTCCCATACTATGGGCATGTGGTTAGAATGTCTCAGGAAAGAATCACTGGACAGATTTTATGGGCGAAACCAACCGACAGGAGACCCAGGGGTAGATCCCGAGTAAGATGGTTGGATAACATCCATGAGCGCAGCTGGTCTCGCTTGGGGAGCCAGCTGGATCAGTTGGAGACAGTTGCTTCTGACAGGACCCGCTGGAAAGAGTGTTTGAGGACTCTGACCCCACGACCTTCTCAGGAATAAATAAGCGAAGAATATAAAAAAAGAACTGCTAAAGGGAAACAACTCCTATAAGACAAAGCGACTGCTTCTGTTATTAAAGCTAAATAGAAGAGATTTCATCATGTGGTTTCGTGGTGTAGTGGTTATCACGTCTGCTTTACACGCAGAAGGCCGCGAGTTCGAACCTCGCCGAAACCTAGTTTTTTTTTATTTTCTTTAAATCTTTCAGACTTTTAAAAGGGAGGAAAAGTATTTATTGTGTTGTGGTCTTCATGCACTTCCGATAGAGTAAAATTAATTTGTTGAATATAGTTTTTGTTGTATTTTTCTTTTTATTTTACTGATAATAAAATATATGTTCCCCTTCTTTTTTTCTTCTTCTTTTTCTACCCTCTCTTCTTCTTCTTCTTCTTCTTCTTCTTCTTCTTCTTCTTCTTCTCTCCCCCCCCCCCCTATATTCACCTATATCTAACCTCGCTGTAATACAATGCCTCACAGAGGTGAAGGAGTTTCTGGTATGTCATGGACGTTGATATATAAACTTTTTGACACTAGATGTACAGGAAAAGTTGGCAGTAGTAATCGCTGTGATAGACTCATTTTTCCAATGCCGGTGGGTTCTATAGAGGTTGTTGATAGCTTCCGGTACCTAGGTGATCAGATTGGCATGGGAGGGGGAGGTGTTCCGATGCCATAGTATCTAGAATAAGGACAGATTGGAAGAGGTTTAGGGAGCTGCTTCCTCTGTTGACAAAGAAGGGTTTCTCCCTGTGTACGAAAGGACAGTTATATGATGCCGATGCGCGATGCTGCATGGTAGTGAGACATGGGCAGCAACTGCGGCAGATATGCGACGGCTGGAGAGAAATGAAGCAAGTATGCTCCGTTGGATGTGCAATGTCAATGTGCGTGAACGACCAAGCATAGACGAGTTGAGAATGAAACTGGGTATAAGAGGGATAAGTTGTGGTGTGCAGGAGAGCAAGCTGAGATGGTATGGACATGTGATGCGTATGGAGGATAACCAAGGGTGAAGAAGTGCCAGGAAGTCCCAGTAGAAGGAAGATGCACGAAAAACATGTGTGGAGGTGTTGAGAGCAGACCTCAGATCGCTGAAACTCACCGAGGAGATGGCGAAGGACCGTGACAAGTGGAGAGATGCTGTACTGAATAGGACCTGTCCCACCCTTGCAAGCAGGGAAAAGCGGACGTAAAATGATGATGATATATATATATATATATATATATATATATATATATATGATAATAAGGGCGCTGCGGAGTTGCAAATGGGTTACATATGAAAAAAGTTTGTCCTTCATCAGTGATCTTCCAACCATCATAGGCATTTCATCGCTTTAAAGATATATATATATATATATATGAAAAATATGGGTGAGAAGAATACTGCTGGTTGCACATGGATAACATGTTATAAAATGAGTCCCTCATCAGTGATTTACCAAACGATCATGGGTATTTCATCGCATTAAAAATCATATACCTCACGTTGAGGAACGAGTAAGACCCCGACGGCTGAGCTCAAGCCGTTTCGACGGCTAATTCTGGACTAGAAATAGCCGTCGAAACGGCTTGAGTTCAGCCGTCGGGGTCCTACTCGTTCCTATTACCCACTCTACTACCCTAAGTATTGAGTACTTTGGTGCGTTATGGTCCACCTGGTTCCTTACCACATTTCCTTCGTTATATATATATATATATATATATATATATATATATATATATATATATATATACATACTACTGTACGTCTGTATACATATATGTATGTACGTATACATACTTATATTTAAGTAACAGCCGTACTAAGAGTGAGAAATGAAATTTTGTTTCATTTTTTCCGTTTATCGTTTTTGGTACCCCGGCCGATTAACTCACTCGATATGCAAATTAGGCTGCTCAGCTGTTAATATGCATAAGGAAAGTATATACTTTCAGACGTTCAATCATCTGGCAGGAAGGTATATGTTGCTGACGATAGCTAATAAGCTTGAAACTAGTACAGCGTTCCTTTGTCAGTTTGAACAAATGAGCAATGATGGTTGCTAGACACTGTACGGCTTAATACGGAATGTTTGTTTACAAACACACCGAGCATTATAATAAATGTTCGGTGAATCCATACGTACATATATATATATATATGTGTGCATGTATGTATATATATATACATACTACTGTACGTCTGTATACATATATTTATGTACGTATACATACTTATATTTAAGTAACAGCCGTACTAAGAATGAGAAATGAAATTTCGTTTCATTTTTTCCGTTTATATATATATATATATATATATATATATATATATTGGTACAGTTAGGTATATTTGAAAAAAAGGAAAAGAATGACTTCACTTGTAGTGTTAAATAATTTGATTTAATTTTATAATATTACAATATTATGAGTTGGTAGATCTAGTAAGTTCTTTGTTAACTTCGGTGGGAAGATTTTTAAAGATTTCTGGTTAACTTTGTTGGAGAACTTTCTTGTATTCGTTGGTGGCGATTGTAAAACTGAGATCAGGTTGTGTTGAGATGAATGACTCTATATAAGAGAGATTTGGATGTGTGTGGGGTGTGGTGTTAATGAGTGTTGATGATGATGAAGATTTGGAGGAATTAAAGCATACATACACGTGCACACATATACAATTAAATAGCTCAAAGAAGGGAATTTAGCAGTTATTGGTTATAGAGTAGTCCCCACTTTAACAGGGTAGATGATTGAAGGTCGTTAGTTGCCAGTGTGGTAAGTGATAGTATCCTCGTTGGATTATCTTGTTGACATAGACGTGAGGGAAGGTCCCTCGATCTATTTACCATCTATTTACAATATTCCTTTCGTCAGGTCGCCAATTCCAGCAGCATGGATTATAGATTTCATTGAGACACGAGTAACATAACAACGATTTCAACAGCAGTAATTAGAGATGAAATGTTTGTTTATTTATATGGTTGAAGTTACAGATACAAAGAGGTTACAAAAGGGAATGTGCCGTTGCGCCGTTAAGCCGGCGAGGCTAGGGTGCAAATCTCACCGTTACATTATGCGTGTTGCTGGCTTGAAGTTTCCGGTACAAGAGAGAGATTCTTCAAATCTTCGCGGGGGATTCTTCCTCGGGGCGCGTAGGGATACATCCTCTTCTACTGGCGCTGATTGGCTGAACTGAGCCAAATCACGCACAGAGAATGTATGTGAGCCCGCGGAATGTAGGTCACTACATCACCTCCAACCAGATTTTCAGCCGAAAATCGATAACGAAGAAACCAAGGACCCACATATTATTGAATCAGCAAGAACAAATGCTGAAAGAGCACATCAGTGAAAAAATAATTGAGCAGAAAGATTCATGCAAGAGCAAAAAATAAATTAGGCGCGACGGGCCGTGTTGAGCCGCTGTCAAATGACTAGCTGTTTTGTAGTTTAAACGAGACCCTCAAGGGCCTACCAGAAAACAGATAAAGTCTGACATGGGCGAAGTTGCTGTTCTTGCATTAAATGTTAATGGTAAGCGTTGTACCAGTAGCTGTGAACGAAGCTATTATGGTAGTTTACCAGTGCTGGCGAGAAAATGATGGCCCCCAGATGTATTGTCGAATGTGCTGTGGAGCCAGGAAAAAATGGCTGGTTGCTTTGTAAAGAAAAAAAGGCAAGTTTAATCTGTAGGTGGGTTGCAGTGTAAATTCCATAATTCGGGCGAATCCACAGAAGTGGCTGAAATATTGACAAGTCCAGTTCAATTTGTTGCCTTCAAAGCGAGTCGGGCAAAAACAACAAGACGGATGGCCGTCATGGACGATCAGTGTGCAACGAGATGCGAAGCTGTTTGAGTTCAGCTGCAATTAGAATTCTCGTGTTGCGGTGCCTGTTTGAATCCAGTGGATTAAGCTCTGTGAGCTGCTAGCATGTGACAGCATCTCAACCAGGTGAAAAGGGACTCGCAGAATATTACGTTTGAAGAACATATACCAAGAACAACATGTTGGTGTGTGATAAAAAAAATGTGTGCATATGCAGGCATGTAAAACAGCAAAGAATGTGAATGAACAAAAACCATGAGCAAACAAATAGCAAAAGAGCACAAAACAAGCAAATGCATTCTACAAAGAAATATGTGAATGTAACAAACTGATAATTCAAAGTCAAGCTAAGGGAGCAGAGAAATTGCTCAATAAGTTCAAAGTTTTTCAAAGTCAAATAGTTCACACATCACCAGTGTACAGACACTAGTTCTATCTAAAAACTGAAAAAGAAGTTTGTTAATGCCGTTAGGGATTAGATGTATTCTCGAGTCCCTGTGGTAACGAGACAGAAGGTATGGTGGTTGCGTCGGTAAAGTTACAAGCCGTTTTGAAATTTCCGATGTGTGGTGGTTTGCGTCGGTAAGGCTATGAAGCTGCCACTCACAACAAAAGACTAATAGGCCTAAATCACAACCTACCCACAACAACTTACAAAACCGCAACGGAGAACCTGCACACATAAAAGCCTCCAATTGTAATTGCCACCTACTGGATAAGTGCCCACTACAAAATAGATGCATGTATTCGAGTATGGTGTACCTGTGTACTGTAAATTCAGGCAACTTTACTTGGCACTACATAGGCTCCACAGCTGGGGAATTAAAAAAAAGGTGGTATGTCCACAGACACTCCATGAAGAACCGTGCACTGGATAACTCTACGATGCTCGCCAATAAAATCTGGCGGCTTAAGGACAAAAACCTAGAATATAAGATTAGCTGGTCAAAATTATCGGAAGCAAGGGCCTACAACAACGGAATGTCCCACTGCGGACTTTGTAATTTAGAACTATTCCATATTTTAAGGTACGATAAGATGCTGCTTAACAGCAAAATAGAGAGATCAATTTTCTGTAGGCATAAAATAGCTACTAGATTCACAAACTTCAAACCACCGTGATTTGAACCAGCAATCCCAAAATTAGAACTGAACCACCTAGATTTTAACGTATGGAATACATACCATCGCACTACTATTAGCTATCAAACGGGCAACGGGTCACTGGATCATAAATCTCAGAACATCTCTTTCACCCTCTCTCCCTGAAACAGCATCAACCCCATTAAGATAGAACAATCAGCAAAACATTTACAACACGTTTGTCAAACCTCCCTTCACAATCTACCCTTAGCCCTTAAATATTATACTTGTATCCCCCTCTTTTATCTGTCACTACATCAGTCTCTCTACACGTATCTATGTATATTTCGAATTTGGTTTTTCATGTTAGCACTAAACCCACCAAGGAATCCTTATAAGAACACTTACTCACCACCACCACAAACATACTCTGTACTTACATGCTCTCACTTATCCTTATTTCTTTCTTTATATTTTCCATTTTCTTATTTTCTTACTTTTTTAATGTATCCTATTTTATCTTTTACTTTTTACATCTATAACTTCTCTACCTATTTACCATGTTTTATTATTGATGTTATTGTTTTGATTATACGCTATTTTATTATTGATGTTATTGTTTTGATTATACGCTATTTTATTATTGATGTTATTGTCTTGATTATACGCTACTCATCTATATATATATCTTGCCTCGAGTGAATTATGTTTATATCTACGTACTCTGATGTGTTGACCAGAGGTGAATAATGTATTGGAGATCGAGTGATGCAACTTCAAGCAATTAACGACCTCTAGACCCACCTGATCAACGAAACAATTGTCAGTACTTGAGATAAAGCCCCTTATTGTACAGCCAACTATGTTACTCTTCATTCTTTCACTATATATATACGTATATATATATATATATATTACCAACCATATATATATATATATATATATGTATTACCAACCATATATATATATATATATATATATATATATATATATATATATATATATATATATATGTATTACCAACCATATATATATATGAGGTTGGTGTTAGGAAGGGCATCCAGCTGTAGAAATCAAGCCAGAATCAGTTCCCGTCCCACCCTTGCAAGCAGGGAAAAGCGGACGTAAAATGATGATGATGATGATGATGATGTATTACCAACCATATATATATGTATGTATTATCAACCACATATATATTTATGTATATGTATTATCAACCATATGTGTATAAACTGGAATATATGACGATCCCCCCCCCCCCCAAGTTGATGGTAAAATAAGTGTGTATGTGGGGTCTGTTTCTATTTGCCATCTAGACAATGTGTTTATGAGCTCCCTGGCTTATAAAAGAGGTTTAGATTTTTGGCCATTTCTCAGACATTAAATATTGGGGTCTTATACTCGAGAATACACAGTAATGAAAATACATAATTAATAAACATAGAGTAATGAGGCTGTTTCCTTGCAAACGAATCGAATATTATTATTATTGGCAGAATCAGTAGAGCGTTGGACAATATGCTTTGCAGCATAGAATTACCTCCCTTTACCTTCTCAGTTAAAATCTTACTGAGGTTAAATTTACCTTTCATCCTTACGGGGTTGATAAAATGAAGTACCAGTAATGCACTGGGGTCAATTTAATCAACTTTCCCCTCCCCAAATTGCTGGCCTTGTGCTTAAATTAGAAACAATTATTATTCGATATAAACTCATGAATGCAATAAAAAAACTTAGAATTTGCATCTCCAATCTGGAACCCCTATCTTGCTCAGAACATTGACCTCCTGGAAACTGTTCAGAGATGTGCAACCAAGTGAATACCCTCCATCAGGCATCTACCATACTCTGAACACCTTACTTCCCTGGGCATGGATACATTGAAGCTCCAACATCTGGCAACTGACTTGCTAAACACCCACAAAATTATTAACCATCTTGCCAACAACAACCCTGAGCACCATTTTGATTTCCATGTGTCTAACACACGTGGGCATGCCTACATAGTCAGAAAACAGCACAGCTCCCATGACTTTCTGAAACATTTTTTCACGCTCAGAGTTGCTGAAGCATGGAACAAACTACCTGCATCAGTTGTTAGCTGTCGAGACACTGCATCCTTTATAACCTCCATGGAACAAACTACCTGCATCAGTTGTTAACTGTCGAGACACTGCATTCTTTATAACCTCCATGGAACAAACTACCTGCATCAGTTGTTAACTGTCGAGACACTGCATCTTTTATAACCTCCATGGAACAAACTACCTGCATCAGTTGTTAACTGTCGAGACACTGCATCCTTTATAACCTCCATGGAACAAACTACCTGCATCAGTTGTTAACTGTTGAGACACTGCATCCTTTAAAACCTCCATGGAACAAACTACCTGCATCAGTTGTTAACTGTCGAGACACTGCATCCTTTAAAACCTCCATGGAACAAACTACCTGCATCAGTTGTTAACTGTCGAGACACTGCATCTTTTATAACCTCCATGGAACAAACTACCTGCATCAGTTGTTAACTGTTGAGACACTGCATCTTTTATAACCTCCATGGAACAAACTACCTGCATCAGTTGTTAACTGTCGAGACACTGCATCCTTTATAACCTCCATGGAACAAACTACCTGCATCAGTTGTTAACTGTCGAGACACTGCATCCTTTATAACCTCCATGGAACAAACTACCTGCATCAGTTGTTAACTGTCGAGACACTGCATCCTTTAAAACCTCCATGGAACAAACTACCTGCATCAGTTGTTAACTGTCGAGACACTGCATCTTTTATAACCTCCATGTAACAAACTACCTGCATCAGTTGTTAACTGTTGAGACACTGCATCTTTTATAACCTCCATGGAACAAACTACCTGCATCAGTTGTTAACTGTCGAGACACTGCATCCTTTATAACCTCCATGGAACAAACTACCTGCATCAGTTGTTAACTGTTGAGACACTGCATCCTTTAAACCCTCCATGGAACAAACTACCTGCATCAGTTGTTAGCTGTCAAGACACTGCATCCTTTAAAACCTCCATGGAACAAACTACCTGCATCAGTTGTTAACTGTCGAGACACTGCATCCTTTATAACCTCCATGGAACAAACTACCTGCATCAGTTGTTAACTGTTGAGACACTGCATCTTTTATAACCTCCATGGAACAAACTACCTGCATCAGTTGTTAACTGTTGAGACACTGCATCCTTTAAACCCTCCATGGAACAAACTACCTGCGTCAGTTGTTAGCTGTCAAGACACTGCATCCTTTAAAACCTCCATGGAACAAACTACCTGCATCAGTTGTTAACTGTCGAGACACTGCATCCTTTAAAACCTCCATGGAACAAACTACCTGCATCAGTTGTTAGCTGTCGATACACTGTATCCTTCAAAACCTCCATGCTTCCTGAAATTCGCCTACACTACACCTGATATTCCCCCTCCATACACATGCAAACATGTGTGTGGTGTGGTGTATGTTTGTTTCATGACTCATACACTGTTCACTTTCCTGACATTTGTACATTCTTCTATGTAATAGACCATAAAGAGTTATGGCCCTTTATGGTCTGAGTTCAAATCCCACCAAGGTTAACTTTGTCTTTCATCCTTACAGGGTTGATATAATAAAGCACCAGTAATGCTGCCCTTGTGCCAAAAGTAGAAACAATTATTCTATGTACTATACATGCACCTTTGATGAGTTGTAGTGCACCTGAGCACTGTACACAATAATTTCATTATTATTAAAACAACTGGTGAATTGGCAGTATCGGTAGAGAGTCACACGCCATGCTTTGCAGCATAGTTACGTCCCTTTACGATCTGAGTTCAAATCCCGTCGAGGTTAACTTTGCCTTTCATCCTTACGGGGTCGATAAAATAAAGTACCAGTAATGTACTGGGTAATTGCTGGCCTTGTGCCAAAAGTAGAAACAATTATTATTAAAACAACTTAGAAATGGTACGATGTCACCTTTGTGGCAGACGGACAGAATACAACACAAATATTATAATATAGATTTATTTATGTATAATGTGAGAATGTGAGAATGTTGTGTTGGTATTGTTGTTGTTGTTGGTGGTGTTGGTGGTGTTGTTGTTGTTGTTGGTGGTGGTGGTGGTGTTGGTGGTGTTGTTGTTGGTGGTGGTATTGGTGGTGGTGGTGTTGGTGTTGTTGTTGGTGGTATTGTTGTTGTTGTTGGTGGTGGTGTTGGTGGTGTTGGTGGTGTTGGTGGTGGTGTTGGTGTTGGTGGTGGTATTGTTGGTGGTGGTGGTGGTGTTGTTGGTGGTGGTGGTGGTGTTGGTGTTGGTGGTGTTGGTGGTGTTGTTGTTGTTGGTGGTGTTGGTGGTGGTGTTGGTGTTGGTGGTGGTGGTGGTGGTATTGTTGGTGTTGGTATTGTTGTTGGTGGTGTTGTTGTTGGTGGTGTTGTTGTTGTTGGTGTTGGTGTTGGTGTTGTTGTTGTTGGTGTTGTTGTTGTTGGTGGTGGTGTTGTTGTTGGTGGCGGTGGGGGTGGTGGTGTTGGTGGTGTTGTTGGTGGTGTTGGTGGTGTTGTTGTTGGTGTTGGTGTTGGTGTTGGTGTTGTTGTTGTTGTTGTTGGTGGTGGTGTTGGTGGTGTTGGTGGTGTTGTTGTTGGTGTTGGTGGTGTTGTTGGTGGTGGTGTTGGTGTTGGTGATGTTGTTGGTGGTGGTGGTGTTGGTGTTGTTGTTGGTGGTGTTGGTGGTGTTGTTGGTGGTGTTGGTGGTGTTGTTGTTGGTGGTGGTGATGGTGTTGGTGGTGTTGGTGGTGTTGTTGTTGGTGGTGGTGATGGTGTTGGTGGTGTTGGTGGTGTTGTTGTTGTTGGTGGTGGTGATGATGTTGGTGTTGTTGGTGGTGTTGTTGTTGGTGTTGGTGGTCGTGGTATTGTTGGTGGTGGTGGTGGTCTTGGTGGTGTTGTTGTTGGTGTTGGTGGTGTTGTTGTTGGTGTTGGTGGTGTTGGTATTGTTGTTGTTGGTGTTGGTATTGTTGGTGGTGGTGGTGGTCTTGGTGGTGTTGTTGTTGGTGTTGGTGGTGTTGTTGTTGGTGTTGGTGGTGTTGGTATTGTTGTTGTTGGTGTTGGTATTGTTGGTGGTGGTGATGGTGGTGTTGTTGTTGGTGTTGGTGGTGTTGGTATTGTTGTTGTTGGTGTTGGTATTGTTGGTGGTGGTGTTGGTGGTGTTGTTGTTGGTGGTGGTGTTGTTGTTGGTGGTGGTGTTGGTGGTGTTGTTGGTGGTGGTGTTGTTGTTGTTGGTGGTGGTGGTGTTGGTGGTGTTGTTGGTGGTGGTGTTGGTGGTGTTGTTGTTGGTGTTGGTGGTGGTGTTGTTGTTGATGTTAGTGGTGTTGGTGGTGGTGTTGTTGGTGGTGGTGGTGGTGTTGTTGGCGGTGGTGTTGGTGGTGTCAGTGGTGGTGTTGTTGGTGGTAGTGGTGTTGTTGTTGGTGGTGGTGTTGTTGGTGGTAGTGGTGTTGGTGGTGTTGTTGTTGGTCAGCCAGCCAGCCAATCAGTCAGTCGGTCAATTGTCCAGCAAATATATTCCAGCCTCTCCGACTATAAAATCCTTATCAAGCTTCTAATCCATGTTTTGTAGTGGGCGACATTTGTAAAGATGGCCGCATCGTACCGACAGCCGAAAGATGAGATGCCAGCCAACACCATCTTACCATTGCTGGACGGACAATACAGGGGACCACCTGAATCTCCCTGAGAAGAAATAACGAGAGAAGAATAACAGAATAATACTGTAATGGAATAGCAGAACAAATTAACACACAGATATATATATATATATATATATATATATATACAGACACATATATAACATACATACACACACACAGATATATATCATCATCATCATCATTTTATGTCCGCTTTTCCCTGCTTGCAAGGGTGGGACGGGTCTTATTCAGCACAGCATCTCTCCACTCGTCACGGTTCTTCGTCATCTCCACTGTGAGCTTCAATGATCTGAGGTCTGTTCTCACCACCTCCGCCCATGTTTTTCGTGGTCTACCTCTACCACGTCTTCCTTCAACTGGCATTTCAACGGCCTTTCGTACGCAGGGAGAAACGCTTCTTCGTCAGCAGAGGAAGCAGCTCCCAAAACTTCTTCCAACCCGTCTTTATTCTAGATACTATGGCCTCGGAACCCCCCCCCCATGCTAATCTGATCTCCTAGGTACTGGAAGCTATCCACCACTTGCATAGCACCCGACTGCATTTGAAAAATGTGTCTATCAATGCGACTTCCACTGTCTAATTTCCCTGTACATCTACTGCATACGTATTTCTCCCTACCTGTTAGTTTGCCTGCTATCCCGCTACATCTCTTGTGTACCCAGGATCTGCATTGTGTGCATTTTATAGAATTTATGCCAGTTCCTTTTCTGCATATCGAACATGGCCATTTCCCTGACGGAATCAGGGTTTTGTCCTCTTTTCTACTCATCAAAATTTTTGTCTTAGCTAGGTTCACTCTCAGTCCTCTTGCTTCCAACTGCTGTTTCCATAGCCAGAATTTATTCTCTAGCTCCTCTACTGATTCTGCTATAAGAACCAGATCATCAGCATAGAGAAGTTCCCATGGACAGCCAGTCTTAAACTCCTTTGTTATGGCTTGGAGGACTATAATGAACAAGAGCGGGCTGAGGACCGAACCTTGATGAACTTCTACTTGTATCTGGAATTCCTCACTAAACTCCATTCCTACCCTGACAGCACCACTGTACAAAGTTGCACTGTCCTCACAAGCCATTCCTCAACACCTAGTTTCTTTAGGGACCACCAGATGACAGATCGTGGTACCCTATCAAAGGCCTTCTCTAGGTCAACAAAGGCTAAGTATAGTGGCTTATTTTTCTCTAAGAACCTCTCTTGTAGTTGTCTCACTAAGAAGAGGGCATCTGTTGTACTTTCCCCAGGCACAAAACCAAACTGCATCTCATCTAGTTTGACCCTTTCTCTAATTAGTTGTGCTAATATCCTTTCTGCCACTTTCATAACCTGATCCATCAGTTTTATACCCCTATAATTGCTCCTCTCCAGAGCATCCCCTTTACCTTTGTAGCAATTTATGATATATATATATATATATATATATATAGATATATTGCAGGTGACCTAAATGGTCACGTTGGACAACATTGTGACGGCTACGACGAAATCCATGGAGGCTATGGGTTTGGTACTAGATATGAGGAAGGCTTCAGAATCCTGGAATTCTGTAACGCTAATAACCTAACTATCTGTAACACTAACTTCAAAAAACGTGACAATCACCTGATCACCTATAGATTGGGGGAACACAGAAGCCAGGTAGATTATATCCTTACCAGAAGACGTGACAGAGTGTCTGTTGTAAACACTAAATCCCTCCCCCATGAAGAATGCACCTCCCAACATAGACTGATAATTAGCGACCTAATAGTCAGGACGAGACGTACTAGACAGCAGAAGAGGACTATCCTCAGGAGAAAAATATGGAAGCTAAAGGACCCCACAGCCAGAAATAAATTTAAAAGCATACTACTTGATGCTTTCGACAGTAAGGAAGAGCAATTAGTCGTACAATATAGAGGAACAGTGGGAATTCCTGAAAGCAAACCTGCTGATGGCGCCAGACGAAGTCTGTGGCTGGAGCAGGCCTGTAGGCAGGAGGAGAGTAACATGGTGGTTGAACAGTAAGGTGGAGGGGTCAATTAAGGCCAAAAAGCAGGCTTGGAAAGTATGGCGGGAAGTAGAGAAGACTATCAAGTGGCCAGGAGGGAAGCTAGGAGACAAGTGTACTTCGCAAGAAGGGAAGCAGAGGAAAGAAAGTTCAAGCATGTTCTACAATGCGAGGACCAAAAACGTGAGGTGTTCAGGATTGCTAGGCAATGTGTCAAGGAAAACCGTGATATTGTCAGGGAGAAGTGTGTACTTAATGATGACGGCGTTCTTGCCATCACCGACGCTGATTAGAAGGTAGCTTGGAAGTGTCACTACGAAAGGCTACTAAATGAGGAGAATAAATGGGAGAAAGACAGTCTCCCCCACATCGACCCAATAGAGGGACCAGCAGTGTTAGTCGAGGGTAGTATAATAAGTAAGGCAATCAAAGATATGAAGACGGGTAAGGCGGCTGGGCCTTTGGAAATAGTTGCTGAGATGCTGAAGGCATCTGGTACGGTGGGACACACCATGGTCACCCGGATACTTAACCAAGTCGTACAGAATGGGGTTGTTCCGAAGGACTGGCGTAGCAGCATCATCGTTAACTGTTATAAGGGTAAAGGAGATGCGTTAGATAGGAGTAACTATAGAGGCATTAAATTAATCGACCAGATCATGAAGGTCACGGAAAAAGTAATAGCGCAACTAATCAGAGAGAGAATTGATCTAGATGAAATGCAGTTCGGGTTTGTGTCAGGCAAAAGTACCACAGACGCTCTTTTCATTGTACGACAACTACAGGAGAAGTACCTAGCTAAAAGTAAACCCCTATACTTAGCTTTTGTCGACTTGGAGAAAGCCTTCGACAGAGTCCCCCGTTCCATTATCTAGTGGGCTCTTAGAAAACTAGGTGTTGACGAATGGCTTGTGAGAGCTATACAAGCCATGTATAAAGAAACAGTCAGCAAGGTTAGAATTAACAACGAATATAGTGAAGAGTTTAGCGTAAAAGTTGGCGTCCATCAGGGCTCTGTTCTCAGCCCCCTACTATTTATTATTGCCCTTCAGGCTATAACAGAGGAGTTCAAGACCGGCTGCCCATGGGAACTCCTATACGCAGATGACCTAACACTCATAGCCGAATCAATGGCCGAGCTAGAGAAGAAATTCCAAACATGGAAGCACGGCCTAGAATCAAAAAGCCTTAAAATTAACCTGGCTAAGACTAAAGTTCTAGTTTGTAAGAAAGAAAATAAGGCGGCGGTCCCTTCCGGGAAGTGGCCATGCTCAGTGTGTAGGAAAGGCGTAGGTAGAAACTCCATTTTGTGTCCCAAATGCAAAGTATGGGTGCATAAAAGATGTAGTGGGATCACAGGTAAGCTAACTAAGAACATAGATTTTACATGTGGCCGGTGCTCTGGTGCAATAAGTAGCAGCAAGTGCCCACAAAATACTAGCTCTTTCAACTGCGCAGAGGGTTCTATAGAAATAGTGGACAGCTTCCGTTACCTGGGTGACAAAATCAGCAGTGGGGGAGGGTGCTCTGAAAGTACAGTAGCTAGAGTCAAAACTGGATGGAAAAAGTTCAGAGAGCTTATACCACTATTAGCCGCTAAAGGGTTCTCCCTAAAAATGAAAGTCAGGTTGTATGATGCCTGCATACGAACAGCAATGTTGCATGGCAGTGAGACCTGGGCATTGTGTGCAGAGGATATACGCAGACTAGAGAGGAACGAAGCTTGCATGCTCCGCTGGATGTGTAATAGTAATATACGTGAACGGCAAAGCATAAACGAACTAAGGAAAAAATTAGAAATAAGAGGGATCAGATGTTGTTTACTTGAGAGAAGGCTACGTTGGTATGGTTACGTGATGCGCATGAAAGACGATAGCTGTATAACAAAGTGCAGGGCAATAAAGATAGACGGTAGCCACGGAATAGGCAGACCCAGAAAAACCTGGGACGAGCTGATAAATTCCGACCTCACACACTTACACCTCTCCAAGACAATGTCACTGGACCGAGACCTTTGGCGTACTCAGTAATAGAGAAGACCCGCCTTACCTAAATACAAAGGAAAACCTACTACACTCAGTAGGCATCTCTAATAAAATACACCCCCGTCCCACCACCCCCACCCCATCCACACCGCCCCTTTCAATGTAAAGTTATGTTGGTGCCACAACATCCAGGCCGAAACAAATGAGATTGTGTAGGTGTCACGACAAAAAAAAACACATGTAATGTGGCCGTGTAGGCAACACAGTAAAAACCTCCCAGCCCCACACTGTAAATGTGGTTGGTGTTAGGAAGGGCATCCAGCTGTAGAAAACCCGCCAGACAGTCCACGCTGTAATGTGGCCGTGTAGGCAACACGGTAAAAACCTCCCACCCCACACTGTAAATGTGGTTGGTGTTAGGAAGGGCATCCAGCTGTAGAAAACCCGCCAGACAGTCCTATGCGAGCAAGACAATCACTCTTGCCTCAAGTGGGAAAACCCCCGTCCAAACCCATGCAAGCGTGGAACACGGACGTTAAACGTTGATGATGATGATGATGATGATGATATATATATATATACATGCACACACATACGCATATGCACACACACATACATACACACATGCAGACATATATTCATACACACACACACACACACACACACACACAGACACACACACACACACACATATATATATATATGCATATATATATATATATATATATATATATATATATACAATGATATTAAATAAATGGAAACTATATTTATAAAACCATATTTATTTTATTATATATATTTCAAGGGTACCAAGACAACATTGGTACGCTTTCATCAGATAAAATACAAAGTTTGTTTTATAAATAGAGACGTACCCATGAAAATCATACCTTATCGGTTGGAAATTCACTGGATATATATATATATCATCAGCGCCGATCATCACCATACTCGATTAATGTCCATCTTCTACACTAGCATGGGTTAGACGGGTTTGTCTTATTTAGAGGTGAGTTGGGTCGGGTGACCGTGTCTTGCTTATATCGGAGAGTTTCTGGCAGGTTTTCTTCAGTTGGATGCCCTTCCTAACACCAACCACATTTACAGTGTGTGCTGGGTACTTTTTGTCATGACACTTACATGACACTTACATATATATATATATATATATGTAAAAGGTAAACAGAAATAACAACACAATCGGTACAGTATAAGGAAGGGATATATTAGGTTAACGCTTGATATAGCAGGAAGAGGGTCTTAACGTTTCGGACACTAGTCCTTCATTTATATATGGGTGTAATTATATATATATATATATATATATATATATATATATATATATATATACACACACATACAGACACACACACACATAGATATTTATATATTTACAGAAAACAGAACCCTAATCCCTTCAGGGAAATGGCTTTGCTCAGTATGTAGGTAGAAACTCCAGCCTCTGTCTCAAATGCAAGCTATGGGTACACAAGAGATGTAGTGGGATCTCAGGAAGTTTAGTTAAGAATGTAGGTTTTATATGCAGCAGCTGCACCAGCACAGCAAGCGGCAAATGACCACAGGAAACAAATGTTTATCAAATTCTGAGAAGGCTCTGTAGAAACAGTAGACAGCTTCTGCTACCTGGGTGACTGAATTAGCAGCAGAAGTGGGTTTTCTGAAAGGACAGTAACCAGAGTAAGAACCGGATGGAAGAAGTTCAGGGAGCTACTACCATTGCTGGCTACAAAAGGCAGACTGTATGATGCGTGCATACGAACAGCAATGTTGCATGGCAGTGAGACCTGGGCGCTGTGTGCAGAAGACATGCGTAAATTGGAAAGGAATGAAGCTTGCATGTTCCAATGGCTGGGAAATAGTAATATATACGAACGGCGAAGCATAAACAAACTGAGAGAGAAACTAAGCATAAGAGGAATCAAATGCTGTGTGCAGGAGAGGAGGTTGCATTGGTATTGACATGTGATGCGTATGAAGGATGACAGCTGCATAAAGAGGTGCAGAGCTCTAGAAGTCGATGGAAGCCGTAGAGTGGGGAGACCCAGGAAGACCTGGGATGAGGTGATAAAAACTGACCTTGTAAAATTGCACCTCTCGAAGGCGATGACACAGGACCGGGATATCTGGCGCTACACAGTGATACAAAAGACCAGACTTTCCACGGGTACAAGCAGAAGCTGAAGCATATAAATAGCATGCACCATCCCACCCTCCTATACATCTCCTACGAGGGCAGTACAAAGTATACATCCAGCCCAACACTGTAAACTGGTCATGCTGGTGACATGACAAAAAAGCACCCAGCACTCACTGTAAAGTAGTCATGTAGGTGTCACGACAAAAAGCTCCCAGCCCACACTGTAAAGTGGTCATGCTGGTAACAACAAAAAGCACCCAGCACTCACTGTAAATGAGGTTGGTGTTAGGAAGGGCATCCAGTTGTAGAAACCAAGCCAAAATCAGTTCTGTACGAGCAAGACATGGTCACCTGACCTAGCACTAGCCACAACAGGACAACTCATCTAACCAATGCTAGCGTGGAAAAAATTGCCACAAAACAGTGATGATGATATATATATATGTTTATTTATAAACACACTATATATCGTTAGATATATGGTGTTTAATAAATAAACATTTGGAAAACCTAGTTTACAAAGCTTGGCTTGGGAATAATGGAGAGAATACTTTGCTGATCTCCTAAACCCAATCACAACTGCATCGCCTGATGTAGACGAGGTTGCATCTGGGAGCGGTGACTAATCTCTCAAAGGCTGAGGTCACAAGAGCAGTTAAAGAGCTCAAATGTAGCAAAACCGCTGGGATGATGAAATGAAAGCCCAAGATTTTAGCACCCTTAAATAGAAAAGGTATTCTCTGGCTGGCTCATGTGTGCCGTGTGGCTTGGATCTCTGGAAAGGCACCTAAGCAATGGCAATCGGGAGTGATAATCCCAATTTTCAAATGAGAGAGACAAGAGAGATTGTTCCAATAACAGAGGGATCTCCTTGCTAAGCCTCCCTGGTAAAGTCTATGCTAAGATGCAGGGAGATTGTCAAGTCCAAGCTAGCAGATGAACAGTGTGGTTTTACCCTGGACACAACACAACCGACCAAATTTTCACACTGTGGCAGGTCTTCAAGAAATCGTGGGAGTGTTGCCAAGATGTATATTCTTGTTTTGTCGACCTCGAAAAGGCATATGACCGCACTCCTCGGGACCTGCTGTGGAAGGTTGTACAGGAGTATGGGAACGATAGTCAGCTTCTTGCTGCCCTGATGTCTCTGTATGAAGGCCTGAGTTGGGACAAATGGTGTTAAATCGAAACCATTCAATGTGGGAGTCAGACTCCGCCAAGGGTGTGTACCGTCTCCCCTCCTGTTCATTATTTACATGAACAGGATTGACATGCACAGCTGGGCTGGCAGTGGTGTCACAACCGCCGGGTGTATAATCAGTTGGCTGGAATTTACAGACGACATGGTGTTATTTAACTCAACAGAAGATGATCTTTGACTTTCATGCAGTGCACGCTACATGTGAATGGAGTTCCACTGAAGCAGGTAGAGAAGTTCAAGTATCTCGGGGCCATGTTCACGAGTGATGGAAGGCAGGAGGCTGAATTAAGTACAGGAATTGCAAAAGCTGGTGCAGTAATGCACCAGCTTCAGCATTCAGTAATCTGAAGAAGGGAGGTGGGTGTAAAAGCCAAACTCGCTGTCTTCAATTTGGTTTTAATGCCAACCCTTACCTATGGTCATGAATCTTAGTTAATGACTGAAAGAATATGATCGCAAATACAAGTGGCCGAAACAGGGTTCCTCCAAAGAGTCTTTGGAGTAATGTTATTTGATAAAGTCTGTAACTCAGAGATCAGAGAGTCACCCCAGGTAGAGCCGCTACTTCTCTGAATTGAGAGATCACAGCTCCGATACTATGGACATGTGGTTAGAATGACTCAGGAAAGAATTGATGGACAGATTTTACAGGCAAAACCAACCAACAAGAGATCCAGGGATAGACCGCGAGCAAGATGGTTGGACAACATAAATGAGCTTGGCTGGTCACATTTGGGGATCCAGCTTGGTCAGTTGGAGACTTGCTTCTGACAGGACCCACTAGAGGGAGTGTTTGAAGACTCTGTCCCCACGACCTTCTCAGGAATAATTGGGCAAAAAAGAAGAGAAAGGCTGGCAGCTAGCGCTATCTAGCGGACTCCAGCAGAAGCAATGGGGGACAACTGTTAATGTACACTTCAGGCTCTGGCCATCATCAGGACAGTGCTTCCCCTGCTCTCTGCTGGAACTTGACACATACAAAATATATGGTCTTTTTGCCTGTGTCGATGGGCTGATTAGACTCATTTGCATATGGAGCTGTGTAAGCTGACTCAACTTGAAAGTAGAATTAAAATATTAGCTCTGACATAGCTGTATACATACATGTATGTGAAATTTGTATATCTAATGATATATTGAATTTTTAATAAATATATATATATATATATAACGAAGGAATAGTGGTAAGGAACCAGATGGACCATAACGCACCAAAGTACTCAATACTTAGGGTAGTAGAGTGGGTAATAGGAACAAGTATGACCCCGGCGGCAGACCTCAAGCCGTTTCGACTGCTATTTCTGGACTAAATAAGAATTTTTAGCCTGGTAAATAAATAGCCAAACTTCTCAGGGAAAATTTCCTTATATGGGAAGATAGTAATTGTCAAGAGGATTGGTTAAAATTTGTTATAAAGACAGATAAATCTATCATGGCATTTGGTGGGAGGTAGGGGTGGCTGAACTTGCCAATAGAACAAAGAGGGAGTGGCGAAAGCCAGTCACGCGTTGAAAGTGAAATCTATACAGCAGATTCTAAGGATAGTGTATAGAAGGTTGAAAAAATGTACTGGAGAAAAGGAGGGGGGGGGGGTGAAAGAATAGGTAAATAGAAAGGGAGTAAAATAAAACTATTTATAAAAATAAATATATAAAGACCTACACTATCCTTAGAATCTGGTGTATAGATTTCACTTTCAACGCCTGACTGGCTTTCCCCACTCCCTCTTTGTTCTACTTGCAAGTTCAGCCACCCCTACCTCCCACCAAATGCCATGATAGATTTATCTGTCTTTATAACAAATTTTAACCAATCCTCTTGATAATTACTATTTTCCCATATAAGGAAATTCCCCCGGAGAAGTTTGGCTATTTATTTACCAGGCTAAACATTCTTATTTAGTCCAGAAATAGCCGTCGAAACGGCTTGTGCTCTGCCGTCGGGTCCATTCTTGTTCCTATATATATATATATATATATATATATATATATGAACAAGTAAGACCCCGTCGGCTGAGCTCAAGCCGTTTCGACGGCTATTTCTGGACTAAATAAGAATTTTTAGCCTGGTAAATAAATAGCCAAACTTCTCAAGGGGAATTTCCTTATATGGGAAGATAGTAATTGTCAAGATGATCGATCTGGCCCGAATGGAATCAAAAGCCTCGTCAGACTTCTGTTAAGGTAATGACAAACTGATTCCCTACAGCTTTGAGAAAAAAAAATGTATATATATATATTTATATATATATAAATCAGGAAAGAAGAGTGACATGGTTTGCTATACAAAAAAGGTTTTTAATCTCATAGCTGACAATTGTTTCTCTGAACTGGTAGATCTAGAGATCGCTACCCGCTTGTTTTCATGTTATTTGATCACCAATGCAAAGTTGTTACAACTTTGATCACCAATATAAAGTTGTAACAACTTTGCATTGGTGATCAAATAACATGAAAACAAGCGGGTAGCGATCTCTAGACCTACCAGTTCAGAGAAACAATTGTCAGCAATGAGATTAAAAACCTTTTTTGTATAGCAAACCGTGTCACTCTTCTTTCCTGATTTATATATATATAAATATATATATATACATTTTTTTTTCTCAAAGCTGTAGGGAATCAGTTTGTCATTACCTTAACAGAAGTCTGACAAGCTTTTGATTCCATTCGGGCCAGATCGAGACTTGAGCTGAAAAGCACGTCACACCTCAAGAAATGTAATGAATATCTAACACCTCGTCCTTATTATTATTATTATTATTATTATTATTATTATTATTATTATTATTATATATATATATCATCACTGTTTAACATCTATTTTTCCATGCTTGCAAGGGTCAGATGGGTTGTCCACATCAAGAGGCAAGTCTGGCCAGAATTGGCCGCACCATAACTTGCTCAGGCGGAACTGTAAATTTAGCTGGGAATTTTACATCAGTCTGCCCTTCCTAACATCAACCACATCTACAGCAAGATGCCCTTCCTAACACCAACCACATCTACACCAGTCTGCCCTTCCTAACACCAACCACATCTACACCAGTCTGCCCTTCCTAACACCATCCACATCTACACCAGTCTGCCCTTCCTAACACCAACCACATCTACACCAGTCTGCCCTTCGTAACACCATCCTCATCTACAGCAGGGTGCCCTTCCTAACACCATTACATCTACACCAGTCTGCCCTTCCTAACACCAACCACATCTACACCAGTCTGCCCTTCCTAACACAATTACATCTACAGCAGTCTGCCCTTCCTAACACCAACCACATCTACACCAGTCTGCCCTTCCTAACACCATTACATCTACACCAGTCTGCCCTTCCTAACACCAACCACATCTACACCAGTCTGCCCTTCCTAACACAATTACATCTATAGCAGGGTGCCCTTCCTAACACCATTACATCTACAGCAGGGTGCCCTTCCTAACACAATTACATCTACAGTAGGATGCCCTTACTAATACCAACCACATTTACAGTGTCAAACACATCACAATATTAATGTTAGTAACAGCAGCAAGCCCAGAGTTAAACATTACTTCAATCAGTGAACTTACCAAGCAAGTACTGGCACAAGTCATGAAATCTCCGACACAGATATGTTGGTCATTGAGTGAGGCATGAGACATCTTAGCTGTACATTCACTGTGATCCCTCACTGGCATTGTGACATGTAACAGCTTCTCTGATGAGGGCGATGAGGCTGAAACAACAACAGTAACAATAATAACAGTTACATAGACGCACATATATATGCATATACATAGACACACACATACAGAGTTTATGTGTGTGTGTGTGTATGTATATGTATATATGTGTTTAGAGGTTTAGTTAAGCCTCTTGATACAAGCCTGACGGCCAAAACCATCTCTGTTTCTCTCCCACAACCAGGGCTGGATTTAGACCTTGGGGGCCCCAGGGCATTTCAGGTTTGGGGCCCTCATACACAAAAAAAAATAGAATACACAACAACCCCTGCCCCCCAATTTTACATATCAAAGTTAGCTTGGTGCAAGTAATTGGAATTGAAAAGTTATACATACAGGTATTAACTTCAAACATTCTAACCACCCTAAAACTAAAAAGCCCAGCTGAGGGCACAAATAAATTGCTATGTCTGTCACTGGTGAGGCCCTTACTGCAGGGGGCCTAGGGGAATTGCCCCTTTTGCTCCCCATTAAATCTGGCCTTGGAAACAAAGTCACCTATTTTAAAGGGTTACTATTTAGCCCTTTTGATATTAATCCACCCAAGTGTTCCTATATAAATTAAAATCTAACGTAGTTATATATAAAGACCATGTGTTAACCCCCACAACCAAATCTATGCCTGGCTCTATGAAAAAGAAGCCCCCATTTTAAAGGGTTCTTATATAAAGTAAAATCTAACATAATTATATATAAGAACCCTATTATCAACCCAGCCAAAACTGGCCCCAGTTCTAGGAACACATGCACACATACACACACTGACACATACACACACTGACACACATACACTGACACACACTGACACACACACACTGACACATACACACACACACTGACACACTGACACACACTGACACACACACACTGACACATACACACACACACTGACACATACACACACTGACACATACACACACTGACACATACACACACTGACACATACACACACTGACACATACACATGACACACACATGACACAGACAAATTTCTGTTTATTTGCCATGAGGGCACAAAAGAAAGGGACATGTACATGGGGGGGGGGGAGTTTACATATAAATCGAGTAAGAAAAATGTAATAAATAAAATTGTAACAAGAAGGTCCTCAATAGGGAGGGATCGTTTTGGGGTCACACACACCCCCGAAAAAAATGTGCAACCCTTCTCCACGGGAGCACAAAGAGAGGGTGCTCCCTTCTTCCTTTTCCACCTACAGGCTGAGGTAGAGAGAAGGCCCATTCACACGAGCCATTCTCGCAACTTTCACCCACCTTTCATAAAACTGGCTGGGGTGGAGCACCTCTCTTTCCATCCTGATCCTTCTTCCGAAATGATATCGGAAGAAAAGGACCAGTTGTTGGCCGGAAGGAAAGGTGTCCGACCTCAGCCCTTTTAGACACGTCCACCATACAACCTCTTTTACCATGGCTATTACACAGAGGAAGACCGCCTCTCCTTTATTTTTGAAGGGGGGAGGCGGCTTGATCGTTACAATGGACTTGGTGGTCAACCTAATTGGTCCCACCCGTGACAGCAGTCGTTCGACATAGCCCCACAGATCGGCAACTTTGACCCCAGAAAGGGGCGAAAACAATAATAACACCAACGTCTGCAGGCCCAAACGAGGGGTTAAAGTATAACACAATAGAAAAATAAATCCCAAAACTCACTCTTTACAAGGTAAAACCAATGTAAAACACAGAGCTCGTTAACACACGTCTACCTCCGTCGACAGACAGACACACACAGACAGACACACACACACAGACAGACACACATACAGACATACAGAGAGACAGACACACAGACAGACAGCACAATGTGACTCCATAAAAAGACTCCTTACCTCCAATCTGTCCCCAGCCTGCAGCTATACAACGTTTATTGGTAAATGTCTCGGCTTTTTTAGGAAGAGAAGCAGCTTTGACACAGGAATTATATTTCACCTGCTTTTCCAGAGAAATCAAAGCAATGTCATTACCTGCAAAATTAAATGATGCCATCAACATCGCCTCCATGTAGTTACAAGTTCTGCTAGATACAACAGCTACATTTAACCCTTCCTAACCATTTTCTTAATGATAAATACTGACTTTGGCCCCCGCCCCCCCCAAAAAAAAATTTTTGAAAATAATCAAGAATTTGGAGGGATTTAGTAATATAATTAACTTTCTCATTATCAAGTTGATTTTCATTACCATATTTCTAATGAAAGACACTGTCAATGTCATTAACCCTTTCATTACCATATTTCTAATGAAAGACACTGTCTATGTCATTAACCCTTTCATTACTATATTTCTAATGAAAGACACTGTCTATGTCATTAACCCTTTCATTACTATATTTCTAATGAAAGACACTGTCTATGTCATTAACCCTTACATTACTATATTTCTAATGAAAGACACTGTCTATGTTTTTAACCCTTTCATTGCCATATTTCTAATGAAAGACACTGTCTATGTCATTAACCCATTCATTACCATATTTCTAATGAAAGACACTGTCTATGTCATTAACCCTTACATTACTATATTTCTAATGAAAGACACTGTCTATGTTTTTAACCCTTTCATTGCCATATTTCTAATGAAAGACACTGTCTATGTCATTAACCCTTTCATTACCATATTTCTAATGAAAGACACTGTCTATGTCATTAACCCTTTCATTACAATATTTCTAATGAAAGACACTGTCTCTGTCATTAACCCTTTCATTACCATATTTCTAATGAAAGACACTGTCAATGTCATTAACCCTTTCATTACCATATTTCTAATGAAAGACACTGTCTCTGTCATTAACCCTTTCATTACCATATTTCTAATGAAAGACACTGTCTATGTCATTAACCCTTTCATTACCATATTTCTAATGAAAGACACTGTCTATGTCATTAACCCTTCCATTACCATATTTCTAATGAAAGACACTGTCTATGTCATTAACCCTTTCATTACCATATTTTTAATGAAAGACACTGTCTATGCCATTAACCCTTTCATTACTATATTTCTAATGAAAGACACTGTCTATGTCATTAACCCTTTCATTACCATATTTCTAATGAAAGCCACTGTCTATGCCATTAACCCTTTCATTACTATATTTCTAATGAAAGACACTGTCTATGTCATTAACCCTTTCATTACCATATTTCTAATAAAATACACTGTCTATGTCATTAACCCTTTCATTACCAGATTTCTAATGAAAGCCACTGTCTATGCCATTAACCAATTCATTACTATATTTCTAATGAAAGACACTACCTATGTCATTAACCCTTTCATTACTATATTTCTAATGAACGACACTATCTCTGTCATTAACCCTTTCATTACCATATTTCTAATGAAAGACACTGTCTCTGTCATTAACCCTTACATTACTATATTTCTAATGAAAATACTGTCTATGTCATTAACCCTTTCATTACTATATTTCTAATGAAAGATACTGTCTATGATTTTGAAAATATGTTTAAAATAATCAAGAATTTGGAGGGATTTGGTGACATAACTAACTTCTTCTTCTTCTTCTTCTTGTGAGGGTCGTGAGGGTAGAGTCCTCAAATACTCCTTCCAGCAGGTCCTGTCAGAAGCAACCATCTCCAACTGATCTGGCTTGATACTGAAGTGTGACCAACCAAGCTCATGGATGTTATCCAACCATCTTACTCAGGGTCTACCCCTGGGACTTCTACCTGTTGGTTTTGTCCATAAAATCAGTCCAGTATTTTTTTCCTGAGTCATTCTAACCACATGACCATAGTATCAGAGCTGTGATTTCTCAATTTGGAGAAGTAGTGGCTCTACCTAGAGTGACTCTCTCATCTGTGAACTCTATCAAGTAACATAACACCAAAGACCCTTTGGGGGAACCCCATTTCGGTTGCTTGTTTTCGCGATTGTATTCTTTTGGTCGTTACCCAAGATTCATGATCATAGGTTGGCACGAATACCAAATTGAAGAGAGTGAGTTTGGCCTTTACACCCACTTCCTGATTACCGAATGCTGAAGCTGGTGAATTTCTGCACAGCTCCTGCAATTCTTGCACTTAATTCAGCCTCCTGCCTTCCGCCACTCATGAACTCAAATCTATCTTAGTCTAACATTTAAAAAAAAATGTGATATTGACACTGTAATGAACCAATTAAATCTCTCTACTTACGCATTGGATTTCTAGAATAATAGGTGTGGATGGCAAAGTTTTTAATTGAGTTTGTGTATCGTCCATCATCGGTGCGGTTGATGGTACCGACATTGATGTAGCTGCCATAGATGTACTGGTTGGCAGGGCTGCAACAATAAAATGTTTCATGTATAATAACTGGCTATAGGTTTTTATTTGCTATCACACAAGATTTATTAGCTGTCAAACAACAGAAGTTGAGAGTGTGAGAGTAATGGTGGATGGGGGTTTCTGGAGCCAGGGGGCCTCAAATATTTGAAGTGCCTGTCATAAGTAATATGTAACCTCCCTTCCTCGTTTAGTTTACACATTGAGACCCCAACCCATCCTATTTATTTTATAACATATGGGATTTCTAGTTATGTACTTCTGTTGTCATGTTTTTTAACGTCTAAAGAAAATTAATTGTTGCAGGAATTGTATTCTTAACCAATTAAATTAAAATTTTGCCGGAGATAATTTAGCAAAATTTAATAAACAGGGATTGGGTTGGGTGTGGGTGGTGTGGAAAAATCTGAAAAACGAATAAGCAGTGTTGGGAGTAGAAGGGGCAATTATTCAAGAACCCAAGAGTATGCGACTTCGTGTGCAACAGAACGTTAAGAGGGAACTAATGTTGTTAAAATATACTTACAAGCAATGAGCTGCCGTCAAAACATGGTTTTTACTTATCAAGATTCCGCTACATTCTGTCATTCCATCATCTGTCTCCAGGGTTATATGTACGACAGAAGGGAACTGGCACGGTGTAGCGGGAGAGGCTGGCATGGTGTGGGGTGAGGGAGCTGGTGAAAGAAAGAGAGATAGATAGAAGGTAACTGATACGGTGTAGTGGGGGAGGCTGGCATGGTGTGGGGTGAGGGAGCTGGTGGTAGTGGTGATGGGGTGGTGGTGATGGTGGGGTGGTGGTGGGGGTGATGGTGGTGGGGGTGGTGATGACGGGGGTGGGGGTGGTGATGGTGTTGGTGTTGGAGGTGATGATGGGGGTGGTGGTGGTGGTGATGATGGGGGTGGTGATAATGGTGATGGTGGTGCTGGTGATAATGGTGGTGGTGCTGGTGATGGTGCTGGTGATGGTGGTGATGGTGGTGGTGGTGATGATAATGGTGGTAGTGGTGGTGATGATGATGATGATGGTGGTGATGATGGTGGTGGTGGTGATGATGGTAGTGGTGGCAGTGGTGGTGATGATGGTGGTGGTGGTGCTGGTGATAATGGTGATGGTGGTGGTGGTGGTGATGGTGCTGGTGGTGGTGGTGATGGTGCAAGAATGAAAAAGAAAAGAAAAGAAAAGAAAAGAAAAAGTAAAGAAATGAATTTACAGAAATAAGCCATTATTTCTGTAGTTAATCTTACGTTTGGCTGTTGTCTGTGAAGAAAGTGTTGTAATAAGGAGACACCACAGAATGGCTAGGGGGGACATCTTGGTAGACACTTTTAGGGGGTTCTTGTTATCTTATGTATTATATATAATATATATTATATATTATATATATTATATATTAAAAATATATATATATATAGTATATTATATATTTTATATGTTTATATTATATATTATATAAATTATATATTATATATTATATATTATATAAATTATATATTATATATTATATAAATTATATATTATATAAATTATATATTATATAAATTATATATTATATAAATTATATATTATATAAATTATATATTATATAAATTATATATTATATATTATATAAATTATATATTATATAAATTATATATTATATAAATTATATATCATATATTATATACAATATAAATGATATATTATATATCCGAGGGAAATATATAAAAAGGGAGCAAATGTCACTCAACATAGAAATATATTCAACTTTTATAGAGATGACAGCTTTTGTTCCAGTCTCTGAAATATGGCTTTTGAATGACACAACAATACACACCTGTCAGATGTTGTTGTTGTTGTGGTGGTTGTAGTTGTTGTTGTGTAGTGGTGTTGTTGTTCTTGTGTAGTGGTGTTGTGGTGGTGGTGGTAGTGGTGGTGGTTGTTGTTGTGTAGTGGTGGTGGTGGTAGCGGTGGTGGTGGTGGTGGTTGTTGTTGTGTAGTGGTGTTGTTGTGGTGGTGGTGGTTGTTGTTGTGTAGTGGTGGCGGTGGTTGGGGTTGGTGGTTGTTGTTGTGTAGTGGTGGTGGTGGTAGTGATGGTGGTGGTGGTGGTTGTTGTTGTGTAGTGGTGTTGGTGGTAGTGATGGTGGTGGTGGTGGTGGTTGTTGTTGTGTAGTGGTGGTGGTGGTTGGGCTTGGTGGTTGTTGTTGTTGTTGTGGTGGTGGTGGTGGTTGTTGTTGTTGTGTAGTGGTAGTGGTGTTGTTGTTGTTGTTGTTCATAGTGAACAGAACAGAATTGAACAACAGTTTTTTTGTTAAAATAAATCAATATATGATATATTTACATAATATATTATTTCAGTTGTAAATAATCTAGAAACTACTCCTGAGGATTGGTGGATTCTGAAATATTGGATATTAAATATCATAATACATATATATATACATATATACATATATATATATATATATATATATATATATATATATATATAGGTACATGTACATATATGTTTATCATCATTATCGTTTAATGTCCATCTTCTACACTAGCATGGAAGCTTAGATAGTTTACCCGTGATCCCACTATATCTTTTATGTACCCATAGTTTGCATTTGGGGCATAGAATGGAATTTCTACCTACTCCCGTCCTACACACTGAGCATGGCCATTTCTCAGAGGGCACCTGTGCCCTATTTTCCTTCCTACATACTAGAACTTTAGTCTTAGACAAGTTAACTATAAAGCCTTTTGATTCTAGGCCATGCTGCCATGTTTGGAATTTCTTCTTTAGTTCAGCCATTGATTCAGCTATGAGCGTTAGATCATCTGTATAGAGAAGTTGCCATGAGCAGCCGGTCTTGAACTCCTCTGTTCTAGTCTGAAGGGCAATAATAAATAGGAGGGGCTAAGGACAGAGCCCTGATGAACACCAACTTTTACGCTAAATTCTTCACTATATTCGTTGTTAATTCTAACCTTGCTGAGTGTTTCTTTATACATGGCTTATATAGTTCTCACAAGCCATTCATCAACCCCTAGTTTTCTAAGGGCCTTCCAGATAATGGCTCAGGGGACTCTGTCAAATGCTTTCTCCAAGTCAACAAAAGCTAAGTATAGGGGTTTACTTTTAGCTAGGTACAGTCAGTGCAACAGTCAGTAGACACCTCTTAACCAAATACACACCCAAATCCACTACCCTACCCTATCCTCCCACTCCCACCAACACCACCCTCTCACTCTGTAAAGTTGGTACCACAACATCCAGTCCAAATAAATGAGATAATGAGATAGAGATCGTGTAGGTGTCATGACAAAAAACACACAGTCCACGCTGTAATGTGGCCGTGTAGGTAACACGGTAAAAAGTTCCCAGTTCCACACTGTAAATGTGGTTGGTGTTAGGGAGGACATCCAGCCGTAGAAAACCTGCCAGATAGTCCTATATGAGCGAGACATGGTCACCCAACCAACCTTGCCTCAAGTGGGACAACTCCCGTCTAACCCATGCTAGCGTGGAAGATGGACGTTAAACGATGATGATGATGATAATGAATAACTCTTTCTGTGACCTTCATGACCTGGTCAACTAACTTAATGCCTCTATAGTTTACCCTATCTAGAGCATCTCTTTTGCCCTTGTAGCAGTTAATGATGATGCTGCTACGCCAGTCTTTTGGTTTGACCCCATTCTGTATTACATGGTTTACTATCCGGATGACCATAGTGTGTCTCATCATTCCAGATGCTTTCAACATTTCAGCAACTATCTCCGGATACCCAACCGCCTTGCCTGTCTTCATATCTTTGATTGCCTTACTTATTATACTACCCTCGACTAACACTGCTGGTCCCTCTATTGGATCGATGTGGGGCAGACTATCTTTTTCCCACTTATTCTCCTCATTTAATAGTCTCTCGTAGTGACTCTTCCAGGCTACCTTCTTATCAGTATCAGTGAGGGCAGGTACGCCATTATCATTACAGACACACTTCTCCCTGACAACATCACAGTTTTCCTTGACACATTGTCTTGCAATCCTGAACACCTCACGTTTTGGGTCCTCGCGTTGTAGAACATGCTTGAACTTTCTATCCTCTGCTTCCCTTCTTGCAAAGTACACTTGTCTCCTAGCTTCTCTCCTGGCGACTTGATAGTGTTCTCTAATTCCCCCATCCTACCATACTTTCCAAGCTTGCTCTTTGGCCTTGATTGTCTCCTGCACCTTACTGTTCCACAACCAAGTTACTCTCCTCCTGCCTATAGGTCTGCTCCAGTCACAGATTTCATCTGTTGCCTTCATCAGGTTAACTTTCAAGAATTCCCACTGTTCCTCTATATTGTACGTCTCTAATTGCTCTTCCTTACTGTCAAAAGCATCAAGTAATATGCTTTTAAATTTGTTACTGGCTATGGGGTCCTTCAACTTCCATATTCTTCTCCTCAAGGTAGTCCTCCTTTGTCGTCGAGTACGTCTATTCCTGACTATGAGGTCACTAACTATTAGTCTATGTTGAAAGGTGCATTCTTCACAAGGGAGGGACTTAGTGTTTACAACAGACACTCTATCACGTCTTCTAGTAAGGATATAATTTATCTGGCTGGCGTGTTCTCCTGATCTACAGGTGATCAAGTGATTGTCTCGTTTTTGAAGTTTGTGTTACAGATAGTTAGGTTATTAGCATCACAGAATTCGAGGATCCTGAAATCTTCCTTATTTCTAGTACCAAACCAATAGCCTCCATAGATTCCATCATAGCCATCACTATGTTGTCCAACGTGACCATTAAGGTCACCAGCAATAATTAAGTAATCGCTGTCGGTTATTTGGGAGGTAGTGTGCATTAGCGACTCATAGAACCTGTCCTTTATAACGTCAGGTAGACCAGATTGGGGTGCTTAAGTGGATATTATTGTCACAGTAGTTCTATTTAGGACTAGTCTTATTTTAATTATTCTGTTGTTCACTCTATTTACGTCAATTACCTTATCTACCCATTTTTCTGCTAACATAATTCCTACACCACCCACACTGTTGTCATTTCCCACCCAGAAAAGTTTACAGCATCATTTTTTCCTACAATGAATCTAGCAGACCCACCCCTCCATCTAGTCTCTTGAACACAACAAACATCAACTTCTTTACATTCAAGCATCTCTACAACCTCGTTTGAGTGACCTTTCACTGTGCCTACATTCATGGTACCAACTCTGAAGTTTTGGATTTCACTGGGTGGGTGGAAGGGGTGGGTTGGGGGACAGGGAGGGGTATGGGAGATGGAATTATGTTGGTCTTCCATGTTTGAA